>OX104068.1:48869930-48913014 GCA_944474145.2 Dicrocoelium dendriticum | reverse complement strand
GGGGCGAATAGGGATTTTTGAATTGTTTTCTTCTCTGTTTGGGGTTTTGTGGATCTTATTTAATATATTAGTTATTAATTTTCTGGCCCTAACCAGCTGGTATTCCACTTGTTCCGAAAAGTTGAAGGTGCAAGTCTATCTGATTCCGAGGTCACAGGTAGACAACTGTACACAAAGGTCTTCGCGGTTGAGTGTAATTAAACCCTGGGGTATCGAACAGCTGCAATACATGATGCTAGAATTTTTCGCCGAATACTTCATCATCCAGATGTCACACCATTTCTCAAGAGAATAGAGGTATTCCTGTATGAGCAGTAGTGTATCTCGAAGTCCAGCTCGTTGGAATTGGTAGACAATCTTCATGTCGTCCGCAAAATATAAGGGACATGCCATGACAACCGCACTGATGTCATTGACGTAGAGCAGGAACAGTAACGGACCAAGTGCACTTCCTTGAATAACACCAATAGTGATTGGTCATGGTGAAGAGTGGTGGTCGGGTTTGGTAACTAGCTAAGGACAGCCGCTCAGATATGACAATAAGCAGCCTAGGAGTGAGTCCTGAATTCCAAAGGGCGCAATCATTTTCAGCAGCTGGTTATTGGGCACTCGATCGAATCCCTTTTCCGTGTCCAGGAACAGAAGTATGATTACGTATCGTGAGTCAATGGAATCTGATTCATGTTTCAGATAATGTAAGTGGAAGGAAATGCATGCTATTTTGTCAAGAAAATCATGCTACTACCTGTCTATTTGCTCCAGCGAGTTGATGAATTTCATCACACCATTATTAACAGTTTCTCTAATATTCTGGCTACCACAGTGGTGTGATGGATTGGCCGGTAAATATTAATTACTTGTTTGGAGCCACGCTTGTGACGGTAGATGCTGAGCCATGTTTTCCACTGGTTTGGAAAGCGGCTTGATTCCAACGAAATGCTAAACATGTTCAGCATTAGTAACGGCTGGTCAGGCCATTTTTATGACAGCAGGTGGGATATCATCGGAATCCAGATGGGAAGAGAGTTTATTATATTTCATTAAATGTTGGATAGAAATGATAAAAAATTCAATGTTACATAGGACGTTGGTTGTTTACACCCCAAAGCTTGCCTTTAACTGGGTCGCCTCCAGGCTCCAGTAGGTAGCGATAGATGAGCTAAACTCTTCGCAAATGTCGGCTGGATCATGAAGGGACTGTCCGTCTGCATTAACTAGTCCATCGATCAAGGGGGAGTGATTATTAGTTCTGTGACGCAGAATTATAACAAGTTCTTTTTTGTACATATCGTTCCTAGAGCCATTTGTTCTTCGTGTAGCCTCTTCGTCAAATGTATCTGATTGACTCTCTCAAGAATGTCGTGCAACTGTAAAAGCAAGGTAAAATTTCCCGTCTTTCTGTATCCAGAAGTTAGGCTTCTGTGTTTCCGCCTAACTGAGCGCACGATTGCGTCTTTTTTGACACGTGTGATCCTTTCGCCTTGGAGACTAAGGGCAGCAATGCCCTGAGGGACTTGATGGTAGAAATAATCTACGGCATTGCACACATTGTTAGGGTGTAAGTATGCATGCCAAGATAATGATCGGATAAATTGGTGGAATTGCTTCCAGTTTATTATATGGGATACATACTGTAGAATAGAAGCGTGTTTGAGGGCTAACTTGACGCAGAAAGTAAATCAAAGCATCTTGTGGTCACTACGAGGGTTTGTTTATGCCTCTGTTTGTGCACTTGTGACCTCCAAAATGAATACGAGGTCGAATATACCGGTCGCTGTTGTTGGCTCAGTAACCCACTGTATCCAGCCACCAATTCTGAGCAAGGAAAGAAAAGCTGTATGTATAGACGAGGATGGTTGAGAGGACCAGTTAAGCTTTGGTATGTTAAAATCGCCAGCAGTTATATTCTGTCTGTGTGGCATCTCGGCAGCAAACTCGAAAGCTGAAGTGCTGATGGTAACACTCGCAGATGACGTGGTTGGCGGGTTATAAACACATCAGAGTGAAATGTAAAAACCGGTTCCAGAGACGGACTACCAATGAGATTCGGGAACACATTTTAGCTCTGGATGATCGAGAATTTCGGCTGCAAATGTACAGTGTAGGTATATCACGCATCCACTTCCTCTGCCTGTGCCGCGATCTTTTCGGAAGAGCGGGTAATTAAGATTCAATAAGGTGCAGTCTAATGTATCAGGGGAGCACCACGTTTCAGTAACATAGATCGCTTGTGGGTCGTTGATACGTGCAAGCATGTCTAGGAAGTACAATGTGTTGTTAAGAAACCTGGCATTAAGTAGAAGTATAGAAAACGGACTATTGGGTGTGGGGTCATCGTGTTGCAGTTCATCGTTATACGCGTTGTTGTAGTCAGGTATTATGGACGTTGGAGATTTGGGTGGGAGTACGGGGTTCAGTTTTACTCTTAACAAGAGTGGTAATGTGAGAAATATCTCAATTGTGACTGCCGAGATTGCTGTGGGCATAGAGGTTGTTGTGGGAGCAGGTATAATTTCCGATTGGTGTGGCAGTTGGCTAGCCGAGTCATCTGCGAAAATTGCAGGAACAGTGGGAACAGGTAGTTGGCTTCTACTGCGTATGTAAGCGGTGAGAATGGCCGCGGCTCCATTCCCTCCTGTACTAAAAGGGGTCATACTGAGAGGTGTTGGGAAGGGCTGCACACACATGAGACGGGATGGGAGGTGGCCTTGTCTTCGTGACATAGTTTATTCTATCATTACTGAGCTTGTTTTTGTGGTATGGAAGGGAATTATGACGAGGGGTATCCAAAAGATATTTGTTTCTGGTTTATGTCGGCTCAGCATTTCGCTCTATATATTGTTTGTGTGATGTATGTTGGTAGATCTTATTAGTTTCTACCGTGTTCATCACAGGCTTAAATCCTTTGTTGGATCTGGTGAGTGGCTATGGGTATTCTATAGTATTGGATTGACTGCACATGGGATCCTTTGTCGTTAAGTTCGGCTTGCGACACAGCTACCGTGCTCTTAATAGCCACCTCCTCCAAATGGTTAGAAGTTACTCCATCATTTATAAATGGGGAATTCCATTCAGTTGCTTCACAGGCGTCAAGATTGCGTAGGTAGCAGTTGGTAGGAGTTTGCTTAGGTTATATTGCCTTATAGCCAGAAACAGTGGTGACAGGTCCAGATCATATGATGTGAGCTGTCGAGATCCACTTCAAAGTGCCCAGTTGCCACATTAGATACATGCTTGGCTTGAAAACACTTAACCCAAAAGCCGTTTGAGCTAGTGATTGTGACCAAATATCACTAAAGTATTACCGTAGAGGCGTGCGATCTGGTTTACAAACTAGGTCTTTGAGCTGATTACTCAACAATCGGTTTGCAGATTTCTCAGTTAAAAATTTAAAAGCGATCGTGGAGCAGGGTTTTGGTGATTTCTTTTTCAGATGAAAGCAGTTACATTCCATCTCGGATATGTTACAGGCCGAAAGCGGTGCAGTTTTATTTTTACCCCAACTAGATCTTTCAGGAATGTTAAAAACGACCACATTTTTGAGCCTATGCATTAGTTCATATTCCTCAGACAAATTGAGGCGATTAACCTGCCTTTCCCATTTGGGCTGGGTCAAGACTTTTCCATGGGTTAATGATCTAGTCTACTGAAGCCAGGTGACCTCGGGTTAGTTTGACGACGGTTACTATCTTTCTCATCTCGGAGATTTGGGATTCCAATGAGTTGACCTTGTCACTGAGTTTTGAAAGAAGAGCAGCAATGGGATCAGGACTGGCTCGCAGTTTGGTCGGAACAACGGTTTATGTAGGCTTTGTTCGCGCGGCGTATGAAACACTACTTTTAGCTTGTAGAGTAAGGCTAGGCATCGTGGGTGCCATAATAAGGTGAACTGTACTGATGAGATGACTAGATGAAGTAACTAGCTGTGGTTGATGGAAATAAACCGCTCAATTAAGGTCCTAAATACTTGAGCTACGGAAAAATGTCAACGCAAAAATAAGCGAATGCGATAAATACCAACCAGTTTTTAGTTTTGCGCCATCGGTTCAGTAGGAGTTGGATCCGGCTGATGTTAAATCAAGTAAATCCAGACATTTGCACTTATCGAGCTTGGTCTATGATGCCAGTTCCGCTGAGGTAACGTGAATGCTGCACACAGGTTAGAATAATTTAGCAGAAATCGAAGATGGCTGACACCGACGGCAGTCAGGCCAATCAATGAGATCTTTGAAAGTAACCAGAGGATATTCACCAACTACAACAAAAGGAAAATATTGGTGCAAAATTCACACGGAAGAGCACGTGTTCTACAGTAATCCGGAAGAAAATGTTTAATCCAACACTGCAATTCAGAAAGCGGCGGCGTCCGTGGGTGCAACCAACGTATCTCCGCTGATCCGACGAAGTCATCACAACAAACCAAAGAAATATCAATAATTTAAAGCAGTTAGTTCCCTACAACAATTTGAAAAGCACGGAAAGAAGACGAAGGTTGGTAGATGCATGCATTTTGTATTGTCTCATCAGTTCCATTAACAATAACCGATATGCATAGATATAGCTAACAGTGGGTGCAACCAGACAAGCTTAAGGTGCAAAACGAATGACGGAAGTTCACACCTACGTCCAAGGCAGCATTAGGCTGACAAATAATTGTTTCTGAACACACAAAGCTGGCTTAATCCGGCTTATAGCGACAGCCTCAGCAAACCGAAGAAAGCGGGGATTAGTGTGACGTAACACAACGTTAAACGCTGAGCCCAGCTGTAATTGGTGACCTGAGTCTAGTAGATGTTTGCCTATCGAGGAAGCCGGCGGTCTGCGCGAACATGGAATCTGACGAGAGTAGGCAATCTGAGCAACTTCACGTTGAACCCATTTTGGCACATCTTCCTTTATTCAGGAAGTCAGCGTTATATTGGTTCTGCCTACGTAACTGTTTCCGCAGTCACATACAATCTGGTATATACAGTGTGAGTTGGCCCCAATAGGCTGAGCTTCCTTCGTTGGAGGTATGGGCAAATTTCGGGTTCGATTGATAACGACAACTTGTGCAGCATAGTAACTTCCTTGTGTAGCTGAAATTATACGCTTAGTTATCTTCAGCGTGGCTAAGTCACTTTTGAAAGGTAACGCGATATACATTTTCTTCTTGGCTGACGTGTGCACCAAGTCCTTTGGTCCTCGCGGTTGGCTGTGTTTCTCCATAAATCTTCGAGGGTAGCCATTCGCCATTAGTGTTGCTGTAATTAACACTAGCTCATCGTCCAGACAGTCGGCCGAACAAATTCGTCTGGCACGACTAACTAGAGTCTTCACAAGTGTCCGTTTGTACCGCACTGGTGTGAAGCTGGTGAAGTGCAGGTACTGACCGGACCAAGTTGATTTTTGGTAAATGGACCTCTTAATCAATCCATCCTCCCTGCTAGTTATGAGCATGTCTAGGTATGGTAGACAATTGTTTTGTTCAATTTCGCATGTAACCCGTAAGTTAGCATGAGCACCATTGAGCCGTTCTACCAAGTGTGTGAGCTGCTGCTCCGACGAACAGAAAGCCAAGATATCATCGACATATCTTTTATAGTATGACACCTGGGCTATTTCTGTAGAAATGCTTCTTTCTACCGTCAACATGGAGAAGTCAGCGAGCACAGGACCTAATGGGCTACCCATTGCTACGCCATCAATCTGACGTTATGGTGTATTCCGGAAGTGAAAATCTCCATTCTGCGTGCACAATAGTAGAGGTTCTCTTATCAATTCAGTCGGAATTGGTAGCGAACAGCCACCGTTTTCAGCTAATTCGCACACGTAATCAACCGTCTGCTGTAGCGGCACGTTGGTAAATAAGGATTCTACATCCAAGGAACATATAACTTTGTCTGATAGGTTGAGTTCATCCAGATCATCAATGAGTTGAAACGAGTCTTTAAGACTGTACGGATTGAACTGTTGTTTCAGCGGAGCTAGCAACTTCACTAACCAACGAGCGAGTTTGTGCTGGGACGCATTCATCATTGAAAGGATTGGCCTGAGTGGCACTTCACTCTTATGTGTCTTTGGGGACCCATACAACTGTGGGATAGTGCTACCACGGCTTCAAACTATTAAATGTATCAAAGTCTATCAAGCAGTTGAGGCGAAGTAATTCCAGGTGACGAATTATGTGCATTTCGACATTGGGTATGTCACCCACTTTCGTGAGCCGTTCGAATTTACTCGCATCGTTGAGTATGGCGCACATCTTCTCATTATATTCGGTTTTATTCATGATTAACACTCCTGAACCTTTATCTAGTTTCAATACGACTACGTCCTTAGCTCGTAGTTCACGTAAAGCCTGAAAATGTCGAGCTGTGATGACATATTTTCATTAATTGCCATGGTTTTCACCTCATGGGCGATATCAGTTAACTTGTTTCTGAACCAAATATGCTTATCAGGGCTGGTTGGTTGGAGCTCCTTAAACTGGTCAAAAAAGTTCCCAAATTGGGCTTCTATAAACAAGCCGTTCAACGTCCTAGGGGGGACTTTCTAATCCAGCCCAAGTGATAATGCTTCTAATTGCAAAGCATCAAGTTGTACGTTCGATAAATTCATCACGTACTTACTGGGATCAAGAGAAATTGGTTGCTCCTTCTGGTTGTTCGTCAGCGAATTTTCTAAACGAGCGCAGCGATTTCGTCTCGTACGATCAAGAGTTGATTTACAAAAGTTAGTGAAAACAATCCGGCAATGAGAAGGTGTGAACTTCCGTCATTCGTTTTGCACCTTCAGCTTGTCTGGTTGCACCCACTGTTAGCTATACCTATGCATATCGGTTATTGTTAATGGAACTGAGGAGACAATACGAAATGCATGCATCTACCAGCCTTCGTCTTCTTTCCGTGCTTTTCAAATATCAATAACTCCGAATTCGAATCTGTATAGCGCATTGCACTGTTGCTAGACTTCAGATCATGCAATCACCCACTTGAGTGATGACATACTTTTACTCAGTGTCTCTGGCTTGTTTGTGTTTACATCATATAACCAAAACAGTTGCTTACCCTAAGATTATCTCATTTCTTCGGAATCGTCTACATATTTAAGGTGTTATTGATTAAGTATTACTCAAATACCAGTAGATTAAAATGTTCATGAGTTTGTTAAGTGATTCTAGGTACATGTGCCTATATACAATATAAAAATTGACTCTAAATTGGCAAATGATTAATTTAATTCGTTATTTACCAATATATTTTGATATCTAGGGCTCTTATAATGTGTGCGACTTTTACGATAGTTGGGTATCAAATTATTTGCGATATCTCTATCCACTTACTGCATCCATGGAGGTTTCTTCTAGACCAATATTCCAAATAAAGCAAGCCAGAGAGGTTTGGGCTAGCAAATGTTAAATAGGAATAAATAAAGACTAGTCTATGCGAAGGCCGTCGCGTATATATTGGCGACGTACGTAGAGTTTAAATTTATTAGGGGCTGAGAACCATTTGTAACATGCAGCATACTTATAATAGTTAGGTATTGAGATACCCATCTTACATTGGGTTTTAGCAAGTGCTGGACGAATGAAAGCATATTATCTACCTGTAAGCCCATACAAAATACAAACTAGTACTGCGGGATTGTTTCTGAAAATGCTGGTAACGTCCTTCGTTCATTTGCGTTACCATGCCAAATAGGTGATTGTCGATTGTCGCAGTAGCATATATTTATTACCCTTGATGGACAGACTTTAAAAACAATGAAAATCTTTGTTACTACCATAAGTACTAATAAGAGGACAACTAGGTATCAAAGTTGAATATTATTATTATGAATAAATGCCAGAGGGGAACGCCAGGCAAATCATTGCACCCCAGCGACTGTCATTGCATGAAAACTAGAAAGAAAATGTTCGAATGCGGGCCTGGAAAAGATTACCTGATAAAGTTAATGGTCAGCAAACAACATAAACTACACCATTATGTTAACACAACAAAGACATTTTATCAAACAAATTCACTGAACTACTAATGTGGCCATTATTTGTAATCCGCACACCTACTTTCTAACATGTCACTGTGGGAGTCCGATAAGTTACAATAATAATACTTATATAAAAAGGACCATACGAGTTGTTTATCTAACCAAATACTAGCGCATTTTCTGATAAGCTTGAAGTATACCTAATAAAAAAGCAAATATATATTTGTCTGGGGCGACAGATGACAAGGTTTACACAGCAACACCATAACCCAAATTATTTTCACGGGCTTAAAGTTAAGTGCTTTTGTGGTTTCCAACAGTTGTCGTAATAAAGGTAGATAAATTGTGAGCAGAAAATAGATAATTCTTTGTGGAGTGGGTTTTGTTCCAGATATGCCACATCCTAATGATTCCGCCACTGTTTAATCAGTAGTGAGGATACGGAAGGAGAACTGCCAATTTTCGAAATATTTGTTAAGTAAGTTATTTATCATAGTTTCAAGCAGCTTCTTCATTGGCTAACTTTTTCATACAGCCACCGTTTGGACGGACATGAATTTTACTGTAATGATGTTCCACGTTTGGAGTAAATATAGATAACCATAGCGTTTACACAGGACCTGAAGGTTTTGAAATGTTAAAACTACATTTATGACCTACATATTTACTACAGACGGCACTTTCCAAGAGTATTCAAATATGCCATTACTGGACTGTCGACTGATTTGAGATTTGTCAGGCTGGATTACAGGATGGAGCTCAGTTAATGTTGCGTCGGATTGTTACACAACTAGAGAAAAGTAGATGTTTCCCGTATAATACTAACTAATATTACCAGAATGCACAGTCTGCAAGCTAACGCGGTTAATTTGTGGCTACTTTTCAATCGCGTATAACAAGCCAGTAAAATTTAAAGAAGGAAAATGACAAGTGAGAAAAGCCGCTGAATATTAGTGACAGATTTGTGCACTTCGCGCTGTCACTATCAGTTAAATGTAGTTGTCTGTTTTACTTCACTGTCAGTATATTTGGCGGATTCCAGCTGGGACATTTGATGACACCTGAAGACAATGAACGATCACTCAGGATTGAACAACTGACTGCTATCCAGCAAGTGCCTGCTGATCACTGATGCTTTGCGATTCACCCAGTTCCACCGTCCATTGCATAATGCTTGTGTAACCACTGCCAAGTGCATATAAGTAAGAAACCGGGTTACAGAGTGCAAACTGGCAAGTGGCCAGCGAAAAAAGAAAACATTTGTGTAAATGCGACGATGGTTTAAATGACCAGTGATTTTGCTAAGTTAAACTAAACGGAAACTATCTTCTGCCTGTGTGGCAAACTTGATTCAAATTCAAAGACATAAGTGATATTGGCAATACCCAACTTAAACGCCTTGATTGGTTTGTGGATACAGACGAGCAGTATGTAAGCTGGGGCACCTGCAACTATCAGCTAAATGTATTCAGGGTCATTTTCCATTTGTGAGTGGTCCATGGATTCCAATGTAAATGTTCTGTGTAAGTATGTGATACCACCACTGTCTTTTCTGAAAAATAATTATTTTGGAATCAGGCGGTGGTTTGAATTCATCATGGAAATGTATATTGAATTAACACCAAGTTTCATTGACAAGAACCGCTTGTGGGTCATTGAACTGTGCAGGCATACTTAAATAGGAAGTTTGTTGATTTTCGATCTAGCATTAGCACTGAAAACATTATGTGTTTCGGCATCACAACTTTCTGTTGTATGATCGCCAGAGTCTTTTTAATGCAGTATGCTGCACGTGGTAGTTAAGTGTGAGAGTTGTGCGTTAGAAGTAGTCTATAGAAAGTTTGAATAGGGACAGCTTGTCACGTGTGAATGTCGAGAGAGTTAGGAGCATGAAGGAAGCATAGGTATCATGCTTCCCTGCAGTTCGCTGGGCTCTGGACTAGCATTCCCATGTGGAGGAAGATTGAGTTCACATAAGTGACCAGAGCCTAATGTAGCTGAGGTGGGAATGGGTATGAGACCACATCTGTTAACGTTAAAAGCTGGTTTTTGGAAGATGCCGTGGGAGAGATTGAATTAAGGTTTAGTGGGCTATGGGTAAATTTCCTTATTGGGTGATGTCTTTCCGTTATCTTTAAGCTTCCAGTATTTTTGTAGGCTATTGGATGATGAATAGGCGTAGCCAAAAGACAGTTGTTATTTATCTCATTCAACAGATATGCTTCTTTCCTTGGTCTTCGTATGACGGTGGTCGAAAATAACTTTGGGTGCAACCGAGTACTTTGTACCTATACCCATTTGAAGACACTGGTCCCTAGTTTGTTTAATTCATCTATGGGCAGCAATAACCTTTGAATTATATCGGTTGCTTACTGTTGAATATGCCTTATTCGTTGAGACTGAATTGTGATACAGTCAACGATTCGTCATTGGTCCAATCTTCCAAGCATGTAGACTTTCTTTCAATCCTCATGCATTAGAATTTTTATTTAATTGAAGTATTTCTGTCAGGAGTAGGAGAACCCGTCTTATCCGCTCGTTGCTGTAATGGCATGTTGACATGGCAGATGATCAAATCAGTGGCAGATCCCAACGCACTGCGAAATGACCAGTATAGGTTTAAAATTGACCAAACCGACAACATTTCAGTTCAAAACTGCCGAGCACAAAGTCAGCAGCATATGCTGACAAAGCACTCAGAAGGATTTAGCTTTACCCATAGTTTCTAAGTTTTCTTCCTACTTGAGTAATATTACGGCTCTATTATCAGATGACCTACCCTGGAGGTGGTTCTGTGCTATTGGGCGTTGCTGGTTCGGTGTTTTTGGGAGGAACAACACCGAACCACCTCCAATTTGGATATCGTCCTTGTGATCCTAAAGACCGACGTCTAATTCAAAGTTAAACTAGGTCCGAATAGAGATTGAGTGTTGCAATCCAACTACACAGCGGGTACTCCAAATCCAATTATGAATGACCACCTTGTTTAAACCGGCTGAAGGCCTTAAAAAACTAATTCGGCACTTTGTTTCCTTGTGGTTAGGCCACGGGATTCCGATGCCTCGCTTTCTCTGCGACTGCTTGATGTGTGTATATGGTAGCCTGATGAACACTTGAAGCTTGCGTGTCAACCTTTAGAGAAACACGATCACACCGCGCTGGAGTGTACGTCATGTAAGGCAACGAAGTACTTTATGGTTTTGTTTCACCATCACCGCCAAACTAGTTTGAATAATTTAGCCTATAATATAGGGTTATCTGCATCAATGGGCAATCTTTTAATGGTTTATCGGATCACAAAGACCACAACTAGGCTTACCAATATATTTTGAACGTTAGATTAGCTAACGGGCTACCAGTGGATAAAGGCAACATCCATACAGAATTTCGAAGAGTTTTATCCGAGTGTCGTAGTCGATAAATCCTTCTTTCACTCTACGGGTTCAGAAATGTACTTTACAAGCAGTCTTGAGTGGTCCGGTTAGGTATTGAATATCCTCAATTAAGAACACATTTAAAACTTCGACTGTATAAAATGGACAAGGTTTTTAATGCAGTAGACCTGCACTCCGTGTATTTTCAAATATTCAATAGACGACAAATGATACTTCCAAGAGTAGGACTAGAAGACAGTGCTAAGTTATTGGAAGTAACTGAGTGCTTCATCCTACCGACTTTTAATCAGGGTTAGTGTAAGTGCAGGAACGACTGATTCGCGGACAACATTTCACGGGTGACACACGAATAGACATGCACAGTCTACGGTCCTTTAGATGTGCACACTGTCCTGCTGCTTTCAAGGAGTGACTTCTCAATTTTGTAGTGCTACCTAGTTGCAGCAAAGTTCAACACACATGAGATGGGCTGTGTAAAACCAACTACTGTACTTCTCCGACTATAGGCCAATGATATTTGGACAATTTTTCTTTCTGTAGAAGAAAGGTCGTCGAATAAAATGACTGTGCAGAATTTGAAAATTGTCACATGCAAAATCTACCTAGGATTTCCCTGACCACTATTGCCCATAGCTTTCCTTATCACCACCCACTAGAGACGGAGGATATTTAAAGGGTCTATAACTGGACACCTTACGT
Source organism: Dicrocoelium dendriticum (assembly GCA_944474145.2). Taxonomy (NCBI): domain Eukaryota; kingdom Metazoa; phylum Platyhelminthes; class Trematoda; order Plagiorchiida; family Dicrocoeliidae; genus Dicrocoelium; species Dicrocoelium dendriticum. Next base: position 48,900,949 of record OX104068.1, on the reverse strand, counting down.
TTGTGTCAAAAAATTCTTCGTATATTACACATTTGACATTCGTGACTGATGATAATAGCGAATAAAAAGCCCCCTGAACATTATGTTATGCCAGGCGAACCGGTGCCTTAAAAGTAGGTCGTCCCACACCTCTGACCTCTGAAGTTCGCTGTCACCCACTGCTCCACTGTGGTTCATATGCATGAGGCCTCCTTCTAAAGTTGCGTTATATTGTCGGCTGGCTTAGCTGTTTCATGTGTCTTGATGTCTGGTCGATACAGTGTCCTGTGCGGTGAAAGTCTGTTCTAACAGCCCTAAGCCCCAGTAACCGAGGTTACAGCATCTAACGGTCACCATGCTGACCAATACTAGAGCAGGTTTCATCTGAACTCACTCAAGTGAGAGCAGGTAGTGATGACGTCAGAATCGTGGCGAAAAATTTTGTTTCTCTTTTGCCGAATTTTATGGATCGGTTGATCCATGAACTTACGAATTTGGACAAATTTGATGCTTCAACTTTATGTTATCCACTTATCTATGGACGGGCTTATATTAACTATTACGCTGTATCCCATTAGCAAGTCGTCTTGCTGAATATACCCAAACGTTTCAGCCTTTGCTGGTATCGCGGATTGCGTATTTCAATGATGTAATCGGAATCCTGCCTTTGAGGTTCGTATAGTGCAATGAGGTCGTTCTTCGACCATGGCTGCCAGGCATAAATTGCTTATTCCACCTGGGGGCGAACATACGCACTGTCGTAAATTAGAGGTGTGTATTTGTCCTAAGGCATGTCACCGCAGAGCGGTGAATTGGTTACCACCTTTCAGCATTGCCTGAACCAAACCAAATTGTCCTGAACCAGCACGCCAATGTTTCATCCGATGGAAGATTGTTGCAGTAGTTGCGTTTTTAAGCTGTAGGAGATGGTACTCTGTTGTATGGAAAAACAACTTGATTTGCTCACATGTAATCGCCGCAGATATTGGGTTGACTACTGATGCACCATATCCATATCACAGTGAATCAAATGCTGATGGGCCTGTTCCTGAATGCTGAGCCATATCTTGTTGTTGTCAGCAAACAGTAGGAAACATAAAGTGATAGTCAGTGCAAAATCATTTAAAAATACTAAAACAATCGTGACCCTAGAACTGAGTCCTGAGTCACACCACACTTGACTTGTACGGGGTTAGGAAAAGAGCTTCGGACTCTAGCCACTGATTGTTGTTAAAAACAAAGTTGGTGATCTTTCTAAAGAGATGGTCAAGGTTGCAGTGAATGTGAATTTTGAAAGCAAAATCCGATGTACTAATTATTGAAAGCCTTCGACAAGTCCAACTGATCCTGATAACGTCTTCCCCAGCGTCAGCTGATTTAGTCCAAATGCTCATGTTGGTTAAAAATTCGTTGTGCAAGCACTCTCAACGGAAACCTTGTTGCTCGGGATCAATAATGTTACAACGCCCCAGATACCGCAACAACGCTTCAGCAACGATGGATTTCATGACAACATAAGGATTAGGTACTGGGCTGTAGTTTGACGACTCATACGAATACCGAGTTCGTGATTCGGAGTTATTATTCCAAGCATCTACACAGTAGTAACCTGATTCAGGTCTAAACAGCGAGGAAAGAACGGAAATAGGTTATACCCATTTACCTTACCGCTGCACCCAGTGCTTCTGGGCTAAAGCTATCGACACCCGGGGAGTTGTGTTCGCGTAGATGTCAGCTATTGCAATATAGCTTCGTTGGTAAAAGTGATCTTGGTGAATAATGATATCCAAGCAACCAAAGGTGAAAGTACACTTGATGGTAACAGCCTAAGAAATTTGAGGGCTTATTGGGTCCGTAATATCTTTGCTACTTCTATAGCCATTTTTGCCTTACTTAGCACATCACGTAGGCATTGAATAAACACGTTTATGGAACACGGGCGGTGTTCAAATTGCAGCCCACACAAGTCCGAACAGAAATCTTTGCCTCCGCAATACTGTGAAAACTTGACACACTGAGCAACCCGTTTCTTTCTTATACTGCATATTCAGCACATGCTATTTGCTTGAACATCAACGTTAACCATCAAACAATTATACTAGTATCTGTTAGAAAGCTTTTTCAGACTCACAATATAGATGGAAACCATTCCCTCAAGCGTGTCCATTTAACGCTTAGTTCTTATTTTCCGGTAAGGTGATAACCTGCAAAAATGTTTTTTAACCGCAATGTCGATAGGTGATACAATCGTATTATGCTGACGGTTACAAAAAATAATCTTCACTCAGACTACGTATAAGGAGGTTGAGTATTTCTGCGAACATTGTAGTTGCGCTTGTACTATTTGCCAGTCTTGTAACTAAAGTCTGCCGCCAACTCCTACAGCTCAGGGAAGAATTCTCTATCGAAGAAACTATTATGAAATTTCACGTCAAATTTCACCGCAGCGTGAGGTCAGCGAACTGATTTATGTCTATAGTAGCCATGGAGAGTGATGCTAAATGCAATGCATGCGGCTTGTCTGTCCAGCTGGCGACGTCAGTAAGGCAAAGAATCAAGATATTTTCAGCGGTTTCACAGTGTTAGCAACACTGTGACAGCCTCTGAGTAAATATCGTAGCAGTAACCGGGGTTACTAATGGATATTTACTATAAGTAAAATTTAATAGGCCAGCAATGAAAAGTGAATTAGAATCTAGTTTTAATGGATTTAACACAAAGACCAAATCAGTATTACCGTAACTAACCCGAGAAAATTAATGGCGAGCATCTGGATTTATACGCTGCGACTTCTATATCACTGGAAAGGACGTTATATAGCATTTTCCTTGCTTCATAGTATATCGAAATTATCCCCTTGGACCATTGCGCATAAAAACTATGCTAAAGTAACTATCACCTACAAAAACCGGAGGAGAGAAAGACAGCCTCTTGGCCCAGAGCTCTTCTAAATTACAGACCTCCACAGCTTCTGTCTTAACTAACCAACGAAACGAAAGTGGCGCCTTGTGCTTGTTCAGTGTCAACCGTAATCTCCTGCTTTGAGAACGGTCAAAAGTTATCCTGGGCAAATCGTGATAATTGCTTAACGCTAGTTTCTTCTCAGCAAGTTAGATGTGTCATGCTGCGGTTACAGATTTGTCTCCTTGAGAAAATCAATAGTTGGTAGAGAAAAATGACGAATATATGGTATCTTTTACACTTCGCAATCTTTTTGGCATACACCGCGCTTACAGACGACTTATCATGGAAACGTTGCTTGGCTTAAACTTTACCTATGGCACCTTTAACTATGTCTGTTTGAGATAGTAACTGACATTGAATCGCGGGCCTTAAAAATTCCTAAATGACATTCCACACTATCTGCAACGCAACTCTGGGGGTTTTATAAGGTTATATGGGAAGCTGTCTGCTACATGCGCTACGATAAGTGGAGTACGTTTATAAAACGTGATGTCTCTTGCTGTCAATTGCATGATCAAAGTAATGACAGACGAACCTTTCCTGTCTGCCTTAAATATGTATGCACATGGTTGTTAGGGCAAATTATTACCTAGCATATTTTAGTCGTGTGCTTAAGCTCGTTTTAGTTATGGCTTATCAAAAAACATACAAATTTTCCAGCGAGTTTTCAATGAGGTATTCGCATTTTACGATACCACCCTTAACAACTTCTGTGTATTGATCTACATGAAGGGCCACAAAAGCGTTCATTTTCACTGGGTAACCTCCAGTAATGACAACGCTTAATGATATCTGCAACCCATTTAATTATAAATGTAGCAACGACGGAATGGTATTATGCTTTCAATTTCTGCCGTACCTAGTTCAAGTATATGGAGGTCAATTACCAAACGACTGCTAGGCAAAACATCCACTAAGAACTTTCGGGAATGCTGCCAACAATTCTAGCTCGATCCGCTTTGGCTACGAAGATTGAGGCGTAACCTAATGCTCCTGTGCAACATGATTCAGCAAAACACCTACTGCTATTTGCCTACGGTAGAACTACAGCAGAGTTTGACAAGGGAGCTACACAATACGAAGTTTACCCTCAGAGAATCCAGGTGCATAATTAACCCGCTGTCTACATCTTTCCTTATCAGTTATGCCGTCCTGTGGAATAAGCTCCAAGCCACAATCAGATGGAGTAAGAGAGCACGGCCATTCGCGATGTGTTCGCCAATTACCTAGATTGAAAAATGTTTTGCTTTGTTGTCTTGGATGAGATCCCTTGATGATTTGCTCAAAGAAGGGCCAGACAAAATCTGTTGGCTGACAAAAATTTGCACGCAGTGTTACACACCCCTAGTGCCGTTACTATTCCCTAATCAAAATAATGCATATTACGTTCAAACACACTTGTCAGTAAATACATACTCTTGAAACAGCAAAGAAAATAAAAATCACACAACTATTTACCACTCAGGCATAAGCACGACATATTCTTTAAAATTTGATCTGCGCCACATAGGGACACAGTTTCACACTCGAGAAATATACTTATTATTGGCATTAGTATTCTTATTATGATTATTACGTAACGGCGCTAAAACACCGTTTACATTAAATAATGAAATGCAAATCAAAAAGTATGGAATATTATATTTTAGCGGTGATACAACAGTGGTCTATGGTGCTCAGTTTACGCTTAATCACAACGTCAGCATATACCATTCCGATTTAACTCCACCTATATTTATTGCCTAGTGTCTAGCACTATAAGCCAAGAGATTATTACTTTTAGACTGGTGTTTACACCAATAATGCAGTAGCCAAATATCATTCCAAATGTTTACGTCTAAAGATGCAACATCAAGCATTTTGTCTGATGTGGAGTAAAGTCTTCCGACCCTTCATCAATAGCCATTTAGCAGTATGCACTAATATAGTTATCTAATTTCTCCAATTTTATATTTGACGGAGAAAAGTGTGCGGTTCCCTTTACAGTTGCATTTACTTGGGCCTTTCTAACCAATGCAATCTGGAGATTTTGCAGACATCACCGAAAAAGTTTACTCAGATTTATCCCCAGCAAATGCGGCTTATTTAGGCCTTTAACATGTAATAAGCGTTACTACTAAAAAGAATTAATCCATCTTACTATCCCTGACGACATAACCGCTAAGAGGAAGATGATTAACATGACTATACTTCGCTTACTGACACATTATATTGTTATGTTGATTTTATGTCTTGTACAAGCAGCCAGAACCAATTAGTGAAAATTAAAATATCCGCTTCTTTTTGGTCGCAACCATTACCAATCCCCAACAGTGTATATAATAAAGTACTAACAACATAAGTCGGATGCAATCTGAGAAAAGTGAAGAGACATGAAGTGATGAGGTAAACGGGATCGAGTTTCCGCGCAGTATCACGCGAAGTAAATGCGTGCAAGCGAAATTGAAAAGACGGTGACGCTTTTAGTTATAGCTGTATTGAATAAAATCAATTAGCAAAGCTTCGCACGTAAAATATAATACTTAGCTTTTCTTACACATAAATCCATGGTCAAGTGCACGAAAAATGTTATTTTAAGTGGTAAACCAAGTTATGGTAAGCTTTAGATACCTAGATGGGCGCATTTTTAGCATTTTACAGTGAATAATGCAGATTAAGTTAGATGCACTCGTGACTATTGCGAAAGCTGGTAAACGGATAAAAAAGCGAAAAGTACGCATAAGTGTCATCAGAGCAAACGGACTTGCGTTCTTGAGCAGTAAGTGTATATCGATAAACAAAATCCTCTTGTTCTGTTTTAGACGACATAGTATAGTTTTGTAAGATCATTACAATTTATTGTTTTTAACTGGCCATATGTTCGTGGCTTAAAACAACAAACCGCAAATAGTGCGTTATACCGAAACTCGGCATTCAAAATACCGGTCCTGCTGACTTTGGAAGTACTTTGGAAAGAATAGGTTGTCAAAGTATTCCTATAAAAATTATTATATCCGCAGTGGATAAAGTAAAAATGATGTTCGATAAAAAGGCACCGCGGATTTAAAGGCACCGCTCAGCTTGATGCTAAACCGGAAGACAGCGCTAGATGGTTACTATGGAAACGAATACATGAAAATAGTTATAACTGTTGGGATATTGCTAACGAAAATAGCGTATATCGGAGCACGTAGTGATGCGTTGGCGGTTTCGGTTCACAGTGCTTTCTAAAATTTCAAGGGAAATTTCCCTCGATATTTACTATAATAGTCGGTTAGGAAGTCCCAACCATAACATTAGTACTTTATCTCTCGGTAAGTCGTTTGCCCTCCCCCAAAGTTTTGCAACAAAAACATCTAATTATGAGTGATAGTTTATTGCTGATAGAAAATGGCTTTGGAAAATACACGTTAGATAAATGTAACACGGCTTGCAGTGTGGACTGAAAACTTTACTCTTAATATCCAGCGAGATTGCGCCTTCAATCGTTTGCTGTTAAATTCGTTACATAACTAAAATTTATCAAGGAAACGAAAGTGAATGCTATCAGTAGATCTCGACCAACCAGTAAGATCATCTCACGCTTTCCTAGACATGATATATACTGTAAACCAGACTTTATGAAGGAAATGTCAGCTCCCTTAACTCCTCGAAACTTTGTCATGCAGAGTTCATGAGATGAATTGCCTATCCAGCATGGTAACTATTCCAAATCCTCATATTTGTACTGTTTAGTAGTAATCAAGTACCAATAAGTTGATCAGTAGTGGCCAAAGATTGACCTCTCCATTTTTTCGTAATATGGATGATTTCTTCGTTTTATCACCCTATTGCCTTTCACCACCAGGGTTTTGTTTTGATGTGTGAACGTACTCATGTTTTTGTGACTTAACTAGACTTATCCCACTTACACTTGAGAACAGATAAAAAGCCTACTATAAATCAATCTGGTGGGTGCCATATAAATAAAGTTGCACATTTGCATAGCATAATCTTGCGATCCTATTTTTACAGGATTTTCTTTGACCCATGTTTAGCAACTTCCGCCATTGGATTTTTGTGATAGATTAGTACACGAATACAATTAAATCGCTGTAATTGCTTGGCAAAGCCACACATGACCTATAAATTCTAGCGCCAACTGAAAATAACCGATAATTTATCCCACCCGCTAAGTTTAATCTTACTACCTTATAAGGCATTTAAAAATAACACAACTGGGAAGGCAAATATGTAAGTGAAGTATTTTGTATGGTTTTAATTTACGGACCTCAAGTATTTTACATGTAAGCTAAACGAACAATATATATTGATTGCATGCCGGGAGATAATTAGCCACCTCTACCTAAATCCATGCATATTACTTTATCAATTTTAGTGCCTATCCAAAACATAGCTTCAGCAAACTTGAATTGTAATAAAGCCAAGTAAAAGAAGAAAATCTATAATAACATGGGTCAATAGTACATTTGTTAGTGATATACAAACGTTCTATTTGTGAGACTTTAATGTGTTGTATACCAATGTAACCATGAAAATTAGTAATCAGCAATATGTCTCTAAAATAATGCATCATTTAATCCATCTGGATTTCTAACCTCATAATGAGAGTATTGTAGGTAATTATATGGAATATATTTTCACTAACATTTCGCAATGTCAGGACAAATTTCTGAGGGCAAAATGACTATCATTGCTGGACACTTAACAAAAATTGCTGTCAAAACAACTGAAAAGAATCATTTCAGAAAACTTGGCAGACGACCGGTTAATGTATTTATGGTGATGGACAACGTTTCGCTTTTGACAAATTAGCTTCATCAGGCGAAACGTTGTCCATCACCATAAATACATTAACCGGTCGTCTACTAAGTTTTCTGAAATGATGACTTCCCGATCGGTTTCAAATATATTCCAAGATAGTGAGAACTGTCATAATATATACATCTAAAATTACGTCTAGTGTTTATTTTTTGCGAATATATATACTCTAATTTCGGGAAGCATTTCCATAAAATCACTGATGCATGTGATTAATACAAATTACTTAAAACAGGTGTTTTTGGGACCTATACGTGTCAAATAAGGTTTAGAATCTAAAACTGTAAAAATATTGCAGACAACACTAAAGTGGGATACCGGATGTGTTTGGCTCCTTTACTTCTGCCGCCACGACCACAGTTTGCTACTGGAGGGTCAGTTTGTTTCATTCCTGGCTGTTTATTGTTGACAAGAATCTAAGCTTGTTTAAAATTCCTATGTATCTCTTCAGTTTGTCGTCTAAGGATAATGAGTTTATGGAACAATATTTGTTCTTCTCTTTTTCTTATTGTGTTTATGCACCGATGAGCTGTTTTTAAAGTTGTTTGAGTTTGACTTAGACCAGGATGACAAACACCGAGCTAAAATGTGTTAGCATTGATGGAAAAATAACAGTTCGGCAATTCCCACCGCTGCTTGCGTGTAGACTTTGTAATCCTCTACACTTTAGTAAACAAGCTCGGTGGGTTGTGTCAATTGATTTCCGTCGAAACGCCAGACCTATTAGAAGTTGCAAATGCATGGCTTCATTCTATTTCCACTTACTCCGGGAGGTGAACGCAGTGGGCACTGGTGCTCTTAATGCTACCGACGAATTATTGTCTGGTGTGGCGTTATTATGTGCGATATGTCTTCGCGGAGTGAAAGAATTGTCAGCACGCACAGCGATAAAGATTCCATAAGTTACTGATATGATGTTTTATACATCTGTGGCACTGGAGCTACTTGTGGTATCAGAATATAGTAGTCCACTTTAGTATTGCTTCGAAGGACTATGATCTCTCTAAATGTGTATATTAGTGAATTATCCTCCACCAAACTTAACGTCGGAAATTGTCTCCAAACTTAACCACGTTTTCCAGTTTGCTTTGAACAAGTCATACACATACATTTTTATTGCTGGAGAGTTTAACGTGCACGACCTTGATAGGCCGGCAACCGAATTTATGCAGTTTAAATCCTGCTTGGAATAGAAAATCGCTAGTCACCCTCTGTACAAGCATGTAACCTCTCCCACCAGATTTCGACCTACTAACAAGCCGTCGATACGGATTTTTGTGCTAACTAACGAAGGACCCATGGTTGTAGCGACAGTTGCACGCACGCCACTGCGTCGTATTTATCTGTTTACCCTAAGCTATGACCATAAATGTTATGCGGTGTACCATGAAGAGGTGGAGGATAAAGTGCATACTGTCACGCAATACAATGTGTTATCTAAGCTTGTTAAGGATAAATCTTGGACTTTCTTGACCGAATGCCTCCATATGTTGCCTAGAAAACATTTGCAAGGACGTTTAACACAATGAATGCGCAAGCATCGGAAGAAAAGTCCTTCCAAGCCAAAACGAGCATAAGTCATTTCTGAGGAGCAGAACACGTAAATGTCTGGCCCGGCGGGATTTGGCATGGCGAGATAAAAAGGACTGCTCAAATGCCGAAACCTGAACGGCATACGTGACACATCGTAACTTCTGTGCGGAGCCGATTCGCGAAGACGAGGTCACTTATCAACAGGGGTTAATTAAGCGACTCTGTACTGCCCGCAAACTGCTGTACAGACACGTTAACGGCCTTCGAAAAGTGAAGTGGGGTGTTCCAACGCTAGTCACGGCTGTTGGGTGCACGCGATCAGCAATGGAAGCAGCTGATCTCCTATGGCTTCATTACTCCCAAACTTTCCAGCAGGTAACGAGTCCAAACCTTCTCCTCATTTCTATTACTCCACCATTTGGTTTAAAAAACATCACCTTCACTGTGGAAGCTGTGTTGAAGAAGTTGTTATCCTTGCGTATCCACCGTTCTCCCGGAGCCAACAACATCTGACCAAAGGCTCTGCAGGCGGTAGCTAGTGATCTAGTAGTACGACTAGCTGTTTTCTATCAGCGATGTTTAGAAAAGAAACGTATTCTACCAGTGTGAAAGCAAGGGCTCACCACTCCTATCCATAGAGGAGGTAGCCGCACTGATCCTGTCAACTACCGTCCAATAACATTTCTTCCCGTAATATCCAAATTGGTGGAAGCAATCATCGCAGATGCACCGATACAGTATCTGGAAAACAGCAACTTAATATCTCTAGAGCAACATGGCTTTTATCAAAAGCATTCGTGTAATACTAACCTATTAATTGCACGTAATAGCTGGACTGAAGCTATGGGTGATGGAGTCGATGTCAACTACCTGGACTTCTCAGAAGCGTCTGATAGCTTACACCATCGAATTCCCTTTCGGAAGCTTCGGAACTACGGCATTGGCGACCTGATCCTGAGTTGGATAAACAATTTTTTACAAGAACGACAGCTAGTTGTCAGAGTCCGAGAATCAGTGTCTGGTGCAATCGATGTGAAGCGTGGAGTACCAAAAGGCTCGGTTCTTGGACCTCGCCTATCCTTGGTGTTCATTAACGAATTGGCTAGATCAATTACTTCAAAATTCCTATTTTTCACTAATGATATCAAGATACGGCGAAAGATCAGAGGAACAAAGGACCACGAACGGCTCCAGTGGGATCTTAACAGTGTCTAACTGGTCAGCTCAAAACGCCCTACCTTTCAACGTAGACAAATATCGTCTTTTACAATTACGCCATAGACATAACTACACCTATTTACTTGAAACAAACGGATTGCAGAATAGCTCCCAGGAACTTGACATTAGTGTGATGGTACAGAGCGACCTCAACTGTTTAAAACAAGCTGAGGTAGCTGCGAAAAGAGGCAACCAGCACGTCGGCATGCTGCGAAGGGCATTCGGGAAATTTGACCCATCAATCTTCTCAATGTCGCACAATTCCTACGTACGCCCGCATGTTGTATACGACATGCAAGCTTGGTAACCTTGGTTTAACTGCCATCTAGAAGCGATAGAAGCATCACAACGAACAGTAACCAAGAATGTGCAGAGTCTGCGCTATCACTCTTACCAACGAAGTCTGAAGTTGCTGGGAATTTTCAACGGAGACCATCGAAGGCTGCTCGGGGATCTCACATTAGCGCATCAGTTACTGAGTGACCCCAACCACGTACGCCGTCGTTTGATGAAACTTAGCCACAACACGCATCTCAGGTGTAACTGCTTAAAGTTGTAGGAACAATATAGCCGTCTAGAGTGTCGACGGAATTACTTTTCCCTTCGAGTTTGTCAACCCTAAAACGCACTCCCAGATTCAGTTGTACCCTCTCCTACTTTGGACGTATTCCAAAAAACGATTAGATGTTGATCGTAGCTCCCAGCTTTGTGTTACCTAAACTCCTCTATTGTGGATTACGCCAAGCATATTTTTCAAAGGGGTTTATGTAAGAAATGGACCTACGTAAGCTACGATATTTTACTTCTCTCACTCCTTACATCAAAGATCACTGCACCCCAGTGTCTTTCTGCACGTTTGCGCTCGATATCTTTTTAATTTTACACAGATGTTAATTATCAAAGCATTCGTTTATTCAGACGTACCGTAGATGACCCAGATATATTCTGATTTTATCATGTTCACCCCCCATCCTACGGGACGTTTCAAACACTTGCTTTTATCCCGTGATAAATAATTGTTCATTGCAGTTTGCGAGCCCGGATGCTTTCTCGGTAGCAGCCATAAAATTCTCACGAATCTAGTGAAACAAGTCGCTCACTACAGCTATGGGTTCGACATCACAAGATGGATGATCATCGCCTTCTCTAACCCTACCTTCTCCTCGATAGCAACTAAGGAAGGAAGCTGAAACCGGTTCACGGTATGTGAGCCAAATACCAATTTACGAATATGTCAAAATCATCATCATCATACACGTTAGCTAGAGGAGAAAAACCTCAGCTACTGTGCCGCAATACACAGAAAAAAGACGAAAAACAACTAGTATAAGCCGGCAGAGCTACCGGTAGCAGATGAGCATCGTTCCGGTAATCTAACAGTCGGCTAATGTGCACCAAAAAATGACTATGATAAATGATATAAAGTTAAATAATGAGACCGTGGTTGGAGGGGGAAGCTACGTGGGAAGGAGTGGGACAAAGAAGCTCACAACACGAACGCCACTGAGGTCGGCTCCTTGCCATATCAACAAGTGTGTCCAACCAAACGTGTTCATCGTCTTTCGGATCATAACCAGGAAGCCGAGACGCTCCAACCGAGGCCAGCTCAGAAGTGAGGGCCTTCATTCCCCTGGACTAAGTCATCGCTTGGCCATGACTCCTCTTCTTTCATCCTCACCCCGGCGCGCAAACGGCGCACGTCGCGGGAGTCGGTGGGCTGGCATGCGCAAATCGTGGCCGAGCCATCGGAGCCTGGTGTTTGAAACAACGGTGCTGACCGGTTCATTTCCTTTTCCAGTGCTCACGCGGTGTTCCCACCGGATGTGAGCTGAATTACGAAGGCACCGGTGGTCGAACGTAACTAGGCTCTTCAGGTCCGCTGCTTTAAGCGGCCAGGTTTCACAACCGTACAGTAGGGTTGAACGTACCGCTGCATTGTACACTCTACCCTTCAGGGCAAGAGTGATGTCGCGCCGGCGCCATAAGTTGCGAAGGTTAGCAAAAGCGCCTCGAGCTTTTGCAATACGATTCGTGATCTCATTCTCAATCCCACGGGCGCTGATACGAATAGGTTGGTACATTTGATTCGCACTAACTTGTGATATGTGCCATATTTAGCTTCAAGCAGTACACGTGTCATGTGCATTTCGTGCACGTCAACCTGACGTACGTTGACATAGTAGAGCAAGTAACCGTGCCCAGTCCTTTGGTCCGTCTACTTTGCTATCTCACTAGCACGCAGCTCAACATATGTGTTTGTGATCATTAGACTTAGAGCGGCGTATAATGAGAGTGGCCGGTCACCGTTCCCATTGGTTGTGTCAATACTAACGTAACGATTACGTCTGTCCACCCTGTTACATCACGCCCAACCTTCGCGTTGAAGCCACCGAGAAAGTATGGTCCTTTACTGCGCGGCACAGACCGTATTACAGAGGATATCTGAGCATAAAACTGATCCCTCGATTCCTCAGGATAACACATAGTGGGACCACAAGTGATAATAAGTGTTGTATACGTATCTATTCCAAGTCTCATTCTAAGCGTCATCAATATTGTGCTGCTGCCACTCGGCTATGCTACCAGCTGACGATTTAGGCGGCTAGATAGTGCAAATCTGACAGCATGTTTAGGTAGTGCTGCGGTGCCTTTCTCCGCCCACTGGAACGCGCAACTAGCACCAGCCTCATGCAACTGGCCTTGGTCAGTAAGCCGATTCACGCTGAGCGCGGTGATGTCAATACGCTAGCGCATCAGTTCCATCGCGACAACTACTTTTGTTGCTTGGGTCGCCCACTAGTATGTTGGCCGAGTAGTATGCGAACAATCCAGCACCAGATGTTGAGTGCTTGGCGCTGAGGCCTACGATTCCTTTGGCTGGCAAGCATATCATTGGTTACGACCCGGATTGGAGGAAGTAGCGCGTTAAGTGTAACATGGACGGGAAGATTGGGTGCAGGAGAAAGAGTACGACGAAGGGCACCAGAGGTAGCATGTTTTCGCTTATCTACCCCGCTGTATGCAGCAGCTAAGGTGACCCTTACCCTGGTGACCCTGTACGATGGCCGATTCAGCATGCGTTGTTTAATACTGGCGTGATTTATAGTTATGGGTTGGAATAGGATAATGCCAGCGCTACCAAACCTGACCAAGAGAACTACTTCAGTCATCAGCCATAGCCTTCGGTAAAGTGTACACCCGAAATGAAGCGGGCCGTGCCCCATAAGCCAGCTAACTGACAGATGCTTAAGTGTGTGCACTGGGTCTCAGGTGACAGGCATGTGCAAACGAACCCCCACCCAGCAGTCGCCACAAGGAGGCTTCAAGGAAATGAGCCCACTGCACAACATTAACGGGAACAACTCGACGATCTGTTCGGATCTCACCACCACAAGACGCAATGCCCCATGGGCTCTACTGACATGCATATGCACATTCGTATACATATTTACTACCTGCATCATATCACAGCGGTTGAGTTGAAGCGGGCGGCTTATACAACCTACGCAGGTCGGGTGCAAAAAGTGACAACACAATTCAGCTGAAGTTTAAAGATAGACAGGTAAACGAAAGTGTGTAATCAGAAACTAACAGACTTGTGAGTAGCAAATAATATAGCAGTGGCTAGTTAGGCAAAATAAATGCATTACCTTAAAACTAAGTTACAGTAAATAAAATGGCCAGGATTATCATTATAAGTGAATATTTTGCGTATATACATTCAATTTCGCAGCGAAATTTACTTAATCCTATTAGTAATCATTATTGTTATGTTTGGATTACAGTATTGGATTAGCAGTAGCTTTTTGGCCTTTATTAGTTTAAAATTATTTCGCACAATTTCTCTCAAATTGGGAACTACAGCATCCGGTATTAATAAAATACATGGTGATCGGAAGAAATAGTTAAATATACGGAAAAAGCAGATTGTGATTCATGCAAAGGCGCCGATAAAGTGGGCGGGAATATGTATGGGAAGAGACAATATACACTAATTTGCATTGTCGCAGTTTAAGGTAAAGGAGTAGTGTGCAAATAGCATATAAGCATCTAAAAATGATGAGATTGAGATTCTGCTACTTACAATGGGCTGGTGCTGTTCTCATCAAAAATATGCATGTGGTGTTATAGTGAGGATCGCCGTTACTAATATTAGATGGATTTCATTTAGGTGTTTTTCCACCGGGTACGGTTTTAAGTTGTGCACTTTCGTTTACTCCTATGAAGCAAGCGGATTTAATTACTTGTCCTACTGAACTGCAGCAACTCTTTCTTAACGTATATCTACTTCGTAAATAATGCTTGAACAAATTGATTGTATCGGAAAAGAATTGTTTCGTTCTGCATCGATGCAGGTGTATTAATCATGTGGATTTTCAGGTACATAAATCTTCTCAGTACGGGTCTCAATAATTACCTTGATAACAACTGAAGTTTCACTGTTTCTTGTAGGATGCTATTCCTCAACTCTGCTGCTTATGACGCTGATGCAATCTGGTAACAATATAATTATCGATTTGATTGAAGTATAACCTACTTAATCTTAGTGAGTTTTGGTGGGTCCCTAGTAGAGAGAGCATGACGAAATCCTTGCAAACAGATTCTCTTCAACAACGATAACACTGATCAAGAAGATCATAAAGGCTCCCCACAGCTTTATATCTTAAAACTAAGTTAAAAATGTTTTCTACGATATCGTAGAAGCGCTTGCTAAATAAGAAGTTTGTACGCAGTAGGTTGCAAACAACGTTTACCGACGTGCCACATACGTTTTCAAAAACCATTCCGATAGCTTAAGCTAAATGCCGTCCGATATTTTAGAGCATTACCATTTTACCACGACTAAATGAGATGCGCGAAAACTCCTACCACAAATTGAACAGCCAAAGTTATAAATTTGTGCTTCAATATCACAGCACACCTTGCGCATTGCTTCCAATGTACTAGTTACATGAAAATAGTCATGTTGATGTTTCAAGCATTGGTATGTCTTCAACTACTGCAGCATGACCTTATGTTATAACCGTCCGCCATCGTCCTCATGGGCTCGTCGCCCTGCCTGTGGACTAGTCGCTAGAGACCAATTATACGTATACGGATAGAGACGACAGGTCCGTAATGTTGATTAATACCACTGGGAAAAGTCTACCGTCTAGTATTTGTTCATAGGTGTTTATGGGAAGGAACAGCACATTACCACCCTTATCATAAAATATAATGTTTATCTAATTTGTGAAGGTTGCACGGTTGGTCAGTCAAATAATTGAATTAATTTTTGAAGTCAAATCAACTGGAAATGGCTGCTGCAGCGTTTTTGCATTTTTTCTCAATAAATTATTTAACCAAACACATAATCGCTGCAATAATGAATCTTAGCAATGATATTATACTGTTTCGCGCAATTATTTGTTTGTGCATTTGGTTAGCAAATTCAGTACGTTTCAAATAACTGACCATATATATGATCATCACAGGCTTAATAGACACAATGACTGTCCAAAGTTAATGCTTTTTTGGTTATTTGCTATTAAAGGTTAGAAGGGAATAACATATAACGTATTACAAATAAATAGAACTATCACAAATGAAAAGATCCTGAAGAGTTTGGTATACCAATAAGCTGTCTAGAATACCCTTAGTTTTATTATACAAAGTAGCATTGGTCAAAGTTAAAAACGCGGAACCCAACACTTCTGTGTCATTTCAGAGGAATGCAGACCTTTGCTTTCCAATTTTTAACAACAAGTAAAACAGTCAAGTTTTTGACTGATGACTATTTTACCTGCGACACTTATTACCAAGGAACACTTTGCTGCCATTCATAGCTTGCAAAATGGCGGGTATAATCTGATTTTCCTCAAGAATAAACCAGTATTCTACAGTACTTAACTACTCGTTATAATTGTTTTCTCTAGTATATTTTGTGTGCGCATGGCGCAAGAAAGTTTGGTACTACAATAAAGTCTATTAAAGCTGTTCAATGAGCTGCAGTTGTAATAAGCTTAGTACATATTTAGATATTTACTACTGAGAGATTTTCACTATTTTGACAACATATTGCACAATATTGCAGTCTCCCTGAGATTTATTTAATTTTTAGGGAATAGCAAGTTTGGGCCATAAAATGTTACACAAATTTTTCAGACGTGTTTCCACTACTAAGCAACATTTATTTTTAGTCAAATGGAGTAATTCATGAGGACATCTGAAATTATGTAACAAATCTTTAGCTCTTCAAAGAGTTATCAAACATTGCTCAGCCATAAACTAGCTAAACTGCTTATCCAATACAATTTGCCAATCTTCGTAGCCAGTGTGCAACGCTTCGTTTGCTGACTGAGTATTCCCAATATGCTTAACGGTAAATATTTTTGATGAACGAAGATAATCTGTCGTTCAATGACTAAGGATAATTTTTTAAAAATGTACTCACAATATACTAGCATTTATGTTACGAATATCGCGCAAGATTTTTGTAATATTCTGACAAATATGACAGCTTGAATTCCCTATTTCACAAAATAAGCTTGCCATGGTTAACGCAACTTTACACATAGGCATCTTATTAGCATTATCATCAATATCATTAGCATCGAAAGAATGTACATTGTTGAGGTTTCCCAAAAGAATGAAACGCGCGTACAGTGCTTTTCCGGGCGTGTGATGAATGTCGGGATGATGTGACGAATTGCTACCCTGATAACTCAACTCTCCCTATTACCCATTTGCAAGCAGTACTCATAGCAAACTACACGACAGTAATGTGCAAGTCAGTAGATATAAAGAAAGCCTTTTCGATAGGGTTTCATCAATTACTTCACAAAGTTGAATTGAATTGGATATCATACGTTAAAATATTTTGATGTATACGGTGCGGAACGTATATTTTTATGCCCTAACTGTACGTAAACAATTTCCTGAAAAGCATTTGGATATACAATGAGTCATCATATCCACTCCAGATTCCACTAAAATGGTACGGCAGGGTGGTGAATTTTAAGAGGCTGCGTAGTCATGTTGTATGCTTCTTTGTATTGTCAGTTTTTCAATGTATTTTCTGATTTTCCTTTCTAAGTCTAGGGTTGTGTCAGCCGGCACTTTGGTAGGTAGTCTGGTATGTTATCGCTTGTTTGACAAGTGTAGCCATGCGACGCTTGTTGCTAGTTCTAATAAGATCGGAGTATCGTGTAACGCTGCGATGGTAAGGGATTTATTAACCTGGAGGTTTGAACGCTACCGTAAATCTCATGGCAGCTTATTTCTTGCGAATACCAGTCGTTGTGTTATTAAGACATTCGTTGGAGGATCGATTTGTGTTTACGATAGGTTGTTGCAAATCTAAGAGTGCATTTTGGCGTATTATTTGTTTTCCTGTTTCTTTATTTCGTTCTCAGCAATCAGTTGATCGTTATATTTAATACTCTCTATCGTTACTAACCCGAATGACCTTGGAGCAGTAAGACCGTTTCAAGGCTACTGGTCCCTATTCTATTCGGTTGTTGTACTGTAGGCGTTAAGAGGGTTGGCAGATAGCACTAGTAGGTACGATTTCTTCAATTCTAAGTGGATATTTGCTGTAGAAATATTTATGTTGCAGACTTTATTTAACATTTTGTGTGGTTTATCAACTCATCTGTTTCTGTTTTTGGCGTTCCCTGCTGCGCTAAGAAAGGACCGTTGCAGTGTTGTAAGATGCAGCATAATCATCATTTCTTTGCATTGGGTAGACTAGTTAATATGTTAGCTTTTCCAGAAATGATCTGCCGATTCTTCGCTTGAAAATTTAAGCATGATCAGACAGATTTACTCCATTGTCCTCTTTTTATATACATATATTCAACTACGACTTTAGCCATTTAACACAATTTCAGTACTGGCGTTTTTATTTTTGCTGGTATAGTAAATTAATAAGACTCTTTGATCGATAGTTTTCTTCATGCACGTTTGAAGTGGTGGTGTTAATTAGTTGCCAAGCCTTCCCAACTTGAAAAAGAACAAAGTGTTACGACTAGTTATTGAGACTACATGAACTTTATGGGTTTCAATGATTGTAAAGTTGTTCTTCAATTCCTCTATCCCCAAGTGCAATGTCTTGGTACAGAGCCAAGTTCGGGTTTTTGCTTAGACCCCTGGGGATAATGAACTAGTTGCTGCTTTAGGTCATTATACATCGATCGGTTGTCCAGAGGCACAGACAACAAATGGTCTTTAGCCTGTAGATTGCATCCCAACCTTGATGTTGCCCTAGCAAACCGTAGGTATCATAAGTCAGATTAATGTTCAAAGGTGTAACAGGGCACTCAAAAAAATCAACCTTCTCTAACTTAAAATAGACGCACTACACGCTGGCTATAATTTACACACCTGTCGAAACACCACCTAGTCAGATGACTATCGGTGACGGCCGGCTGAACAAATTGGCCAACAGGTGTGATAGCCGATTTGATGCTAGGATTGACGATGTAGACATCAAAGCACATATACCACATAAAAAAGTAGATGCAACTACCAAAGCAAATGTTCAAAATTGATGGCAACGAGCTTACTTTTGTGCTTGTTCGAATAGGAGTAACTTTTAGGGAATATACTTCAAAATAAGGTGATTTTGACTTTGAGATTTTGATAAAGAACCTCCGAAATCGGTATGCCGACAAATTTGGTGCGGCGATAGAATAACTCCAGTGCTTACCAATCCACTAGATGGAGCTGGTGTTTCGAAATTTAATGAGTGGAACTTGGTTAGTGTGTGATGAGATTGGCTGGGAACAATCCACTTCAAAGTGGTGATCCGAAGTAATGGGAACCCACCACAATGACTTTTCTATTAGTGCAACTCAGTGGGGACCATTTTAGAAATCGGTGCTGATAACTGCGAGTAAAGTGCTAAAGAGTGTTTCGATTCTAATGTTTCTATTATGGTAACGGACTTTAATAGCATACTTTTATGTTAGTTCGCATGGTTCATATTGAAATCAAAAATGAATAGAAAGGAATAAACCTGGAATATTAAAGGTGAAATAGCATGATGAATAAATCCAATATTACATAATGAAATGTAAAGTGACAAGTAAAGTCATTCCCTTGTTGGAATTTCCAACCGATTTACATGAACAGATGTAGATTTATGTGTTGCTGTGTTACAGAGAAGGATGAGAAGCAAACTGTTTTGCGTTACTCCACGCACGCGCTTAGTAAAAATGAGAGAGTATTTCACCCTGTCATCTTGTCGAATGCAATAATGTGAGAATACAACTTACTTGAGATAAAAGAATTTTCCTGGCCAGCAATACTAGCAGTAAAACCAAGGTATGTCCACAATCTAACCGCTTTTATTACATGGCCAACACGGTTGGTTATCTCACAGCTTTTAGTGTGACTGTTTTTCGACTGATAGTTATGCTCAGATGTGTAGCAAATGGGTAACAGTCTGCTCCGGCAGCCTGTGACACAGGCCACAATTTTCAATACAGATGTTTGTTTCACAACACGTGTAAACGGTCAAATTCCGGATAAGCTGATAGCCGTTGTAGTATCGTAAGTTTGCTCTGGATAACAGCAAGCATCGAAGAAAATTTGGTGCGGTAATTGTTGACGCTAGGGCAACAAAAGTGCAGTCGTGAGCATTGATGCGGCGGAAAGTGTCTGTGATGCAAATGCTGACGATGCGCAAGAATTTATACCATTGAAAAGACGACAAACAAGTAACAACATCAACTGAGTTTAGGGATGTCAGTCTGTAGCCTCTTAAGAATAGCCATGAAATTCCCACTATATATTTCCGGATTAGATCTGTTGCTGTGCATTTTCTTAATTTCAGACTGAAAATATTGCGTGAAATGGAACGATTAAAAGAAGAGACCATAAACATAAGTATGAACTGTTATTTCGGTATTTTGTGAAATTGAGAGGCAAACTTGTGAATATAACGTTTTTCTTCTGCTTCAGCTAATTTTTATAGGGATAGTCTGATTTTTCGACTAATATGGGTCTCTGGAGTTAGTAGAAATCAATTTCCACTATCTCCAGTAAATAGAATCATCACGCATCCTTTAACTGAATGGAGCTATAGATCCGACCAGTTGGATAACAATTAAATGACAAAAAGTAGCAAGAACATTAGGAAAGACAACAGTGAGGTGTCGGGAAACTCTAGCTGGATGTCGTCCGATTTCCAGCCAAGAGAAACATATCACATTTGTTCACGGAGAAGGTCAGTGAAGCGAACAAATATTTTAACATTTTTGAAATGTTAGCCACTTATAGCTGAATTCTTTGTGAACATTTGATGACCGTTCGGCATGGAAAGAATCTCAGTCCTACTTATTCGCCTTCAGGAGTTTCGAATTTATTTCTGAGCGATTTGGCAAAGCAGGTGAGAATGCATATCATATACCAGGTCAAGGAAATAAGTCATTTTGTTTTATTTATGATAACACTCAGGATGTTTCAAAAAATCAGATTATTGTAGCATTACACCTGTTAATTGGATACAAATGAAATAAAGGTTAGGGAGTCATTTCCGTATTTTACTGAATACAATAACGGAGTAATATAATACCGCTGGACTGATTTGGAAAGAATGGGAGAACGACGGAATTCATCTTGATGACTGCCGTGGACGGAAATTTGACAGTGATGCGGTTATGGTGGGATACCGATCTGATGTCCGTGATCGTATCTTCTGAATGATCACGGAAGTTACATGTATACCATGAAAAATCATTCCCTGAATTGCGCTTTTCTACGTGCAGCTTCTGCCGTCGTTAACTTTGTCACATTTTTGGTACAATAAGCCGATTTTTTCCTTTTCAGCATAAGCATATCACTGGGCACTTGATTGTATAGACCGATCTAGGTGTCATCTGTTACGAAAACTGGATGGGGTAGTCAAAAAGACGCGGCAAATGTTGTGGTAAGGCAATACTCGGAAATTGACACTGAGAGGATAAATGCAACTCGATGATCAGTTACATCATTATTTTTTTCTCCATGCCTTCAGTTTCCCTTATTTCTTTTCCGAGCCTTTGGAGATACGTCCGCTCAGAAATCGTTGATGCACAGGAAGATATACAAACAGAAGAGCTGGATCCAGAGCAAAATTCTGTTTCGTGCACAACATTAGGACTTTCTTTTCATCACATTGGAGATAACATAATGGGTAATGCAACGGTTGAATCTAAAAATTTGTTTTGAAATGGAGATAAGTGTGAAATATCGAAGCTATCATGTGGATCGAATGGACGATGAAACACTATTTGACACAGCGATGGGATTTGATGCTGCTTTGAACCAGGAAATATTCACTGGCAGGCACAGGTTCACTAATGAGATAATTAGTAGATCCCAGGAAATCTATGAGACTTATTTTGAAATATTTCAGTATTCATCGACGGGATCAAAGCCGAACTGTCTAGTGACGAAAGCGTACGTTTGCATAGTTCTGTGGAACCCCTTCTACAGCGCTTCTCCAAAGCGTACCTAACTACTCCAATCAGCCAATACAGTGAACAGCTAAATTGTTATCAGCAAAACACAGTTCAACTGTGATGTAATCTGCATAGGTGCAAAACCTATAAGCTGGAGGGCAATCATTTTAACCCTGCCTTGCTTAACTATTTATGAAACACAAATTTGAACCTATTGATCTCTCCCTACACTGGAACGGTCTCTCGTACTGTAAAAGCAATAAAACATTTATTTATTTCTTCAATGGCTTTCCATCAGCGATGAAAGATACAACGCTCACGGACGTGGCAGTTCTTTCTATAGAAATACAACTTTCTGAATGACTAATTTTTGATAATCTTATTAATAGCTATGCTTCGAGCAGTGCAAGAAAAGCCTTCTAGTATAAATTTTACACGATTAGTACAACAATAGAAACGTCTGCACTTACAGCAGCGCCCTGAAATTAAATCGTTGATTTTTACTCCACGAAACGAAATGTTGAATTTCTGTCCGCTAGTAAGTGGGTTTGCGGTTTTACAACGCATAGGCTTGACAAATATCCTACGGCTGTCGTGGGCGGCAAAAACAGTTGCTACGCTACTAAAGATGCCGTGAAATCTCTTCATAATACAGACACTAACCGACTCATTCTCCAAGAGTCTCCCGTTAGAATTGTTGTTACAAACTTAACGCTTTTCGTTGCTCTATATTCGGAAGCACCCAAAACAACTATATCGCATTTCGGTCAGTGACGCCAGGCGTGCATTACATCTATGGTGTGCGACCTCAATTATTTCCCTTGCAACCAGTTAAAGTACTGGCAGGCTTCTACCAATGGCTGCTCAGCCTATTTCTAGCAGCCTGCATCATCCTGCATGATTGCACAAATTTCACTTTCTTGTGAGGAACGCTGCAAGTGAAATGCCACAATATGATAATTTTGACAACTGACAAGTTTCAATAGGTTTCTTGAACAGGCAATTAATGCGTATTCCCTTAGTTTGGTGTTGATAAGCTGTCTCAGTTCGGTATACATCCACCGACGCTAGTCAAACGTGCCGGAATAAGATCGAACCTCAGTTACTCCACACCACTACTGTTTAGGGCACACTCTCTTACTGATCCACATTAACGATCTACCTCAGATTCACCGCGCAAGGTGTGCCTTGTTTGTGGACGAGATGAAAACTTGGTGAAAAATGGAAGCCCCGATGAATGTGGCGTACTTTATCAAGCCCTCACCCGCCTATCCATATGGTCTGCAGAAGTTCCATCTCCCGGTCAACCCAGCAAAATATGTATCTATGTACCTGGGGTAAGGGCGGACGGCTGAAACTAAACTCTTGGTGGTCAACAGCTATATCTCACCCTCAATGAAAGACCTACATGTACTCTCCCGCTGCGATTCCAGTTCCATACATAACACTAGAAGACAATATCATAACGGGCTGCACATGCTTTAGACGTTCAAAGTTAGTTTAGGCACATGGTCTGAAGAGGTTGTCACTCGCCTATTCTCATTCATCATTAGACAAATGCAAGAGTAAGGTTCGTCTGCCTATTATCCGATTACCTGAAAATCTCCTCGCTGTCGAACTTCTTATTATGCTCCCAGTCTAGCCATACATGGCTACTGCTGAATCTCCGAGCATAGATTTATACACTAGATGGTTTCCTGGCGCAGCTTTTTTTACTGAAATTCCCGTGGGTAGTTGTTTCTTTTTTCTGACTACATACACGAGTTCACAATTTGTACTTGTGTAGTTGTAAAAGCGGTTTGCCGTTCCATTCAAGGGAAGGGAATCCTTTAAATTACACACGGCGATATTTGCATTTGACACATTTGGTAAGCTGCCTTAATCTTCAATTTGTTCTGCACTATCCAAATCATTCCGAACCTTATACGGAATACCCACCGTTGCTATCTACTATGTGGTTTGTCTTAGACTTGGAATAAGAATTTCCTGTAGCTTTCTTTAGCATTCGCCTCAGATATAAGTCATCTGCTGAGTTTCACAACAACCTATGTAGTGAATTTTTCCTGGCTTCTTCCTCCAAACACGAAATACTCAAATGGTGTAGTGGTGAGGCCATTCCCGTACAAGCCTTCTCTGGGTAGCTTGAACGTTAGCTAAGTAATCTATCTTTATTGGTTAGCAAAGCGTTATGCCTCCCTTCCTGTGGACCACACAATCAAGCAACGGGTGTGTAAGGATCTGTTACTCGGTGAATGCCATCAAACATCAATAGATTTAATGTAACTCAAGAATCCATTTTGCTACCTCATTTTTCAACTCCAAAATACCCTTTATCTACACCAAGTTATTTTCAGGGAATTGTTTTATGTATATAGTTGCTGATGCGGAATGCTAAATATTCTATGACCAGACCCTGTTTTTGAGTGTAATTCTAGACAGCAATGGAAATTAAGTCATCTCCAGGCTCAACGCTATCCATTTAATGATTTGTTTAATTGTACTCTTTGTTCCATGCGCTGGGGTATCGTATCACTTTAGTCGGCTTCTCGTTTTCATAGCGCTTAAATGTGGGGTATTTTCTTGAAACATCGATGAGTACCATCAATTTGTGTTGCGCGATGTTCACAACTTGCAACATACGTGTATGTTCATTAGTGTTTTATGAATATCTTATTCGCCCAGTTAAGAGTGTAAAGGACAATTTGCTCAAGTTCCATCGCTACACCCCTGGAGCAATTCCCCATCCAATTTTCCCCATGTCCCTGCTTCCTTTTACAATCACATTCGAAATCGGTTACTTTTCACACCTGACAGCTACTCATGTGTGTTCTTTGTTAACCTGACTATTGCTCCTTCACGTCAATCCGCCCATGATTTGTCGTCTACCCTATTGATTACTTTTTGTTCACCTCGCACCTAGACGTCTAATTTGCGCATCGACCCTCTCACTCTGTTCAATTCCGACTGACTCACTTCGTTCTCCCCCAATGTCTGTCCTAGCTCTGGGACAAACCATGTCTGGATTCACAGCTTCAATGCTTTCCCCCTAGACTGATTCTAACCCCTTTGTGATTGGTTATAGACTGCATGCGCCCTGATTCGTCCCGGCCGAGGCTAGTATACCTCCAGTGTGTGTTGGGATTTAGTCGCACTGTGATTGAGCCAGCAACTGGTTGCCCGTTGTCGTGATCGTTCATTGTGTACCCAGTTCAGTAGGCTGCAAAATCCTGCAACTGGGTGCTTATGCCATCCAGTAAATATGATCCCGATTTGTGTATATTTCATTCTCAATAACATTTGGATGGAATAACCTACTTTAGAAAAATGATATACAACTTACCCTTTCCTAAGCTGTACTTCACAATACACAGGTAGATACCGTCATGAGGTTTATGACCGTTCATTAACGAGATGACAGTAGGGTCATAGGGTCATCTTCATCAATAATAGCAGCGTGTCAGCCATTTGAACTGATGTTTCGCTACCATACTACTATGTATAACTAAGAAACGAAGAATAAAATGGAAGAGGGAAATGGTGAATTGTCAGGAAACCTTATTTCCCGAACCAAACATTCATGGTCAGGGCGCCTACGACTTATCTAAAGCAATCCGTCACAAAAAGCTTGCTATCGTGCAAATATCAGGCCACATCGGCGAGACCGCATTCTTGAGGTTTTCACTGCCCCGCACCAAAACAAGTCACAACCCTGCAGATAAATCAGCACATTACATTTCAAACGGACAATCCGACTAGGAGACGGCTGCAGACTCGTGAATTTGTCGACTGCGAGCCATGCCTTGTAAAGCATCAAGCCAAGCACAAGTCGAGTCATGTAGGCACCAGGCTGGAGGGCAAGACGGCACCTAATTGATCATCAGTGACTTTATTTCCAGCTGCCGTCAACATTTTTCCACCTCGTGTCTTGTTCCGCCCTACATCTTTCAGAACAAATAAGGCTCTTCTATGTAAGGGCTGTCCGGGCATATGTAATGAGCACGCAAGCCAGTTCAGATTATGCAGTGCTGTATGTTGAGTTAGGAAACTAGCTGGTTATCACTGGCTGTTCCTCGCCTACATAAATAATCTTTTGGCACACACTGGTGCCATCCGATACCAGCAATCCCTTGTAGACAGCAATGATCAAAACCTTGTAGGCACTTTACAACCTCAGCATGAAGAGGCAGTTTCAGTTCCATACAACAGGACGACAATCAGTGTGGCCTCGGCCTTTCACACGGAGGGAAACTCCTTTACATCACCAAAGATGTCGCATTTTCAAGAAAGCGGTGCTGGCTTTTGTCACCCCTGAACTGATTCATATACTATTGCACTCATTGTTGCTGATGCAGCTACCAAGGTTAATGAATCTATCAACTATCGCAAGTTCCTCGTGCTCAAAGTTTAACGATTCATCAACTAGCTAGTGGTCCTGCAACGACACGTTGCAGGTTAATGGTGCCGAGCGTGTACTAATTAAGTGGACCACCTTTGTCAGGCAATAGAAGGTTGATTGTTTCTTTAGAACATCCTTAAGGAGCCAGATGATTTCATCCACATAAACAAGATCAAGTGGCTTTACACCAGACAGTAACTTGACGCCTGCATCTTGATACTTCGTAAGGGAACTCTCTATGATGGAATCCATGACGAAATTAAACAAAAGCGGTTACGCCGGAAAACCTTGATGAACTCCACGTGTTGTCGGATCACGCGGTTACCGCACACCTTGACGCAAGCATAGGGTAAGCAAAAGGTTCTCGTATTTCGTAGGAGCACCTTTACGCATATGTGTTGTAAACAAGATGCATCAATCCATTGAACCAAACGCACACTTGAAGTCGAGGAACACAAATTTGTAGGTGCGCGATAACTGTGGCGCTTCGCTAGAGCTTGCCGCAAGTGTATATGTGGTGGATACCGCCAGTCTAGGGCGGTTGACTTCCTGCCGTTACACTGGTGGTCATAGCTGCTCTAATTCTGCAGCGATCAAATTTATGTTGCATGCGTTATGTAAGTGAGCATAAGAAACTTGCAGGTTGTCGCTTTTTAGACTTTGTTTAATGCACCGCATGGAAGTGAGAAAACGTGTTGTATATATATCTACATATAAGCAGCTGCCGTATCGGGGCAAAATTCAGCGTGGTTGCAGTGCCCAAATATCAATCATTACTCTCGAATCCGGCTTGGCTGTTCTGCTTCTAACTGGAGCGTGATGTTGTACTTTAGGCTCGAAGCGCAGATTCCTCTGGGTCCGACGAGGAAGATTTTACGGCGGTTGCTCGCGCTAGCATCTGTGCCACTCTATCACACCAGCGTTATTTTAAGGTGGAAGCTTGGGACAGCCACACAAATTGAAACCTACTAAAAGCAAACTATTATGCTATGTTGTTCCTTCACTTCACTTAAACTAAGGGAATAGCAATAGTGAAAGATATGATTATTAAAGTTTGAACCTTATAATCCATTCATCCTTCTTTAATGCTCTAGGTTTAATCCTCGGTGGGCAGGTAGTGCTTTTCGTTTCGATTCTCAATTCCGTAACCCTGTCCTCATCAACATGGTCATACACGTTAGCTAGAGGTGGGGAACACCTCAGCTACTGTGCCGCAATGATCAGAAAAAAGGAGAGAGAAAGAAGAATTCATCTGGGGCAAGCCGGCTGAGCTACCGGTAACGGATGAGCATCGTTCCGGTAAGCTACCAGCCGGCTACTGTGCACCAAAAAATGACTATGAGAAATGATATAAGGTTAAATAATGAAATCGTGGTTGGAGGGGGAAGCTACGTGGGAAGGAGTGGGACAAAGAAGCTCACAACACGAACGCCACTGAGGTCGGCTCCTTGCCATATCAACAAGTGTGTCCAACCAAACGTGTTCATCGTCTTTCGGATCACAACCAGGAAGCCGAGACGCTCCAACCGAGGCCAGCTCAGAAGTGAGGGCCTTCATTCCTCTGGACCAAGTCATCGCTTGGCCATGCCTCCTCTTCTTCCATCCTCACCCCGGCGCGCAAACGACGCACGTCGCGGGAGTCGGTGGGCTGGCATGCGCAAATCGTGGCTGAGCCATCGGAGCCTGGTGTTTGAAATAACGGTGCTGACCGGTTCAATTCCTTTTCCAATGCCGTAAACAAGGCGTCGGACATGCTCGTTGCTCACGCTGTCGTAACCCTACTGAAAGTATCATTTGCTTCGAAGTCCTTCTGAGCTGTCAAAGTGGTAATGACGTCCACAGTCGTTTGATGAATGTTCTGTAGTCTAGCGTCAAGGTGAAACAAAATGTCAAGGCACGCACGCTAAGTTATATGGATGAAGGCCAGGAGGCGCAATGCTTCAGCCGCTGTTGTAGCATTACGAGGTCTGTCGGTCCTTACTGCAGATTCAAAATCTGTCTGTGGCAGACAAGTGCCTTGAATTGGCGTTGGATTTGACGGGACGAAAACTCATATAAATATGCTCACAAATCTCGGTTGCAAACGTAGCTGTAAAGAATGTCAGGTAGCTGTGATAAAATTCTTAATGGAGAGCCATGCGCAGCGCTTCAAGTCTAGGTAGAATATTGTGGGTAATCCAGAAAAATAATTTGCTTTAATAAGTAGATACCCGCGAACAATGTGCGAATATTTTAAATGCAATTGACAGTAAAATCGAACAAGTTGTATTACACTAAACTTTAACTATGAGTATCACTTGTCAAACTATTTTAAACGAACGTAGGCACAAGAAGATGTGACCGAAATTGAATCAGTAACTAAGAACTTAGTGAGTGCGCATATAGTATACAGCCTTTTGACGTAATTCTACTTAGCGAAGCGCTTAATGGGCAATAATATTAAACATATAGTGGATTACACAAAATGTATACCTCAGTGTAGTAAATATCGCAATCAAGTATTCAACCAATAGCAATGTATCACTGCAAGGCTCCAAACATATATTAAAATTTATACGTTTGGAAAGATTGTTCCATTGCTTAAGAAACCCAAATATCTTACCTCGTATTGTTACCACAAATTTGTCGTCAAACTAGCCCTAACAAAATATCTGTAAGTTACTAGAATCAGCCAGCATCGTATCAAAGTATTTTATGTGATATTTAGCTAGTGCGGAAGACATTATCGGTCCCATGGCAAGACCTATTTCATAGATATTTAATCTAGACTTAAAGGTAAAATAAAAATTTTTAAGACACAATATCAATCGCTCAGTTATTTGATTTATTCAGAGCTTCGTTCGCCCTCGCTACCTCAACTAAGTCGCAATCTTGAACGATGGTAAAGAGCGAGCTAACGTCAAATTTGACTATTATTTCAGTTCATTTAACCTTAAGTCCCACCGTCTTACTCTTGCAATCATAAGTAGTTATAAACCTATTATTTCGCCTAGTCATAAGTTACAGTAGAAGTAATACCTACCTGTCGAATGCTTACTTAGGGGTACCTATATCATCAACAGTGTGCCGATGGCGTATGTAAGGCTTATGTATCCTCCTAAACTTGGAGGTAGGGCGGACATGGCTATATGGTTTGTCCTTTAAGCGGCTCTAGAATACCTTTCACGTTCCGTAAGTAATTGTTAAACTCCGTCGTATTTTAATTATCACTGACGCGGCTGTTTTATTGTCACTTACATTATACGGTCAATTTACTAAATGTTCCTCTGTTGTAACTAACTAATCCGAATTATTCATTCTGACTGTGCTCATACATTCATCAAATTTGTAATGAACAAATTCGGATCTTCTTGTACGGTAAAGGAAACGGCAAGCTTCTCTATTGCAAGATTCCGATTATGTCAGAATCGACAGGTCGTTTACATAAGTTCTCAACCAGTTGTTTCCAAAGCTTACTGAAACCAAGAGTTCTCGATCGGCACTAAGCATATTTTAGAATGTGTAATGCCTCCGTAACGTTTATTTCATGGAATCTCATGAAACTGCACAATATAGTAAAAAGTATAAATATTGCGTCATCGGACACGCGTCTCTAAACCGATACGGATAAGCTTTTCTTGCTAATGACATCCTACATTTTTTCGAATGACCAGTTTCATCCTTATAAAGCCACGTTTGTTCATAACTGAAGTACTGAACTCAGCTTTAAGAAATGATGACTACTGCGCGGCCCACCGATTTTTATCCCTAAAATCGGATTTTAGTTTACCGAAACAGCCTGTGTGACGGGCGGAAGATATTTACTAGAAGGGATTCAATTTTTACAGCTATATATGGTGAACTTAATCACGCGGAAAATCGTGTCCAAAGTAGGGACTTTTTGGCCGTCTAAGTAGAACCGGAGCACGGATCACCGTGTACCAATATAAACATGACGCCTTCACTGGCAGCCAGGCAGCCCATTCACATAGATCGATTTGTTTCTTTCGTTTATAAAGTAATAGTGTTGCTCATTGCGGCCCGTTAAAAATGGATCGAGGAGGACTTGTGACCACAATAACTGAAGTAAACTGCATAGTCAAACCGGGGCGTTCTGTCGTAAGCACATTCAAGTATCGAATACCAAATCATCCTGCTGTAATTGGTTCTCGCGCATCCAAAAACACTTTAATTCCATGATGCGTATCGATATTATTTCTTCTCATCAGATAGAAAAAGCAGGCATTGAATCCGGGACCATTGGGATGTTACTTGTGACGAATAAACCTAAGCCTTTATGTCAATTTGTCTTCACCGACAGTAGGCGACACCGACTTTCACTTGGGCTAGATCTTCTTAACCTGGATACAATGTATTGTTTTATTTGATTTTCAATGGTCTGTTCTGCTGCTTAGTCGTGTCAACTTTCGTTTTTAGTTGTTGAATTCCGTGTTGGAGTTTGCTAACCCCGTATCGCTACACTTAAAGTAAAGTTTGGCAAGGTGACCGCCTGTCAACACCGTCCTCCACGGTTGCTAGCTCCAGGAGAATGCGAATCGTGGTGAGGAACGGAGTGGGAGGTCCTCTTGGTGGCGTAGGCTCAACAAGGGTTTCGGTCCAATTTGGGTAGAACTACAGCCCAGCCACCGTCATGTGTACATATGGTACGCATGATTTTTATAAGTAACAAGAACGGAAACCATGCCATTGTACATGTTGAAGGT
>OX104068.1:48748095-48869436 GCA_944474145.2 Dicrocoelium dendriticum | reverse complement strand
CTGTGTACACGACCGGAATGGATCACCAATTGCAAAATTCCTCAACCTATCCCAAACAAAATAGGGGTTAATCACTACCCGCTAAAATGGGAACTTAAAGACACGCTCCGACATCTTCCTGTCCATATATACTGATATGGGGAAAAAGGTTCCATTCAAAGTACTGGCAAGTGAGAAGCAAGTGAGAAGTAAGCAAATTTAATATGAACTTTTGAGCTTTTCTTACCATGCAGGACGTACAGAAAACAGTAGGTCTTCAAGTGTCTACAGATTTGTTAATTTAATTAGGTACAAAAGATAAACAACCAATAATGCAGGATAACCACACACTAGAATATCTTTATTTATGCTCAAAAGCGCCATCCTTTAAATCCCACTTGGAGGTGGCGAAACAAAAACGGTGTATTTTTGCTTTATCCCTCATTAGTAGATTGCAAATATCCTACTGTCCTATGGCATCCGGATACTTTACATCACCTAGTGCTTACTGAAAGGCGAAGCCAACTTATTAATAACATTCTCTCTTATTCTAAACTTCTGCAATATTTTATCACACCCAGTAATATGACATCCCACAAGGTCGCGAGACATGTTATTTGACTAGTTATTTCGTTGATATTTCGACACTCTAATTTAACTATTTCATCTCATGTGAACATACCCACTGTTGAATATAATTCGTGCGAAACTTAAAAAAACAGTCCAATCTGACCTGCTTAACTCACACTTAATGGAATATGACGCCAACCGGTGAGCCCGCTCATCGTGCAAGCCAAAAACTAGGAAGAACGAAAGGGCTGACTGGTATGAGTAACAAGCTCACCAGAATAAAGAACGATGGCAACAATATTAACTAAAATCGGTAGAGAACAGCATGAGCAGATGGGGTGAGGAGGTGCGAGTGCATCCTCTCGAGGGACTACCCCGCATGGAAGCAGATCCCCGGGAGACGGTTCCAAGAATGACCGTATTACTTCCCTTTATTTTTCTTACTCTACTTCATTCTACCCTGAAGCTGTTGTGCTCCTGGTTCCTAGGTACTTCATCTCTACCGTCCTACTGTCTTACCGATATTTCCCGTTGCTGCTTAGACCACAGCCTCGCTCTTAGTTGTGGTGCATTTCCTCTATAACTTTATACGAAACATCGGAAAGCTATTGCATACTTTCTTAATCACCCTGTCTTTGGCATCTTCTGCAAGACTACTAGGTCCTGAGTGCAGTGAATAGGCGCTTATTTCTTTGTCTACTTATCCGTTTAATTCTCCTTTTTTACATTAGCTTTACCTGTGCGTAGTCACGCATGCCCTAAATATGCGTCCACAAGTTAAGCCTGAAAGGATTGCAACTGAGCTTACCCAGCATTTCAACCATCTGGCAGCCAAAACACCACTTGACTAGTTCAACAATTAAAAAGAGCAAGTAATATCTAGACAGTACGATATGCCTTAAATCCTTACGATATGAATACTGCCTATATTATGCTGATAAAGCAAAGAGTTTGATGATTCACTGGAATTACCTTAATTTAGTCTTTCATTATTTTCGGAACTCCCTAATTTGCTACTCACAAATAGCTACAACTGTATTACCCGTCGATTAAGTAAAACTCTGTATTAATCATCTGATTTCGATTAGTGAATCTAACTGTTTCATCCCTTTCATATTCCCTCCATAAAATCGCCGCCATCTTGGTACTACTAAGCTGCACCAACAACAACCGAATGAGAATGCCCGCGAACTGGTAGCATGCGGAGACAAAAGTCCAAAATGAATATATCCCCAAAAACATCTCTATTGTAACATTGTAAAAACCCAAATAATTAACAGTATCGCATGCCTGAGCGTGTGGCAACTTAAATATGATCCGTCCCTTTGTGGGCTCAGTTTCTCGGTACCACGAGAAATATAGCTTATTCTTATTACTGACACATACGCCGAGCTCTGTAACATCCTGAACGATCCCGTTGCAATGATCTATTGGGAATTCTTGATGGTCGGCTCTCTTGACAACGGCTGGATTCTGTTGGTTGGATTCTTCACTAGTCTGATCGTAATGGCTTCAAAAAATAAGCGAGTTTGTTTCAGTAATCCATCGTAACTTATTGGAAGTAGTATTTGAAGACGGATGCATCTAAGGAAAGCAGCTCGGTACACTTAGATAGCCGGTCCTGGTAACCGTACGAGGATTGACTACGTGACCCAGCATGGCGCTCGCAATATGCTTGTCCGTGAGTACTAAATACTGAATAATGAATTTAGAGAGTAAGAAGAAATAAATCTGTGTTGATCCATTGGAATTAGATCGGGAACGTGCACGGAAACCCCTCTCTGATTTTGCGCGGTGACAGCATGTCACAGGTACACTGCATCTTATCCGGGTGCCATATGCTCCCTATACCTCTAATGCGCAAGGGGGAGTCACGAAAGCTATTAAATTCCAGCACCGATTTCCTCTCGAGTATTGTCTCAGGCGTTGTTCAAATATTTCACTGCTCGGTGCTAGAAGCATAGTGGGTGGGTGATGTGCCTCAAATCTGTTAAAACCAGTTTGTAATGGGGTCCGCGTGTGCTGCTTAATGCGCGAACGTGCAGAAATGACCTCAGCATAGGGAAATTGCTCAGTTGCACTATTCGGTGCGACATTTTGAGAAGAACGCGAAGCGGACGATATGATAAGATATACAGCCCTGGTCACCTACCTGGATACTCTTACGACACACCCCGTGATCTTGGGGAGTGGTTTGTTAATGTGCACCCAGAATAGCTCGTACACAAGTGTGTTAACATCAAACGAAAGATGAAGCACGGTTTACCATTACTTTACGAGGCAGTCGAATTGGCACAGAGAGCTGAACAAGAAAATGAAAGGACTGCTTGTGGATTTTTGTGAGTAGTGTAATGTCCGCAGCAAGTAGAAGTCACAATTAAACTACACACAATAATCTGCCTCGACGGGGAATCAAACCCCGGTCCCACGAATTACCGGTCCGCTGCTCTACCAATGAGCTACGGTAGATAATAAAACAAATGATGTCCAGCGGAAAAGGCAACAGTCGATTTAAAGCCCGCCAGAATAAACGAAGTACGTTTGTTCAAGGAACAACGTTTAGTGCGTTCAATGGGATATTCAATCGGTTTTGAAAATAGCTAAGTTGGGGGTACAGACAACTACGTTTGAAAGGGCTTTCCAGGGTTGGCAGACCAGGAGGGAGAATCAAGTTCTTCGAGTATCTAGACCAGCCACTCTCAACTGGAGCCCCATAGGGACATAGTGAGTTCCCGGGTCTCCTGAATGAGAAGACTTTTTAATGGTCAGTGGGGGGCCACAGTAAAAGTAGCTACTAATAATACAAATAACAAAACTTATTTAATAATATTTTCTGACTCATTCCCTGTGCGCATTAATCTCCACAGCCAACTACCGGCCAGGTAAATGAATTGTGCGCATGCAAGGGGCTTTTTACGAATATGTGAAAGCCAGACCGAGCAGACTTGCTCTTCCGCAGTCGGCATAGCTTCTACTAATTTGTGCACATTTTGCCGGGCTCATCTCAAACCTACAATCATCATAGGGCGAGTAAGGTCGCATAACTAACCCCTGATTCGTCCACAGGACTTTGATGCCTATCCACAGTGAACCACCTTAGCTTTACTCAGGGCACTGATGAACCTAATGAGTCATCTACTGTGAAAAAGACAGTGAACCTAGCAAACTCCCGTCAGAGCACTTTAGCAGTTACCTCACAAAGCCACATTGAAACTAAGGGAGCTTGTCTCAGGATACTACCACTCTGACAACTCATGTGCCCATCACTCTTTCTCGTTCGAATCTCAGTGCCGCAGCGCTAGGTTACGCGTTGTTCCTCTCCAATCCCAGCTCGCGTGTACGTCTGGCGGCTAAGCCATGATAACCGCGATGTTCCGAATACGAGTGGCTAACCTGCGCATGGATTACTATCTCTAAAGAACATGCGTTCATTCCGATTATGAGTCGAAATAGCTAAGACGAGTTATAATGCTTTCATAACATTCAGTTCATCTAAATTTTAAAATTTGAGAGCAGTTTCGTCAACCTACATTATTTGTGTCGACAGCCGGTATCTTTGGTGAGCATATTTAACATAATGTGTACATAATGATACTTCTATTGCTCCCAACCATCAAATGCCTTGCCGGTATGCCTTGGGTTCTATGCTTGGCAACCGCCAAGGTTATTTATTAGTTTCTTTGTCTACGCTTCCGTGCGGCTAGTTTGAAATATATGGATTTTCTTCCGGATTTGTCTCTCCTGTTCTGCATTTTACTTTTATCACTTGTTGCTTTAACCTTTCTGAAATATACGGGTGTCCAATGAGCTGTTACATTATTCGAGTTTCATTTGCTTTCTTTTGCCTTTTTTCAAGAACCCTTCTTGTCATTTTAGCTATACAGGGTATTTCCAAAGTCGTTCTCAGAAAAGGCCTTGGACTGCCACTAACAGTAATTCTACGCTTTTACATGTTAACACTGTAGCCACCAAGAGATGTTATATGTATGCTTAACATATGTGTTATGTTATAAGCGAAAGGTCAAGGGAACATATATTAATGGCACTAATCATTGATTCTGTCTTTATATTTACCATTGCCGAATGAAATCATCTAACATATAAGTAAATGTCGGTAGCCAAGGTCGTTCATTGGTTAGATGAATGGTTCTCTGAGCTTGGCAAATAATTTGTAAGCATTTCCTTATTAGTCGAGGTGATATCATCAGTGCTTTAGTGCGTAGTGCAGTGTAGTATAGCGATGCGTAAGCAAGTCGTCATTTTGACCTAGAAAACGTGAATATTCTAGCACACGGGAATACGAAGCAAGCAAGTGAATTCTTAGAAAAATGGCACGCCACGAAGAATTCAAAAAATCGCACGTTACGTTAGACGCTATCTACGCAAAACTATGAGCAAAGGACTGCCACCGCAGTCGAATGACCTCATTGAAACAGGGCACCATACAAACAGCTCAAGCAACGCTCTCAGCATCCATGACAAACGGAGCGCGTTCAAGAGGCACGGGTAGAAGAGTCCATTTTCAAATGTCACATGCACAAACGGCCACTGAGGATGATCCATAAAGGCACACACGTGTGACTACCCACTTCACACCTACCTACGCAACGTTATACCACATCACGTTACGCCATAACGCATTAATGATGCCACCTCGACTAGTGACGAAATGTTTGCACAGTAATAGCCAATCTCAGAGAACAGTTCATTTAACAAATGAACAACCTGAGGTACCTACATTTATTTCTACTTCAAAGCTGTTCGTGCGTAAAATGCCACTACAAGCTCGTCGTTGGGAAAGTTTGCCTGTCGACCAAATTTCACGAGCGAACTACTATATTTCGTTCATGAATATCTGAAAAGCAATGTTCACCCATCAAGTAGAAAGCTCAGACCGGTGTTAGACAATGCAAATGCCTGGGCTTTAGCGTGGTAGTATGGAAAACTTATGTTCTACTTGATGTTAACCGATGCTTACAATCGCCACCGCAAGTTCGAAAGAGCCACAAACCATAATAGAATTAATTACCCCGTTGTCGTGGATCCCGAGAAATACACAAAGCTTTGATCCGCAATACAGCGTCGAATTAACCACACCAGAAACAAAGGTAAATCAGCATTAGACGCCAAGTTGATAAGCGCACCGAGATGATTGGCTATGTCAACAGCAAAGTATGGATCAGGAACTTTTCGCACCACCCACTCAGCACAATCAAAAGGATATGTTACTCAGTGGACGCATTTTTAACGTCAGGGATGCTTCCCACAAAGATTATTTGGCTAGCCCAAAATATGTTTTGAAAAAGGGAAGTGTCAAAGAAGCTCAACAACAACTTCGCCAAAAATGGTTCAAATTATCTCCCGAAACCAAGTGATACAAGCTCTTCCCAAATAAGAACAAGAGGCGCTCAGAAAGTTGCGGATAGAAAAAATGTCATAATATTTCTATCTGACAAAGGACGCATGGCGGTGGTATTGGATAGACCGGATTACGTTGAAAAGTCTAAACAACTTCCGGCCGATACAACTACATATCGCTACATCGATCAAAATCCAAGCTCACAATGTCACTTGCATCAAAAAAAATAACCCCAAACAACAAATAAAATCACCAACCAAGAACGATGGAAAATGAAAGGCGACGGTGGCAATATTACACATTTTTAGGAGGCTACCCAAGGTAACAAGGACTGGGCCCCACTACGACAAATCCTCTCGCTACCTGGAATACTGTCACACCAGCTAGCAAAGGAACTTTGAAGAAAAGTAATTCCCCTTACTGCACCATACGAGCAAAGCATAATCAATGTTGAACAGTTCCTTGACAAACTGCGAAGTATCAAGAGAGAGGAGGATGAAATTATGCTGGGATTCGAACTCACTGTTCTATTCACATAGATCAACCATGAAATTGCAAACGAGACCTTGATGGAATTACTCCAACATCAACCAAACTTAAGAGGAAACATGACGGAACGACATTTCAGGATTATCTGACGAAGCAATTGCTCGGTGGATAATAGTGCACTACTTCAAGAAGGGCTTACTTCAACCAATTTTTCAGTTTTGGCAGATGAGGATCTATCGCTTTAATGCGATCATCTCACGAGTTACATAAAGTTCTGCGTCTACCTATGCTGTCCTATCAAGACGATCTACATGCCAGCAGATATATTTTCTTCACTCTTGTTGAAACAACTTAGAAGAAAAATGAACGCGCTTGCTAGCTAAAAATGACCGCCCGAGTCAAAAGACTGACTTTAACAATTGAAACGGAAATAGCAAGGCTAAACATTTTATACTTTGCTACGGTACTGGGAAAAGTAAACCGACGGGATCTCTGGAGGCCGTTGAAGCAAATCTGTGGTAAAAGTACCATCGTAGGTACTGGAATGGTTGATGTTGACAAACCCAATTCTGAGTCTAGTTCCTCTCCGTTGAGCGCTTTTCCATTACTCTCCTTGACCATCTCATGCCCAGCCGCCCTATTTGCTCAACTAGACGTTAACGGAGAACGCAAGAAGCTAAACATAAATAAAGATACTGGCACTGATGGCTTACCACCCACGCTTATGAAGAAGTGCTTCGTATCCCTTACATTATCACTGACTGATACTTTTCACAAGTGTCTCATGTCTGGCACCATCCCCGTCGTTTGGAAGTCAACAATAATACCGCCAATGCTTAACATGAACCTCCCAAGTATCGGCTCATTGTTTGTACTTCCCTTCTTTTAAAAGCCCACAAAGATCTACTAGTTCCAAGGCTTTCTACAGCCACTCGTGTTTATGGTGTCAGTTTGCGTTCAGACCTCAGCGCTCCATGCTTGATGTTGTATTGTACCTCGTACATTCAAAAGCCTTTGAGTTAGGTAAGAAGTGTAGGTCCTTTCGACTTCTTTTTCTTGACTATTCAAATGCCTTTAAATGTCTCAATCGATCAGCTTTACTTAATTTGAATGGAGTCGAGTGTGATATTTGTAAATTGTAGCCTGACATTTTACTGATCGTATGCACTTTATTGTTATTGTTGTTGAATTTTGCAGGGCGCGATCCCTTTATCCGTTTAGTTATATGCATATTGTTACTTTGTTATCACATATGTCGAAAGTCTGCACATACCATCAAAATTTATTGGATGTAAATATGTTGACCATGTTGTCTTGTGGTGCAGATTTCCAAACACGGAGACGTCTAAGATTCCATGTAGTTTAGACGAACTTGTGAGTTGGTCATAAATCAGATCCCTTAAACTTAATCCTTTGAAATGTACTAAGCTAACAATTTCATTTATCCTCCCCGACAAATTGCGAATACTTTTATATGCATCGCCCCTTTTCACTTTGGAGGAAAACTCACACATATTTTATCCACTGTCAAATATGTCAGTGACTATATTTCAAATAACCACACTTGGTCCATGGAATTGTTGGAGACATTTCGCAAGTTCTGAAGGTAACTTTTAATGCTTTCCTAGTTAGGTAATTCTACGTGCCACAATGGGTAATTCTGAAAGTTGTATCTACATATATACTGCCTCATCGCATTGAGGCTAAAACTTATCCCATTAAGAGAAGGCCGCTAAATAACATGT
The DNA here is from genome assembly GCA_944474145.2 of Dicrocoelium dendriticum. Classification (NCBI taxonomy): domain Eukaryota; kingdom Metazoa; phylum Platyhelminthes; class Trematoda; order Plagiorchiida; family Dicrocoeliidae; genus Dicrocoelium; species Dicrocoelium dendriticum. Next base: position 48,861,294 of record OX104068.1, on the reverse strand, counting down.
TGCGACGGTATGTTGCTCTCAGCGATCCGTCGAGTTATGCTGGGTGGTGCTGTTTTGTTTGCAACTTCAGTACCACTTATCCCAGATTGGTCAATGGTTAGAAACCAGACAAACTCAGCCTCCTGGTCCTCCATTTTGGGGATTGGAATGAGGTGGCTCCTCATTCCTTAAAACGGACTGCTTGTAGCCCAACGCAAAACCCGCTGCATTGCGGTCAGGTTTATAAACCAAAAGCTTTGCCTGCTTGAGAAACCTAATCTTTCTCCAGTCTAGGCCTCGGCAACATCACAGTGTCCTGCCCACGCAATACAATAAAATATTCATCAAACCATTTCTGGATGCTCCGGCAACCGCAGAGGATAATCAACCATGCCCTATCTGCTGCATCGAGCAGGGTGGATAGGGGTTTGGATGCAACTACTCAAGCCTTCCCATCTTCTTATCCCCCCTCTTACGCGTTTTCACTCTTACCGTCAAGATCCAAGTTCACTTTTATCCCCCTGTTTTCAACCCCTCAAATTTTGGCCCACCCCCACCTTGCTTTGATAAACTTTTACTTTTTAGTTTCAACTCACATGTGAACGCGGAGCGTCATTCCTGTCCTGGCGATAAGCCCATGTGCAACCAAGTGACTAATCCCAGTTCATGGACTTACATTTTGAAACCTCGATCGTCCTTCAGATTGGCATGCCACAATGTATGCACGTGGCTACAGATCTGTCAACAGGCAGCACTTGCCCGAACATTAGAGACACTCTGGATCGATATCCGCTGCTTATCGGAGATCCGCCTGAAAGACTGGAGCCATGTGCTCCCTTTTTGATCCCCACCAAGTGACACCAGAAGCATTTTATCATTGCACCTATCCGGTGACGATGCAGTTTCGAGCACCGGCCAAGCCGGTGTTGGTATTGCCCTGAGTCCCCGGGCTAAAGCTGCACTGGTTGACTGGATTCCAATCAGTAGCCGGTTGTGTGCGGTCCGATTGGCTGGCTCGTTCAAAGCTTCGAAGTCGCGCGGGAATAACAGGCGTCTATTCGTCATCGCTGCCTATGTACTCACAAACTGTAGTGATGAATCGGTAAACGACAAAATCTATCGCCAATTGAACGAGCTCCTTAGCCACAGAATAAGCTCGGACACTGTAGTGCTGGCTGGGAATCTGAACGCGCAAGTTCGCAAATTATCCACTGATGAATCTGAACAGCGCGGCCAACATGGTGTAGGCTCTCGTAATGATAACGGTGAGCGGTTACTTCATTTGTGTGATGTTGCTCACTTATTTCTTGCAAGCACTAATTTTCGACACGGCTCTCGCCGGAGGGTGACTTGGCGCCTACCACCTTGAACTATCTATAGACGCAAATCGATCACATTGGGATAAGTTAGCGATGGAGAGGCTGTGTCCATAACTGTCGCTCGATTTCGAGCACAGGTGTGGAAACCGACCACGCAATTGTATGTGCTGACCTGCGGATGCGTTTTGGCGGACACCCAAGACGACGTTGTGAGCACATTGACAACTGCCAACTGGTGAAACCAGCTGTTCTGAATGCCTATCAAAGTACGCTGTCATGCGAGTTGAGTAAGCGCTCACTGGATGCAGTTAAAGCTTACTGGTCTCATATTCACCAATACTTACAACAGCAAGAAAATCCCCATGTGGTAAGTCTAATAGCCAACATGGACATTGGGTCTCTTCGCAGTCTCTGAAACTTATCGATGCTCGCCGGCATATCCCGGCTGGAAGCGAACACAATGAAACTGGTATAATGCTCCGAGCAAAACTCCGTGCTAGCCTAAAGTGATACCGCGAATCCTGGTGGTCCCATCGTGTATCAGATATGGACACGGCCGCTGCCCTTGCTAACCATCGTTAGTTATTCCGGCTGATACGGAAACGGGCTGCAGGAGACCTGGTGTTAGTGAAGCTGTACGTGACGAGAGTGAACAGGCTATCCTCAACTTGTCAAAACGCTTGGAGCATTTGGCTAAGCACTACGAAAGGCAATTTAATCGGTCAGAATTGTTAGATTTCTCGCCGACCACTGATTGCCCCGCTACCTGAGCTGTCCATTGGCTCCACCCTCTTACTCATATGTCGAACGTGAGATCACACTGTTAATGTTAAATAAAGTCGCGGAACCTGATGATTTACCTCAAGCCCTCTTCCAATTCTGGAGACCTGCTAATGTGGATGATTTATACGAGTTACTAGTGAAACTGTGGGAGCAGGAAACTGGTTAAACCGAATGAAGCCGCTCCGTCATAGTCCCGATTATTAAGGGAGGCTCAAGATCGGAAAGCAGCAACCATAGAGGAATCAGTCTGATCTACATCGCCTCCAAATTGCTTGCGTCTGTCATCCTTCACAGATTGACTGGCACTCGTGAAAGTCATATTCGTTAAGAGCAAGCCGGGTTTCGTCGAAGTCGTGGCTGCAGTGACCACATTTTAACTTTGCGTCAGTTGTTGGCGCACCGGGACATATATTGGCAGCCCACTCTTGTCGTGTTCCTTGATATCAAAGGTGCATTCGATTCGTTGGATAGACGTGCACTTTGGGACTGTCAACTCAGGAAATGTGTACCTGAGCGATATGTAAATATTATCCGATCATTATACGCGCGTAGAGCAGGAAGAGTGAGGGCTTACGGCAAGCTGTCGTCGAACTTTAATATCTCCATCGCTGAGAGACTAGGGTGCCCGCTGTCATCTTTCCTCTTCAACATCGTTATTGACGAATTAATTGAACTCACATTCACAGGACACGACTTAGAAGGTGTGGATCTGTTCCCAGGAGAACGACTTCTTGACGTGGAGTATGCTGACGATATTGCCCTAATCTGTGACAGCCCACAAACGTGCCAAGCGGCACTGGACAGATTAGCACTGGCTGTCAGCCGCTTCGGAATTTGCTTTGCAAAATCAAAGTGCAAAGCGTTCCTCCAAGATTAGCCTGGACCGCTTTCTTTGCTAACCCTTGGTGGGGATCAGCTAGGAGGCGTTCAAAAATTCAACTACCTGGGAAGTTGTATCAGCGCCGGTGGGATTGTAGATGAGATCACGAACCGTATCGCAAAAACTCGAAACGCTTTTGCTAACCTTCGCCACTTATGGCGCCGGTGTGACATCACTCTCGCCCTGAAGGGTAGAGTGTACTATTCAGCGGTACGCTCGATCCTACTGTACGGTTGTGAAACCTGGCCCCTTAGATCAGCGGACATAAAGAGGCTAGTCACGTTCGACCACCGATGCCTTCGCAATTTAGCACACATCTGTTGGGATCACCGCGTGAGCAACGAGCATGTTCGACGCCTTGTTTACGGCACTGGAAAAGGAAATGAACCGCTCAGCACCGTTATTTCAAGCACCAGGCTCCAAAGGCTCTGCCGCGTGTTAGGCATGCCAGCACACCGACTCCTGCGACGCGCGTTGTTTGCGCGCCGGGGTGTGGATGGAAGAAGAGGAGAGGTGGCCAAACCATGACTTGGTCAAGAGGAATAAAGGCCCTTACTTCGGAGCTGGCCTCGGTTGGAGCGTCTCGGCTCCCTGGTTGTGATCCGAAAGAGGATGAACACGTTTGACTGGATACACTTGCTGATATGGCTAGGAGCCGACCTCAGTGGCGTTCGTGCTGTGAGTTTCTTTGTCCCTCACCATCCCACATAGTCTCCTCTTCCAACCAGGATCTCACTAATTAACCTTATTTAATTTTGCATATTACTTTCTTCTTTACATATTTTCATGCAGCTAGCTACCGGAACGAATCCAATCCGTTGCCGTCTGCTCAGGTGGCTTACAAGTGTCGCATTTTCTCCATTTTCTATTTTATGATTTGCGTTACAGTATCTGAGGTGTTTTCTAGGTAGCTAACATATAAAAGTATGATGATGTTACGCTTTGTCTGGCACGCGTATTTCGCGTTTTTCATTCAACTGTCTACAAATGTCGAAGAATAAAACGCGTGACCGTGTGTGCGCGTAGTTCTCTGTCTGTGAATACTCAGATTTCCTTCCGGGCTCGGACGAATTCGCAACTGATTTACTAACTTGGATTAACACAAAGACACACATAGAATAAATTCCATCGAAGAGCAGTCGAAGTGCGTATGTCGTAGTGAAAGAATATGAACAATTTTATAATATGTCTAAAATTGCAAGAGTTTGACAAATGCCGTTTGATGGCTAAAAGGAGAAACACGCAATGTTGAACGAACCAAGTGACACAATGAAATCGGTTTTGATAGTCTCTCCACAGTCTTCACACATAGGTATTCATAAAATAACCGACGACGATTGTGAATGTGAATGCCGGTTTTGCATTTTTGGCTATATTATGTCGTTTACTGATTTACGCAGGTTATATCTTGCAATATAAGCTAGTTTGGGCAGTCTAAAGGCCTTAAACACAAGTAAACTTGGGGGCTAAACTGAGAATACGTTGCATGACTAATCTTACTAAAAATGGCAAAAGTTACGCCGACATTCTAGCCCATTGAGTTTTGTTGCCAAATCAAACGGGCGAATTGTTGACATAGGGCATTGGCCGCCTCGGTTGCGGCTTGTGCGAGTCCACATAACGTGTGCAAGGCAGGAATCCCTAGCTGCACTTTGCGGAGCTTGTTAACATGTCTCTACAGGAGCTGGGGGTTGAAAGGGGTTTCTCAGCTACATTCTGTTGGTGCTGTAGTTTATCTCGCGTGCCAGGTTTACACAGTGATTCCTTTGGTTGGTGTAGGCTTTCCAGTTTTTGGTACTCGCTGACTCCTTATATCGTCGCCAGAGTAAATTCCTCGTGACGATACAATTCCGTGTCCCCCCTGCATATGAATGGTTTTATTGTCTTTGCTCGAGAAGACCTTTTCCTAGAAGCACTAGTTACTAACATGTTGAACTGGTGAGCAAAATCAGACAGGCGACAACGGGGGATCCTTCTGCTAGAAATGCCCGGTTTGTAGCATATATAAGTATGATTAGAGCGCTGTAATCCGTAATGAGCTGACACTCCTCTGTGTTTTCTGGAAAATACTCTGCATAACAGATGGAATTGAACATGAGCGTTGCTTGGTCGCTACGGCCTAAAGAACTCTCTATTGATTCCGTTTGGATCATAAGCTCTTCATTGGTGATTACAGGACACAAGACTCCCGGTTTGTTTCCCGTCCTGAATCTTGTGTGAGCTGTGATGTAATTACAGAATTGTAGACCAGCAATTATCTTCTGTACTTCCAGTTGAAGCATTCGTTGATACAGGCTGTTTCTATGGCATGACTATTGAATTAACCAATTATGGTCCGGGATCGTTTCGCCTTGTGTTAGTTAAGGTCATGGTAGCCATCAACGCGTACATACTCATGTGCCACTTGGATAGCTACGGCATCATTGCACCGGTGCAGCACGAATTTCATCAGATTTGATCACGTATCACGAACCTGCTGATATCAGGTGAAAACTCGACCGAAACAGTCGTCACTAGGAATGGAACCGAAGTTACATGCATGAACATTTCGAAAGCCTCCGATGGCTTAGATCTTCGTATATTCCTGCTAAAACTTCAGCTATACTGCATCACGTAACCAAAATTAGGATGGCTTGGTGACCCACCCAAACGTGCTAAGCGGCACTGAACAGCATAGCAATAGCAGTCAACCGCTTCGGGCTATACCTTGCACACACGAAGTATAAAGCTGTCCTGAAAGATTGGCAGGGACCGCCACAATCTCAGAGGTTTGATAGAGATCACACACAACATACACGTTAGCTAGACGTGGCAAACACCACAGCTACTGTGACGAAAATCTAAAACAAAAAGGGGGAAAATGCAATTGGCGGAAGCCAGCTAAGCTACAGATAACGTATGGGCATCGTTTCGGTAGGCTAGCTGCAGGAAAATATGTAACGAAGAAATTACTATGCAAAATTATATAAGGTTAATTAATGAGATCCTGATTGGAAAAACAGGCTATGTGGGCTGACGAGGGACAATGCAACTCACAGCACGAACGCCACTGATCTCGGCTACTAGCCATATCAGCAAGTGTATCTAGTCAAACGTGTTCATCGTATTTCGGATCACAACCAGGAAGCAGAGACGCTCCAACCGAGGTCAGCTCGGAAGTAAGGGCCTTTATTCCTCTTGACCAAGTCATCGTTTGGCCACCTCTCCTCTTCTTACATCCACACCCCGCGCGCAAACAACGCGCGTCGCAGGAGTCGGTGGGCTGGCATGCGTAACACGTGACAGAGCCTTTGGAGCCTGGTGCTTGAAATAACGGTGCTGAGCGGTCCATTTCCTTTTCCAGTGCCGTAGACGACGCGTCGAACACGCTCGTTGCTCACGCGGTAATCCCACCTGATGTGTGCTAAATTGCGAAGGCACCGGCGGTCGAACGTGACTAGCCTCTTTATGCCCACTGATCAAATGGGCCAGGTTTCATAACCGTACATTAGGATCGAGCGTACCGATGAATGGTACACTCTACCCTTCAGGGCGGGAGTGATGTCACGCCGGTGCCATAAGTGGCGAAGGTTAGCAAAAGCGTTTCGAATTTTTGCGGTACGGTTCTTGATCTCAACTCCAATCCCACCGGCGCTGATACAACTTCCCAGGTAGTTGAATTGTTGAACGCCTTCTAGCTGCTTCCCACCATGGGTTAGCGAAGAAGACGGTCCAGGCTAATTTTGGAGGAATGCTTTGCACTTTAATATTGCAAAGCAAAGTCCGAAGCGGCTGACAGCCAGTGATAATCTGTCCAGTGTCGCTTGGCACGTTTGTGGGCTGTCACATATTAGGGCAATATCGCCAGCATACACCAAGTCTAGAAGTCGTTCTCCTGGGAGCAGATCCACACCTTCTATGTCGTGTCCTGTGAAGGTGATTTCCATTAATTTGTCAATAACGAAGTTGAAGTGGACAGATGACAGCGGGCGTCCTTGTTTTACATGGTTGGAGATATCAATGATCGACGACAGTTTGCCTTAAGCCCTCACACTTCCTACTCTACGCGCGTAAAATGATCGGATAATTTTTGCATATTTCTCAGGTGCAAATGTCCTGAGTAGACAGTCCCAAAGTGCACGTATATCCAGCGAATCGAATGCACCTTTAATATCAAGGAACAAGACAAGAGTGTGCTGTCAATATATGTTCTGGTGCGCCAACCACTGACGCAAAGTTAAGATGTGGTCACTGCAGCCACGACTTCGACGAAACTCGGCTTGCTCTTATCGAATATGACTTTCACGAGTGCCAGTCAATCTGTGAAGGATGACAGACGCAAGCAATTTTGAGGTGATGTAGATCAGACTGATTCCTCTATGGTTGCCGCATTCCGATCTTGAGCCTTCCTTGAAAATCGGGACTATGGCGAAGCGGCTTCATTCGGTTTGAACAGTCTGCTGCTCCCACAGTTTCACTGGTAACTCATATAAATCATCCACACAAGCAAATCTCCAGAATTTGAAGAGGGCTTGAGGTAGATCATCTGGTTCCGCGAGTTAATTTAACTTTAACCTTGTGATCTTACGTTTGACTTATGAGCGAGATAGTGGAGCTAAAGGACAGCTCAGGGAGCGGGGCGATCAGTGGTCGTCGAGAAATTTAACAATTCCGACCGATTAAATTGCCTTTCAAAGTGCTCAACCCAACGCTTTAAACGCTTTAACAATTTGAGGGTAGCCTGTTTACCCCGTCACGTACAGCTTAACTAACACCAGGTCTCCTGCTACCCGTTTCCGAATCAGCTGGAATAACTAACGATGGTTAACAAGGGCAGCGGCCGTGTCCATATATGATACACGATAAGACCACCAGTACACGCGGTATCTCTTTAGGCTAGCACGGAGTTTTGCCCGGAGCATTATACCAGTTTCATGGTTTTTGCTTCCAGCCGGGATATGCTGGCGAGCATCGTTAACTTCCAGAGACTGCGAAGAGACCCAATGTCCATGTTGACGATGAGACTTACCACACGAGGATTTTCTTGCTGTTGTAAGTAATGATGAATATGAGACCAGTGAGCATCAACGTCATCCAGTGAGCGCTTACTCAACTCGCATGACAGCGTACTTTGATAGGCATTCAGAACAGCTGGTTTCGCCAGTTGGCTATTGTCAATGTGCTAAAAATGTCGTCTTGGGTGTCCGCCAAAATGCATCCGCAGGTCAGCACATACAATTGCATGGTCGGTATCCACACCTGTGCTCGAAATCGAGCGACAGTTATGGACACAGCCTCTCCATCGCTAACTTATCCCAATGTGATCGACTTGCGTCCATAGATAGTTCGATGCTGGTAGGCGCCAAGTCACCCTCCGGCGATAGCCGTGTCGGAAATTAGTGCTTGCCATAAATAAGTGTGCAACTTCACGCAAATGGATTAACCGCTCACCGTTATAATTACGAAAGCCTACACCATGTTGGCCGCACTGTTGCAATTCATCAGTGGATAATATGCGAACTTGAGCGTTCAGATTCCCTGCCAGCACCAAATTGTCCGATCTTCTTCTGTGGCGAAGTAGCTCGTTCAATTGGCGATAGATGTTGTCGTTTACCGAATCATCACTATAGTTTGTGAGTACATAGGCAGCGATGACGAATAGACGCCTGTTAGTCCTGCGCGACTTCGAAGCTTTGAACGAGCCTGCCAAGCGGACCTCACACAACAGGCTACTGATTGGAATCCAATCAACCAGTGCAGCTTCATCCCGGGGACTCAAGGCAATACCAACATCGGCTTGGCCGGTGCTCGAAACTGCATCGTCACCGGATAGACGCAATGATAAAGTGCTTCTGGTGTCACCTGGTGGGGATCAAAAAGTGAGCACAGAGGTCGAGTCATTCAATCGGATCTCCGATAATCAGCGGATATCGATCGAGAGTGTCTCTAATGTTCGGGCAAGTGCTGCCTGTTGACCGATCTGCAGAAATGTGCATACATTGTGGCATGCCAATCTGAAGGATGATCGAGGGTTCAAAATGTAAGTTCATGAACTGGGATTGGCCGCTTGTTTGCACATGGGCTTATCGCTAGGACAGGAATGACGCTCCGCGTTCACATGTGAGCTGAAACTAAAAAGCAAAAATTCATCAAAGGAAGGTGGGGGTGGGCCAAGATTTGAGGGATTGAAAACAGGGGGATAAAAGTGAACTTGGAACTTGCCGGTAAGAGTGAAAACGCCTAAGATGGGTATAATAAGATGAAAAGGCTTGAGTAATTGCATCCAAACCCCTATCCACCCTGCCCGATGCAGCAGATAGGGCATCGTTGATTATCCTCTGCGGTTGCCGGAGCATCCAGAAATGGTTTGACGAATATTTTATTGTATTGCGTCGGCAGGACAATGTTATTTTGGCCAGGCCTAGACTGGAGAAAGATTAGGGTTCTCATGCAAAGCTTTTAGTTAATGTACCTGACCGCAATGCAGCGGGTTTTGCGTTGGTCTACAAGCAGTCCGTTTTAAGGAATGAGGAGCCACCTCATTCCCATCCCCTATTTGAAGGACCATGAGGCTGAGTTTGTCTGGTATTAGTGGTTCTGAATTTGCAAACACAACAGCACCACCCAGCATAGCTCAACGGATCGCTGCGGCACATTAACCATCGCACTACTTCAATGTCTATCCTGTATGCCATTGTTTGCATCCAAGAGTATTTATTTATCTCTTTTGAAAAATGTTGTAGACATATATCTACTAACATGTAAAATATGGATTGTATTCTTGGGCATAAGAAATACGTTATTATTTTTTAAGCTAATAATAATTTTCTCAGAATATGAATTAAATTTTATTGGAACAAATATCCGATGGACCCTTACAACAACAGCATATACATAGCGAACCTATACAAGACAACAGCGTACTTTTGCGAGGCGTTATCATTATGCAAAGGGAATATGTATAATTATAAGAGGTGCGTTTATGCTTACTGCGGAATACCCGTTTTCCGTCGAGATTTGTGTGGAAGCAGAGCCTTGGTGCACATAATATCAATACAAATGAAACGGTTGAAATATGGATGTTGCTTTACCTTTACATTACAGCACGTCTGATTACGCAATCGTATTTCTTCTGCAGTTTAACAACTTATTCGGTTGTTTTCAGATCGTCTAATACCGCAGCAAGTATGTTGTTTGTCCCCCATCAACTTATTTTATCTCCTTTTGTAAAGGTTTGAGATAATGCATCTTTACTGTCATAGAGTGTCTAATGGCGCAATCGGGGTCCTTGCTCTGAAGTAATAGTTAAGATACTACTTTTTGGTCAAGCTCGAGAACGATCCCGTTCTAAGGAAAGTTCAATGGAACAACAGGCCAATGTTATTGCATGTGAAATAGCAAAGTTAAACGAGGCATGTGGGATTAATTAATAAAGGAATGAAGGCTTTTATCCTCGACGGTTTTAGGCAAAGTCTGACCGATGCTTCTGATCATTTTGAAAAAAAGAAATCGCATAACTGTATTTACTTGTTCAACGGAGACCAAATACGTTTTTGAAGTGTATGGCAGTTGAAACTAATCGTGAGGTTAAGAAACAGGGAACAACTACAAATTCAGATTTTACTGCTGTTCAAGTAAAGTAATACGGCCATCCATAGAACCCTCCTCAGGTTACCTGCTACTATGCAGGGTATTCCTTTGATCGGTTTCACCCGCACTTCAATGATCCAGTTGATGGTGCACCGGTGCGGCAAGATATGTAAATAAACCATCACCTTTTCAACACGTATTTATCATAAGGGCTATTTATGTACATACATTACAGGCGATGAAGCCTCAACCTGATTCGTCCAGTGGATCATTGAATAATGACACTACTTTTGTTTAAAGCCAGTGAGTCTGCGGCAGTATGCCTTGTACATACATACTTTTTATAACTGTGGAACTTGTAATCCGTCACAACAAGAGATCAGCCTAGTCGTGGCCAACAACTGAATAAGGATGAAAATCAAGTATGAGTAATTATAAAACATAATAATTGCAATCTTTTGCTGATAGAACAAAAACAATTTGACGGAAATGCTTGGCGAATAACAACTAGGGTACAGAGACGTCAGCTTTAAATGTATAATTTGTCTCCAAACCAGTGCATCAAAGGAGAAAACAGCATTGTGTAAACAGCTGCATAGGAATAGTGCGATTAAGTTGCTTATAACTGCATACTACGAATTCATATATGTGTAGACAAAATTATACAACTGAGATAATTATGGGATATAACAATTTTCAATGTGTCCTGGACTCTTTTCATAAAAATCATCCAGAGTCACCATTCGGCTAATTATTGACCGAATATTTAAAAGGGTCAGATGAACATTTCCCACCAGTTTGGATTGCGGAGTTGTAGTGCAGTTTTTGATGGTTGCAAAATTTTGTTCCAAAGTTATGTATGTTTTACTGAGGAAACGTTTTAGTGGAGCTCGATCCAAGACTTTTGTAGACGCCGCATGCGCACGGTGTTTCTTAATTCATTTCCATTAGGAATCTTAAATTCGATTTGTGACCGAGCTACCAAGGTTAGTTCGAATAGTAAGTGGTACAGAAGGCATATATTAAGTTTGAGTCTGTGCACCCCTAGCTACTCCAGTATTGGATCATCGCAGCGCTCACGGAAAGTCATTATAGTAGGCATGTATTTAACTATCTTCGGGAATGATTTGTAAATGTTTTTCAGTGTTATGATATGTACTTTCTTGGAGTCCCGTACTACATCTTACAGTATTCAAGGTTTGGCCAAACCAGCATGTAAAGTTTGAAGAGTGGAATCCCTAAATATTAGAGTTACACTCATGTGAAAATTCATAGACCAACGTCTCGGACTGCTGCATACCCAAGAATAGGTGCGTTAGTTAAGGTTAACATGTTCTCAGAAGGGTTACAGCCTTGGTATAATAGATCACCTTTGTCAATGGCAAAGTGCAAATTCCAAATGTTCTCCCATTGGTCTAATGTAAACGGGTCAGAGGGAATACCGGCTAAATTTGGAGCACCTTGCCCCGGGGTGGAGAAATACCCAAGTTTAACATAATTAGCGAAGAGGGATGACATCCTGAAACTTATTTCATCAAATAGGTCATTGAAATAGACTAAGAATAATAGATGGCCAAACACTCTCCTTTGAATCACTCAACTCGATATTGAAGTGGATTCAGAAGCAAAATTGCCAATGCTGACTACTTGTTAACTACCCTACAGGCAGGGAGAAAACCGTATAGAAGAAAATATGGTGATACTATGAAACAAAAGCTTCCGTTGCAGAACGTTATGCGAAACACCTTTGAAAGCCTTTTGGATATCCAGAAATATTATAACCATGACACTTTATGCGTTTCCTCTTCTGGTTGCATAATCACTCTAATATAACTGACAGGTGCTGCATGGCCGATCTTTCAAAAAAGCATTTTAAATTTGACTGATGAAACATATATAAATTAGTTATTCTATTAAACATTATTTAGATAATCGCTACATGATTCTGGAGGTAATGCATATCTGGTAGACTGGGCGGTATATTTTTACTATTTGGAAAGAGAATTTTGCTTCGTGTCATTTTAATCAAATGTCTCCAGTGATAAGGTTATTCATACAATTATCCTGGCCAAGGAGTTGTATTAAGTAGAAACAGCGCGGATGTATGGACCTCCGTGGATGACTAGAACTCTCTGGAGTTTGTCATGTTCTGTTGAGCATGATGCTGGAACTAATGTGCTTTGACGACATATACCACCAAGTTTGGATTCAATAGTTTGATGTGTACTGCATTCTTTGTTCATCAACTTGAGCTGAAGTTCCCCTCTCGTATTAATACGAGAAGTGGACATGACGTATAAATTGAAGATCGAACAAATGGCTGCAAGGTCAGTTTTAATGGTTCCAACATAGTGTATGAAACCTCCTGTTTTGCGTAGCATCTATTGTTTCGTAATGGAGCTTGTCATGTTTGCGCTCTCCAGTACCGTTGAGTCCTTGAAGCATAACAATTCAGGATGATCATGATATAACGCGGTTAGCATTCTAGTTTGAATCCTCAGTGGAGTGAAATCAATTTGTTATGAAGAGAAGAATTTTTGATATAATAAATAACGATTGTTGGGCCCACCATATTGTTTTCAGCTAGGGTTGCGTAATATTACTGAAATGTTCTTGTGAAACTGATCAAAAACTAACCTGGTTACAATTTCGAAAACATCGTTTGATTGCTTTATATTTTTTCAAATTTATCAAAATTATAAAATGAAATTTTTGGATAAATGTGTTACAACAATGCATTTTTAGTATCATTAGACTGATGTTAGAAACAACGTAAACTCGGTTGGCGTTGCACTCTTGACGCACTCGGTAGGTCGCGAGATTTCGACGGCGCTGCAGACGGCTATACTACATGATCAGTCTAAAATGATAACCACTTAAGTTGTTCTTCTGGTTTAGTTCCAGCAATGGGCAGTAACTGTGATCGGGGTTTTCTAGGATTATGTCAAGCATTATGAAATACTTCGAAAACGTCCTTATTGATTGTTTTGCATGCCTTAAGACATCATCAAGTATGGTTATTAACACGATATTACATGAGCAGTTTTTGTACACGTCAGTAATTCTATTACCGGCGCATCCTGGAATACACTCAGTGTTGAATCTGAACTTGGTGGAAAGGTTCGCTTCCACTTACGACATATTTTCAATCCGTCCTGTATGTATCCATTTGGCTGGTATCCTGGGGATAACATAGCCGTTACGGAGTGGTGATTGAAAGGATTCGACGTTTATTGCAATATGTTATCGCCTTTGCTCAAGAATAGCTACCAGCTCTCAGACATGCCCACCTGACAGCCAATCCTTAAATTTTGGGGTGCAAAACTAGATAATTCAATCATTACAGACAGAAAAATGTTACACAGAGACCTTCATTATAAAGCTTAATTGACCCTTAAGGAATCAATGATCCGTAAGCCATTATGCCTGTTTTTTAGCTGAAAATATTTAAAGCCATTTGTAACATTATTTCGCTTACTACGCACAAACGCGGTTGGCTTCGTATAAGTTCCCCTCAGTTACTTTTACTGGGTGCTAGTTGACATAACTTCGCCCCTTATAAATAGCTGGCGCATGGAGAAAGACACCTCTACTATCTTCCAGCCTCTACACTGGGTAACTCGAAAATAAATATGTTCTACTTGTTGTGTTACATGTTAGGACTACCACTACATTCTCGATATGAGGTAATCCGAAACACATATGCATTAACTTCCAGATTTTGAAGTCGTTTTCCTATTTAAATCCAAGATATTGATGCCATTATTGACATTCGGTTGCTTCAAATTCCTGTACACACTGGAAAGTATAAGGATTGGTTTGATCCATAATGCTTTTTCTGAGGAAACATGAACGAATGTGACACAAAATACGCGAATGCTTAACTTCATCTACTGATATCCTAGTATTTCTTTTCGCTGGAGCTGTGCCAAGATAACCCAAAGGCCTGATGATGTAATTAAACTCTATGTTGGAGCACCAGTAATGTGAAGCAAACCCTCGAAAATTACGCAAATGTTTTGATCGTGCGAGGGTTCAACTTTACTCCACTTACTCTCTTTTGCTGTGCCTAAGTTCGGACGCTCAGTGTAAAGACGACGAGACTTATAATAGTCAATTGTTTATGTAATTATTAACAATTCATGGTTTTAGATTGAGACTTACGTGCATTAAACAGTGCAGTACTTTGACAAGTGCGTTAACACGAAAAACTATCGTTTCTATTTACAGGTGACCATCATACATTTGTCACAAAAACTTTTTGGAAATACATTTACGTAGTACCTTCCTTACAAGTTGTAAAGAAGTTAAAGGAAACGGTCTAGGAAGATAACTGATGGACTGGACATCGTAAGAGTGGCAGGCACTATCAAATCTCTGTTCCCTTAGGACAGTAAATATTCACAAGAGCTAGCAAGGCTACAGAACTGACATGCTGTCTACGCAGTGGAATTGTAGGATGGTGATCTGGACTAGTTGTTTTGCTAAACTCTGGTTTTCCACATCTTTAGAGATAATATATTTATAAAGCTCACTAATAGCTTATCCTACTCATAAAATCGGGTATTTTTAGTTTAAAGAATATGATTCGGCCGAGCGCATCCCTGCAGTTACGTTTATTTTCCACAGTGAAGGAGACAAATACAGCGAAATCTCAAATATTCAATTTGCGTCTACTTACCTTCACGATTGAAGAAAGACAGCTGCTCAGAACCCCTTAGCAAGCGAGTACGAGCGGCATGCATTAACTCTTATGGGACCGTACACTTCATCTTCACTTCCCCTCCCATGTTACACCTCCAGCTGAAAGATGAACTCTGTGGATGGCACCTCAATCTATGTATACCAATTCACTTTTTCCTCTGGGATAAATTACATAGGTCACACCAAGAGACGTTTGTCTGAACATATCCGCCAGCATTGCCCAGTGCGGCTAAGATGAGGATTGCAAAAAGCATGCACAACGGCAATCCTCGCATATCTAGTCCAAACGAAGCATCCAGCAGTTATATATGAAGCCTTTCGCCCAACCTACCTTTGAGAGGAGGAAAGGTTCAAATGTACCATGTGCCGATTATTTGCATTGTCAGAGAGGATAATATGCGTTTCACCAAAATGCCGTTATGCATGCACAAAACTTCTTCCAGGATTTGGCTTTACCGTGGCCAACGATCGTCCGCCAGCTTTCGTTTGAACAAACCACAGGTATTTTGGCAAATTTGACACCTTCATGGTCTAGCTACTCAAACCAAACCTTTCATCATGACGAATAATCACCGAAGATGAGCCTCTTTTGCTTGACCTGCTGTCGATACTGAAGTGGGAATTAATCATCATCGGAAAGTGAAATGTGCAATAATAATCAGTAAAATAGTTATGTTAGGCGAATTTCCAATCTTGTGTTTGGTAATGCTACAGACATTTACCGGCAGTCGGGCTAAATATCCAGTTTAGGGAAAAACAACTCACATGTTATTCAAGATAGACGTCAATCTTCGTAAGTCGAAAGTATATCATGGATTAATCTCATTTAGCTTCTTATCGAATAATTGGAGCTGGAAACCTACGCCCTGATTTTTGACTGGAGAATTAGGCGTGTCCATGATGAGGAGGAGGTTTGATAGACCTCATCATGCGTGCTCTAGCCGTTGAAAAGGATAATAGCAAGCACGCTATATGCTGCATCGATCAGAGTTGATCGGGGTTTGGATGCTACTGTTCGAGAATTCCCGTCTTCTTATTTTTGCTTTTGTGCTATTTTATCATTAGCGTTCTGTTCCAACCGCGCTTTCATGCACCATTTTCAGTCCCTTAATTATTGGCCCTTTCCCACCTTGCTTGAATAGTCACTGGTTTTCTATATGCAACACCCACACGATAGCAGGGTGTAGCTCCAACCCAGGCGACTTGCCCATGTTCAACCACGTGGACAACCTCATTTCATCAATTTGCTTTTAGGGTGCTGGACCATCGCAAATCTGGCATGCCTCCCCGTGCAAAATTTGCTAAATATTGACCAACAGGCAGCAATTTCTCAAACACTCGAGAACCACTCGATCAAGATTTGCTGTTTATGGGAAACACGCCTGCAAGATTCGAGTTCTGTACTTAATCTGCTATCCTTCATATGCTATACCAGTGGTACATTCTCACTGCGCCTGTCTGGCGATGACGCAGCTTCAAATGCCAGTCAACCTGGCGCCCGCATTATTTTAAGTCCTTGGACTGAAACTGAGGTGATTGATTGGATCCCTGTCAACAGCTGGATGTGCGCCGTTAGTTTGTCTGGCTTGCACCAGTCTTTGATTGGCGCGGGGACAAACAGTACCTGTTTATCTTTGCGGCTTGCACCCCCACAAACTGCAGCCGTAATTCGATTTCTATCACCAACTTAACGATATTCTTCATTATAGAAAAAGCACGGGTACTTTCGTTTTTGTTTGTGATCTAAACGGGCTAGTCGGAAAATTGTCCTCTGACAACATTCATCTGCGATGCCAACATTGTGTAAGCTCCCGTAATGCTAATGGACAGTTGTTGCTACACATGCGTGAAGGTGCTCTCTTTTTCTCGCGAGCACTAACTTTGGACACAGTACTTGCAGAAGAGTGACTTGGCGCCCACCAGCCTCAGGCCAGCCCTAGGCGCAAATCAATCAAATCGGGACTATTTACCACTGGAGTGTCTGTGACCAAACTGTCGCTTGGTTTGGAGCACCAGGGTAGACTCCGATCACCCTGATGTGTGTGCTGATATGCGGGTGCGTTTTGGCGAACATCCGCAACATCGCTATGAGCTCATTGACGCCAGCCAGCTGGCGAAGCCACGTGTTCTGAATGCGTATCAAACTACACTGGCATCTGGGCTGAGTAAGCGCCAACTGGACGCCGTCGAAGATCACTGGTCGTATATTCGTCAAACCTTGCTACCAGCAGGCATGTCTTCATGCGACAGAATAAATTGCCACTTAGACATTAGGTCTCTTCAAAGTCTCTGGAACTTATGGACGCTATCCGACGTATTCCGACTAGATGCGAATGCACTGAGACTCGCAAAATTCTCAGGGCGGAATTGCGTGCTAGTCTGAAGGGAGACCGCGAAGTCTGGTGGTCACATCGTGCATCGGAAATGGAACAAACCGGTGCCATTGGTAATCATCGTAAGTTATTCCGTCTGATAGGGGCAACAGACAGCAGAGGCATAGTGTTAGCGAGACAGTAGGTGCACAGCTCCTCAGAACCTTTGGAACGTTGAGCCAAACACTTTGCAAGACAGTTTAACTAATCTAAATTATCCTTTATTCTTTCGGACATTGAGTACGCTTATGAGTCGTCTCCTTAGATACTCCCCCATGCGCAGAAGTTGTAAATGTTATCAGATTATTGCATAAAGCCGCTGTTGCAAATAGAATTCACCCACCTCCCTACAAATTTGGGGTACCTGCTCTTGTGGATGATTTACACCAGTTGCTAATGGAAATTTTGGAGCAGAAAACTGTCGCGACAGACTGGAGCTGCCCCGTCATAGTCCGAAATTAAAAGGGAGGCTTCCGTTTGGAATGCGGCAACCATAGAGGAATCGGTCTGCTTTTAATTGCTTGCATCTGTCGTTTCCCACAGATTGGCCAGCCCTCGTTTAGGTTAGATCCCCGAAGAGCATGCCGGCTTTTATAAAAGTTGAGACTGCATCAACCACGCCTTCACTTTGCGTCAATTGTTGGAGCACCGTCGTGTTTATTGACGACCCACGGTCGTCATATTTCTCGACATCATCTGTGCCTTCAATTTGGTGAATCAGTGTGCGCTTTCGGAATATCTACTGAAGAAAGGTGTGTCTAATAAATACATAAACATTTTCAAAGCGCTGTACGCTTATATTTTGGGTAGTGTGAAGGTATATGACAAACTTTTGCAACCCTTCTATATTGCTAGCCATGTGAGACAAGGTTGTCCGCTGTCACCTTCCTTCTTTAACTTCTATATTGATGGTTTTATGGAAACAGCCTTCACTGGACACAACTAAGAATGTGTGGAGCTACTTCCTGTTGAGCGACGTTTTGGTGTGGAGTATGCGGACTACCTTGCTCTCATATGTGACAAGGCCCAAACTTGCCAGTCTGCATTAGACCGATTATTGCAGGCTGTCTATCGTTTTGGGCTACGCTTTCGTTCATCGAATTGCAAAGTTCTTCTCTACGATTGGCACGGACCCACATCTGCCCTGAGCATTGGTAGTAATTAGCTAGATGTCCTTCAGGAATTTAAGTACCTGAGCAGTTATATTAGCGCCCCCGTGGGATCGAACCTGAGACTGCGACACTTATAACAAAAGCTCGTGGTGCTTTTGCCAATCTATCGCACCTGTGACGCAGGCGCGAATCACTCTCGCCCTGAAGGGCAGAGTTCATAATGAAGTTGTCCGTTCAACCCACGTATACGGTTGTGAAACCTGACCCACCAGGTGGACAGACCTAAAGAGGCTAGCCACATTCAATCATCACTGTCCCGCAGCTTGCCTCTTAACTGGTGGGAGCACTGCGTTAGCAATGAGCATGTTCGGCGCCGCGTATTTTGGGCAGGACGAGCTAGTAAACTGCTCTACACTATTATATCACGCACCAAGCTCCGATGGCTGGGCCACGTGCTGCGCATGCCAGCACACTAATTCCCGCGACGTACATTGTTTGCGCGCAGGGGTGCTGTCGGTATAGGAAGAGGGGTGGCCAATTGCTGGCTTGATCTAGAGAAATGAAAACCCTTACTTTGAATTTGGCATCCATTGGTGCATTCTGACTGCCCGGCTGGGTCCTAAGGACGAAGAACACGTTTTGATTGACGCGCCTACTGCTATGGCCTTTGTGTTTTAGCTTGCTTTGTCCATCCCCTCTTGCTTACCCTTCCATTCCAAACACAGTCTTAATCGTTAAGTATAATATAACTCACTTGTTGCGGCACTATTGCCAGATGTTCGCTTTCCGCAACGATGTACATCCGTTACTGCGGACTCAGCCGGCGTGCCTCTGTTTTTTGCCTTTTGCAGATCTGCACAATAGATGATGTGTTTTCCACCTGCAGGTAATGTGTCTAATGATGATGATACCTGATATGTTGCAGATTTCCGATTTGAACTCCTTTGACTGGAGTACTTAAGAACAATTTCGCCGACAAGATTTTCTGTGTTTCCATGCGAAGACTTGGGAAAGCTTTGGTGAATGCTCGTGAAACGCTCCAGTGTGATCATGGTGGAATATTTTGACCGGTTTACTTAGCTAATCAGCTGCGATAATTTTTCACGATCGCACACATCGTCTATACATTTGTACCCACTACTCCATGGAATTTCAACAATACTGTTCAGACTTCCGTGTTTAGTGACTAGTAAACAAGGGCTTGCCGGAACTTTAGGCTACCAAATGAGTCTGCTTTGATAATGATGTCGAAAGAGCCGTGGTCAATCAGGGCAAACAGTTTTCACAAGTTAAGACAACTACGAATGCTGGGTGTTGAAATAACCCCAAACAAGTTAAAGTGTGGACGTGCATATTTCCTAAATAAATCTTACTAGACCGAACATCTGATTAAGGATGTTGCACAATAGTCCTGTTCAACAATGTTCATGTAGATTGTGAATATTCTAGAGTTGGGCTTTATTAGCTCAAGTACCTTTCTAACTCCGGGTTGCATGTAAAAGAACAGACTTGCTAAATGTTGCAAATCACCATATCTTAACTTTATGTGCAAAATAAATTGAATGAAATCTGAAGCAATACTTGCGGTAATTGAAGGAAGATTCAGGAATGATGCTGTCCGAATACATTTAATGTAGACCAAGATTTGACAATTATTCGGAAAGTTAGGTGCATATGTTCTATGATTACAAACTATTTTCGAATGTACATATAAAACTGGGCTAAGATAGAGAATGGATCAAGTTTACCCCAGCAATCAGATCTTAAACGCCAGCTATCGGTATTTCAACAGTTACATGGTGGGTCTTAGTGCAAGGTAAAGTGGGAACTATTGCGGCAGTTTTTGTCTAAACTTCCTGGACGGACAAATTCCAGAAAAAAACGAATTGAGATGAAGATTTTCGGGTGTTTTTTCGGGTATTTGGAGCACCCGCTGTGTGTCTTGGATTGCGAAGCGCAATCTCACTAGTGGCGTCGGTAGACTTTGAAGTCAGCCACTGCAGCTCGTGGAGTGCAGGGACGGGAGAGAGCGACATCTTAACCCTCCACTTTGGTGACGTTCCCAGTGATCCTATTGACATAGGCTGACTTCAAAGCCAACCGACACCACTAGTGAGATTGCGCGTCGCAATTCAAGACACACGGCGGGTGCTCCAAATACCAGAAAATCTACTTCTAACCGCTGTCTCAAACACTGCTCGCGGGGCTTAATGGCCTAGTGATCATGACGTTAGCCACCAAGCACTATGCGCCGAGTTTCATTCCCAGCTCGGCTATCTCTGTCTGATGCGTCTAAACAAATACGAAACAGTCGGTCGTCTAGTGCAGGGATGAGAGGAATAATAATAACTCATAATGTGTAAGCTGTACGCCGGAACGGCGCTTCGCTGCCGCACAACCACCACCAGTCGCGTGCTTGCTGTGTATACCGCGAGGACGCCCACCCCTACGCGGATTCTAACCGGTGATCTTATGTTTGTAAAGCAAAGGTGCGGACCACTCGGCCACCGGCCGACAAGGGATGGGAGAGAGAGCCGCCGAAAACCTCCAATGCGAGGAAGGTTTGATGCATCGTCACAGCTGCTTACGAGCCACATTTTCTAATCGCAGTTCGGAAATGCACTAGCCGACGGTCTCGCCCTATTGTGATTCTTCAGTAATGTGCATCACCTAGTCACCTGCTAAGAACTTAATTCATTGCCGCCAGCAGATTGTAGCCAACTAGTCAACTGCCTATACCCCTTTGTCATGGGTTGCGGAAGCAGATCGCCATAAACTGTTAGTTAATTGGGATATGACGCAACCCAACGTCTACTGTCAAACATGTTCATGCCATTGCAGAGACCAGCGGCTGGCGTCCAGAAGACAAGATTTCCACTGCACAGCAGCTATGTCGGCATAGCATTTGGCTACTGTACAGGACGCTTGATCCCCTGCAATTGATCGACTGAATGCGCACCACTGACAAGAGCAACTAGGACGAAACGATTGTCTGGTGCTTCTTTACATTTGGGGTTAGACAGTCTAGCTTTCGAGCAGCTTGGACGAATCAGTTAAACTTTACGATATGTCATACGTGAAGCATTCCAATCAGGTTAATGTGATTATCAGTACGGATATCTAATTGGGATCGAGAAGCTACTGAAAAGAATTTGTTTCTGCACAGGTTAATATACCTTTGGTTCCAATAATACGAGAGAAATTTAAACTAGGCAAAACGTACGGATTGTTCAAGTGTTATGGCAAGAATAATTGGCGATAAATTTGTTCTGACTATCAGGCATCGATGCACCATTGCTTTTGTGATACTTCGAAGAGAAGGCGAGTAGGCTCAGAAGAAGTTTGACTCGCATGAATCTCAATTCTTTTGAAGAATGTACACGGAGACATACTTCTACCAAGCATCAAATCCCTACATGAAAGACGCAAACAGGTGTGGAAGAGATTGTTGCATACTCTGATGGTATTTACGGCACTTGATGTTTAGGTGCATTGATTTCAATTCACATCATGCCTTAGTAAACGGTAGCTAACTTATTTGTATGAAAAATAGGATGAGCAAAGTGATCACAGCAAGCGCCATAAGTAACCACATTTTGCATTATCGATAATGATAACGATGACATTGCGCATATTGCTCGATTGTGCCAGAGGCTCTCCATGTATTTAAGACAGCACTTTCACATGGAGGATTGCAATATGTGCTCGGAGGCATGAGTCATGTTAATATTAGGAAATACAGGACTTTTAATGATGTTGAATTTTGTGCGTCCAGTTTTCTCACAGGCTATATGTTATGTGGTGAATTTTGGAAGAAGTGATTTGGTAAAATGCTGGAGGAAAACTTGCTCTTGATGGAGCCCTAATTAAGGAAATTTCCAACTATATTGCGGAATATTCTTGCATTTGTACAAGATCTGATAGTCGTGAATAGACTGTTCCATATGACAGCGTATCTGACGAAAGAGAAATTGGGAATAATAGCTGTCCTGGTTCTTGGCACAATTAATCTACAACCCAGTGGCGCACTTTCCGGATGAATTTAATTTACAATTATAACCTGCATGGACTGAAATGTGTCAGTTGGTTTATAAGGTTGTGTATACGCATCGGGTTATGTTTCAGCTGTCGCAATCAGACAGACTCGAAGTTAAGCTGCTGGCAACGATCCTGATAGCTCAAGGCGGTAGCTTTACCAAACAGAATTTCAGTGAATAGTCTTTGCAAGCTTTTATTGTTTCACTGTCACCACACGCAAGTTCACATCAGTGATGCTTCAGTAGTCAAGGAAAAGTCCGTTGGTATTTTGAACAGCTTGATTCTCTCAGTGATTATATAGATTTTGTGTCATATGTTAGACATGGATCGTTTAGCGTGTGGAATTTGCTACTCGGCTTGCCTTGGGGAATTGCAGATTGAAGTTTATCTTATGCCTAGATCACAGTTAAAAAATTTAAACGGACGCGTTCGTAATTCAGTTCATCTGACTCTTAGGGAGCAAAGATCTATAATAAGTAATGCATGAATTACTAGCAGAAAACTTTATAATCCATGCGTCATGCATGTAATCGGTGAACAGCAATAACCCCACATATTTGATGAACATTGCGACATGGTTGTGGTAGCGTTGGAAAATGGTGGACCAAGTAGACCGTCATGTATGGCACCACAAATGATTAGACTTGGAGATAACTTATGGATACTGATAGTGACTGTCGTGTAAAACATATTTAAATACAATGTAAACCAACCCAGCAGTGGGTCTCCGACGCTAAATGATTCGATTTTCTCAGTTTCCGTTTTTGGTACACCCGGTCAAATGCATTTTCATATTCAGAAACTAAATTAGCTGCATAATTGGTGCCAATGTATAGCACGTTGTAAACCACTTATGGAAAATGACATGTTGCACAGGACAGTTTATAAAAAAAACATGCTGGTATTTGTTAAGCAATCCAAGACGATAGAGAACGCTTATGGTTCCTTTTATGCTTAATTTTCTAGCAGTCTTTCAATGATGGGAATGTGATGGATAGGTCAACAATTAGGGATATTCTAGTTTTGCTACTAAACTATCTTCAGCATTGCCCCGAAAAGTGGCTAGATTCTCAGAAGGACTTAAATATGTTCAACAACAGCATTAAGAGTGACATCCGAATCCAGTTTGAGCAATGATTGGTTGGACTTCATAGTCCGTTGTATGGTCGAAAAACGTGTCATTGTATATGACGCTTGTTGTTGTATTTCCCGGGGCAGAAAGATGTGTGATTGCTTTCTAGGTTCACGAAGGCAGAGACAATAAAACTAATCGCTTCACAAATAACGTGTGAGTCTTTAAGGTGGCGACCCTTCCCATCGAACAATCCAGTGATCAAGTACGCCGGATTGTTAATTCAATGACGAGGTAATTTCGTCAGTTGCTCTCCTTTTTATGTCATCTGCGAGGCCTTCTCCTTCCCTTTTTCAATGTGTTTCACTCCTACTCCCTTGATAGAGTTGATGGATTAGTGCCACTGTAAGATCAATGAAAGGTGTCCGGTCTTTCTGAATTTCTTAGTTGGTTTCCTAATTTCCATGTTAATCCAAGAATCAATTGGATTATTTCATTCATGAAGGGCACGCTTATAATGTAGGACAAGTAAAGTTGTGATACTCTGGATCTGGTAGTAGCTCTGTTTCACTGCCATGATGGAACTACTGAGGCAATAGAGAATATCCCAGTTGGAAGACCGGATTGCATTTTGGAAAGGATATCATTCAAGCATTTGGATATTGTCATAAATAGTTGATTCAATTTCGGGACTCATTTCCATGTAAGATTTAGGCAGTAACATCCTGCGGTTATTGCCAGTGCTTTTGTCCAAGACGACAATTTCCCTGTCGCAGATCCCAGTGGTAATCATAAATCCTGTGCGTTGGTCGACCTAGTTAGCCTGCTGACACTCTCCGTCCAGCCCCAATTCTAAAAGGCGACAAGAAAAGTTTTGCAGTTATGAGTATGGTTGTGGCATACAAGTAATATTTCAACAGTCTGAGGTAATCCGAGATTTTCTTTAGTCCGTTTGTTAACAACGATACGAAATCGAACTCCCAGCCAATAACAGTGCTATTCCTGTGTGCCGCTTTCCGGGGGGTTGTAGCTTCAACCACGAAAGTATTGTAGAAGAAGCTGTAACTACTAATGCCCACGCATACATGCGAACATATTTAAATGTAGGTCATCAAGATGCTCCTCTGAAAATTTTGACGAAAATATACGATACCCTTAGATCCATGCTTCGTGCTGCGATCTTTACGAAAGGTCGGTGGTTGGAAATGCGTTATGTAGAATCAAGTGTATCAGAGGAGCGCCGTGTTTCGGTGACAAAGATTACATGTGCTGCACTTAACTGAGTAAACATGTTTACAAAGGGTGCCTTGTTGTTTAGGGATCTTACAGTGATTAGTTCAAGTACAAATTTATTGTTCACAAAAGTGCTTTCCATAAGTTCCATCGAATTGATTGGAATCATAAATTATAGTCAAAGCAGTTGAATAACGTGATGATGGAAACAAACTTATAGGTGGCATTGTTCACGCTAGTAAGCCTTTGCGGCCGGAAAAGATTCATGTTTTTAGACTAGGTTTGGAACTTCCTGGTATCCACCCAGCTGTGTAACGTCGTTGAAAAGCAAAGGTGTGGAACAGATTAGGCTGTCCCTACTAGGCGTGTCAGGTCTGCTGATGTTTGCATATCCACTACCGATTCCGCTAAAAATGGTTATGGCAGGGTGGTGAATTTTGAGAGGCTGCGTATTCATGTCGTATGCTAGGTTGTATTGTCAGTTTTTCAATGTGTCTTCTGTCTAGGGGTAATGTCAGGCGGCAGCCTGGTAGGTAGGCTGGTATGTTATCACTTGTTAGACAAGTGTAGCCATACGACGCTTGTTGCTAGTTCTAATAAGCTCGGAGTAGCGTGTAACGCTGCGATGGCAAGGGATTTATTGACATGGAGGTTTGAACGCTACCGTAAATCTCATGGCTGCTTATTTCGTACGAATACCAGTCGTTGTGTTGTTAAAACAGTCATTGGACGATATATTTATGTTTACGATAGGTTGTTGCAAATCTAGGGGCGCAGTTCGGCGTAATAATTTTTTCCTGTTTCTTTATTTCGTTCTCATCTATCAGTTGTTATTTTAATACTCTCTGTCGTTACTAACTCTAATAAACTTGAAGCAGTAAGACCGTTATCAAGACTACTGGTCCCGATTCTATTCGGTTGCTGTACTGTAGGCGTTGAGCAAGAGGGTTGGCAGTTAGCACTAGTAGGTACGACTTCTTGACTTCCACTGGATATATACTGTTGAAATATTAATGTTGCAGACTTTATGTAACATTGTGTGTGGTTTATCGGCACTTCTGTTGTTGTTTTTGGCGTTCCCAGTAGGGCTGAGAAAGGCACGTTTCAGTGTTGTATGATCCAGCATAATCATCAAATCTTTGCATTTGGTGCACTAATTAATATGTTAGCTTTTCCAGAAATGATCGACCGATTCTTCGCTTGAACATTTAAGCATGATCAGACAGATGTGCCCCATTGTCCGCTTTCATACAGCCATTCAAATCCGACCTTGGAAATTAAACAAAATTTCTGTATTTTCATTTTTATTTCTGCTGGTATGGTAAAATGATAAGATCATTGATAGGTAGTTTTCTTCATGCACTTTTGAAGTGGTGGTGTTAATTAGTTGCCAAGCCTTCCTAACTTGAAAAAGAAAAAAATGTTACGACCAGTTATTGATGTAATCCACTGAGACTACATGAACTTTATAGGTTTCAATGAATGCCAAGTTGTTCTTCAGTTCCTCTAGTCATAAGTGCAAAGTCATGGTGCAGAGCCAAGTTTGGATTTGTGCTTAGACCCCTGGGAATAATGGCCTAGTGGCTAATTTAGGTCATTATAAATCAATAGGTTGTCTCTAGCTTGTCGACTGCATCCTAAACGTGATGGGGCCCTAGCAAACCATATATATCAGAAGTCAGATTAATGTTCAATGGTGTAACAGGGCACTCACTAAAATTAACCTTCTCTGATTTAAAATAGACGCACTACACAATGGCTATAATTTACACACCTGTCGAAACACCACCTAGTCAGATGACTATCGGTGACGGCCGGCTGAGAAAATTGGTCAACAGGTGTGATAGCCGAGTTGATGCTAGGATTAACGATGTGGACATTAAAGCATATATAACACTTAAAAAAGCAGCTGCAACTACCAAAAGCAAATGTTCAAACTTGATGGAACATACTTCTAAAGTAAGGTGATTTTGCTTTTGAGATTTTGATAAAGAGCCCTCGAAATCGGTAAGCTGACATAACTAGTGCGAAGTTGGAATAATTCCCCTGCTTACTAATCCACTAGATGGAGCTGGTGATTCGAATTTAATGAGTGGAACTTGGTTAGTGTGTGATGAGAGTGGCTGGGAACAATCCACTTGAAAGCGGAGCGCCGAAGTAACGCCAACCCACCACAATAACTTTTCTATCATTGCAACTCAGTGAGGATCATTTTAGAAATCGGTGCAGATAACTGCGATCAAAGTGCTCAAGGTTGTTTCCATTCTAATATTCCTATTATTGTAAAGGACTTGAATAGCATACGTTTATAGTAGTTAGCATGGTTCCTATTGAATTCAAAGATGAATAGAAAGGAATAAACGTGGAATATTAAATGTGAAATATCGTACATTTGACGAGTCCTGCATGATAACTAACTCCAATATTACATAACGGAGCATAAAGCGACAAGTAAAGTCAGTGTCTTGTTGGACTTTCCAACCGGTTAACATCAACATTGCTGTAGATTTATATGCTGCTGTTTTACAGAGAAGGATGAGAAGTAAACCGTTTCGCGTTACTCCACGCACGAGCTTAGTAAAAATGAGACAGTATTTTACCCTATCATCTTGTCGAATAAAATACTGTGAGAATACAACTTACATAAGATGAAAGAATTTTCCTGGCCTGCTTTATTTGAAGTAAAAACCAAGGTTTGTCCACAATCTAACCGCTTTTATTGCATGGCCAACACGGTTGGTTATCTCACAGCTTTTAATGTGACTGATTTGCGAATGACGGTGGCGGGCGTGCTTGGGGTTACTCAGTATTAGTTGTGCCTAGATGCATTGCAAACGGGGAGCAGTCAGCTCCGGCAGCCTGTGACACGGGCCACAATTTTCAGTACAGATGTTTGTTTGACACCAAGTATAAACGGCCAAACTCCGGATAAGCTGATAACTGTTGTACTGTCGTAATTTTGCTCTGGAAAACAGCAAACACCGAAGAAAATTTGATGCGGTAAGCGTTGACGCTTGGGCAACGAAAAGTGCAGTCGTGAGCATTGACGCGGCGGAAGGTGTCTGTGATGCAAATGCTGACGATGCGCAGGAATTTATACCATTGAAAAGATGGCGCTTGCGATGACTATGCGGCACACACGGACATAGGTACAAAGTTATGATGCCGGATAGGATGCGAGTTCCCTACCCACCATGTTCAAACGGACAGTGGTGAATATTTGGAGAAGTTTGCCTAAGCATGTGAAAGCGGCCACATCTGTACAGGAGTTCAAAGAATTTTTGAATTTACATTATACCACTATTCGATTCAGAGAACGAGTGAAGACCTATGATGATATCTCTCATTTGTGAGTTGCAATTCCGTAAGCCAGATATGTGGTAGTTACATGATTACGAGAAACATATCCATGGGTAAATAATTTAAAACCTTCTCACCATATTTCGGAGTTGTGCAGAATTCCTTTCTACCTACTCCACAGTACAGTAATCAGTATACATTATTTAGTATAATTTCATTTCCTGAAATCGTCAGTTTGTCAGAGTTATTCTTAATCCCTTTGCGAAACTCTCGTCACTCTCGAACTTATTATTATGCTCCGAGTCTAGCCATACCTATGTATACACGAGGTGGCTTTTCGTCGCATAATGTTTACTGAAATTCTCGTGAATATTTATTTCTTTGCTCTGCCTATATACACGTGTTCACGGTTTGTACTTGTGTATTTGTAAGTGCAGTTTGCCGTTCCATTCAAGGGAAGAGCATTCCTTAAATCACACACGACGATATTTGCATATGACGTATTTGGAAATCTATCTTGATCTTCAATTTTTTCTGCCCTCTACAAATCACCAGGAGTTTTATACGGAATATCCACTGTTTCTATCTACTCTGTGGTTTGTCTTAAACTTGGAATAAGAATTACCTCTAGCTTACTTTTCAGCATTCGCCTCAGATGTAGGTCATCTGCTGAGTTTCATAACAACCTATGTAGTGAATATCTTTCGGCTTCTTCCTCCAAACACGAAATACTCAAATGGTGTAGTGATGAGACCATTCCCGTATAAGCCTTCTCTGGGTAGCTTGAACGTTAGCTAAGTACTCCGTCTCTATTGTTTAGCGAAATATTATGCCTTCGTTCCTGTGGACCAGACAATCAAGCAACGGGCGTGTAAGGACCTGTGACTAAGTGAATGTCACCAAACCAATAGATTTAATGTAACCCAAGAATCCATTTTGTTATCTCATCAAATCAAAAATATCTTTTATGTACCACAACTTATTTTCAGGGAATTTTTATGTATACATTTGCCGATACGGAATGGTAAATATCCTTTGACCAGACCCTGTTCTTGAGTGTAATGCTAGACAGCGATGGAAATTAGGTCATCTCCAGGCTGAACGCTATCCATTTAATGATTTGGTTAATTGTGCTCTTTATTTCATAAGCTGGGCTCTCGTACCTCTTCAGGCAGATTCTCGTTTTCATAACGCTTAAATTTAGGGTATTTTCTTGAAACTTGAAATTTCGATGATGACCATCAAGTTGTGTTGCGCGATGTTCACATCTTGCAACATACGTGTATTTTCATTAATGTTTTATGAATATCTTATTCCGCCCAGTTGGGGGGTTTAGTAAGCTGCGAATTCATGTAAATGGGAGTTTATGCCATCCAGTAAATATGATCCCGATTTGTGTAGTTTTCATTCTCAATAACATTTGGATGGAGAAACCTACTTTGGAAAAATGATATACAACTTACCCGTTCCTAAACTGTACTTCACAATACATTATTGTCATGAGGTGTATTACCGTTCATTAACGAGATCACAGTTTTTTTATCCAATAAACTCATAGGTTCATCATCATCAACAAAGGCAGCACGTCAGCTATTTGCACTGATGCTTCGCTACCATACAAACATGTAGACCTATGAAACGAAGAATAATAAAGGAGAGTGAAATGGCGAATTGCCAGAAAACTTCATGACCCGAACCAAACATTCAGGGTCAGGGCGCTTACGACTTACCTAAAGCAATCCGAAACAAAAAGCTTGCTATCATGCAAATATCAGACAGCATCAGCGAGACCACATTATTGAAGATTTCACTGCCTGGCGTCATAATCAATCATAGCCCCGCAGATAAATCAGCAATAATATATTTTAATGGGCAATCCGACAAGGAGATGGCTGCAGACGTGCTAATGTGTCGACTGCGAGCCATTTCCTGTGAAGCGTCAAGACAAGCACAAGTCGAGTCACGTAGGCACCATGCTGTAGAGCAAGACGGCACCTAATTGATCATCAGTGACCTTATTTCCAACTGCCAAGCCAACATTTTTCCACCTCGTTTCTTGTTCTGCCCTACATCTTTCAGAACAAATAAGGCCCTTCTAGGTAAGCGCTCTGCGGGCATATGTAGTGAGTATGCAAGCCAGTTCAGCTTATACAGTGCTGTATGTTGAGCTAGGAAACTACCTGGTTATCACTGTGTGTTCTTCGCCTACAAAAATAATCTTTCCTAACACACTGGTGCCATCCGGTACCAGCAATCCATTGTAGACAGCAATGATCAAAACCCTGTAGGCACTTTACAACCTCAGCATGAAGAGGCAGTTTCAGTTCCATACAGCAGTACGACAATCAGTGTGGCCTAATAAATACGGACTTTCACACGGAGGGAAACACCTTTATATCACCAAAGATGTCGCAGTTTCAAGAAAGCAGTGCTTGCTTTTGTCACACCTGAACTGATTCCTATGCTGATGCAGCTGTCAAGGTTAATGAATCTATCAACTACCACAATTTCGTAGTGCTCAAATTTAGCGATTCATCAACTAGCCAGTGGTCCTGCGGCGACACGTTGCAGGTTCATGGTGCCGAGCGTGTACTAATTAAGTGGACCAACTTTGTCAGGCAATAGAGGGTTGATTGTGTCATTATAACATCCTTAAGGATCCAGATGATTTCGTCCGCATAAACAGGATCAAATGGCTTTACACCAGACAGTAAATTGATGCCTGCACATTGATGCTTCGTAAGAGAACTCTCTATGATGGAATCCACGACGAAATTAAACAGAAGCGGTTACATCGGAAAACCTTGATGAACACGTGTTGTCGGACTTTGCGGTTACCGCATACCTTGACGCAAGCGTAGGGTAAGCAAAAGGTTCTCGTATTTCGTAGGAGCACCTTTATGCATAAGTGTTCCAAACCAGATGCATCGATCCATTGAACCAAAGGCACTTTTGATGTCGAGGAACACATATGTTGTTTGTCTGGGGTACTTGTGGCTCTTCGCTAGCGCTTGCCGTAAGTGAATATGTGGTCGATACAGCCAGTTCAGTGCGGTTAATTTCCTGTCGTTACACTGGTAGTCATAGCTGCTCTAATTTTTCAGCGATCAAATTTATGTTGCATGTGTTATGTAAGTGAACATAGTAAAGTTGCAGGCTGTCACTTCTTCAGCTTTGTTTAATGAACCGCCAGCGGTTCAGAAATCGTGTTGTTTATACTTCCACATGTGAGCAGCCGCCGTATCGGGGCAGAATTCAGCGCGGTTGCAGTGCCCAAATATCAATCATTACTCTCGAATCCGGCTTGGCTTTTCTGCTTCGAAATTGTGCCTGATGCTCACATTGGGCTCGAAGCAGTGATTCCTCTGTGTCCGATGGGGAAGATTTTACGGCGGTTGCTCGCTCTAGCATCAATGCCAGTCTATCGCACTTTCGCACAAGCGTTATTTTACAGTGGACGCTTGGAACAGCCATACCAACTGTTCATAACCAAAGGCAAACTGTTATGTTATGTTGTTTCTTTACTTTACTCAAACTAAGGTGATAGCAATAGAGAGAGATTTTTATTACTGTTCGAACCTTATAATCCGGTTCATTCTTCCTTAATGCTCTAGGTTTAATCCTCGGTGAGCAGGTAGTGCTTTTCGTTTCGATTCTCAATTCCATAACCTTAATGGTAGTGTCATTTCCTGCGAAGTCCATCCGAGCAGTCAAAGTGGTAATGACGTTCACAGTCGTTTGATTAATGTTCTAGTCTAGCGTCAAGGTGAAACAAAATGTCAAGGCACGCACACTAAGTTAAATGGATGAAGGCCAGGAGGCGCAATGCTTCAGCCGCTGTTGTAGCATTACAAATTCTGTCGATCTGTACTGTAGATTCAAAATCTGTCTGTGGCAGACAAGTGCCTCGAATTGGCGTTGGATTTGACGGGACGAAAACTAGTATAAACATGCGCACACCTCTCGATTGCAAACACAGTTGCAGCAGCCGTAAAGAATGTCAGGTAGCTGTAATAAAATTCCTAATGGAGTGCCATGCGCAGCGCTTCAAATCTGGGTATAATATGGTGGGTACTCCAGAAAAATAAGGTACCTTCATAAGTAGATACCCGTAAACAATGTGCTAATGTTTTAAGGGGATTAACAGCAAGTTCAAACAAGGTGGATTAAACTAACGTTGAGCTATGTGTAGCAATCGTCAAACTATTTTAAACGAACGTAGGCACAAGAACGTGTGGCGGAAACTGAAATAGTAACTCCGAACTTAGTGAGTGCGCATACAGTATACAGCCTTATGACGTAATTCTACTAAGTGAACCGTTTAATGGGCAAAAATAGCAAACATATTGTGAATTACACAAAATGTTAACCTCAGTGTAATATATATCACAACAAGAAGTCAACGAGTAGCATTGTGTCACTGCAAGACTCCAAACATATATTAAATTTGTATTTTTAGAAAGATTGTTGCATTGCTTAAGAAACCCAAATTTCTTATCTCATATTGTTACAATAACTTTGTCATCTAACTAGCCCTAACAAATTTTCTGTAAGCTAGTAGAATTATCCAGCATTGTTTCAAAGTATTTCATGTAACATTTAGCTAGTGTGGGAAACATTATCGGTCCCATGGCAAGACATATTTCTTAGACATTTAATCTAGACTTAAAGGCAAAATAAAAATTTTTAAGACACAATATCAATCGCTCAGTTATGTGATTTACACAGAGCTTCGTCTGCTCTCCCATGTGATTTTCCCCAGTAAACCAGTGCCTCGCTACCTCAACTACGTCGCAATTTTGAAAGTTCGTAAAGAGCGAGCTAACATCAAATTTGGCTATTATTTCACCCATTCAACTTAAAGTTCCGACGTCTTGCTCTTGCAATCATAAGTATTTATAAACGTATTATTTCGCCTAGTCAAAACTTACAGTAGGAGTTTTACCTATCTGTCGAATGCTTACTTAGGGGTACCTATATCATCAACAGTGTGCCGATGGCGTATGTAAGGCTTATGTATCCTCCTAAACTTAGAGGTAGGGCGGACATGGCTATATGCTTTGTCCTTTAAGCCGCTCTAAAATACCTTTCACGTTCCCTAAGTAATTGTTAAACTCCGTCGTATTTTAATTATCACTGACGCGGCTGTTTTATTGTCACTTACATTATACGGTCAATTTACTAAATGTTCCTCAGTTGTAACTAACTAATCCGAATTATTCATTCTGACTGTGCTCATATCTTCATCAAATTTGTAATGAACACATTCGGATCTTCTTGTAGGGTAAAGGAAACGGCAAGCTCCTCTATTGCAAGATTCCGATTATGTCATCATTGACAGATCGTTTACATCTCAACCGGTTGTTCCCAAAGCTTACTGAAACCATAGTTCTCGAATGGCACTAATCATATTTTAAAATGTGTAATGCCTCCGTAACGTTTATTTCATGGAATATCATGAAACTGCACAATATAGTAAAAAGTATAAATACCGCATCATCGGACACACGTCTCTAAACCGATACGGATAAGCTTTTCTTGCTAATGACATCCCATATTTTTCGAATGACCAGAGTTTCATCATTATAAAGCCACGTTTGTTCATAACTGAAGTACTGAACTCAGCTCTAAGAAATGATGACTACTGCGCGGTCCATCACTTTTGATCCCTAAAATCGGATTTTAGTTTACCTGCACATATTATGTGACGGGCAGAAAATTTTACTAGAACGGACTCAATTTTTACTGCTATATATGGTGAACTTAATAAAAAGGGAAAGTCGTGTTCAATTAAGGACTTTTTGGCTGTCCAATTAGATCAGAAACACGGCTCTCCATGTAGCAATGTAAACACGAGGGTGTTGCTGGCACCCAGGTAGCCCATTCAAATAGATCTTTCTGTTTCTTTCGTTTATAAATTAACTGTGCTGCTCTTTGCAGCCCGTAATAAATGGATCAATGAAGGCTTATGATCACAATAACCGAAGTAAACTGCATAGTCAAACCGGGGCGTTCTGTCGTAAGCGCACTTAAGTACCGAATACCAAATCATCCCTGTGTAATTGGTTCTTGCGCATCAAAAAACACTTTATTTCCATGACGCGTATCGTTGTTATTTCTTCTCATCAGATAGAAAAAGCAGGTATCGAACCCGGGGCTATTGGGACGTTATTTATGACCGATAACTCTAAGCAGTTATGTCTTTTTGTCTTCACCGAAATTAGGTGACATCGACTTTCACTTGGGTTAGGTCTTCTTAACCTGGATACAGTGTATTGTTTTATTTGATTTTCTCAGTTCTGTTGTTCTGCTGCTTATTCATGTCAAGTTTCACATTTATTTTTTGAATTCCGTGTTGGAGTTTGACATCCCCGTATGGCAGCACTTGATGTAAATTTTGGCGAGGTGACCAACTGTCAACACCTTCCTTCACAGTTGCTGGCTCCAGGAGAATGTGAATCGTGATGAGGAACGGAGTGGGAGGTCCCCTTGACGACGTAGGCTCAACAAGGGTTTCAGTCCGATTTCGGCAGGACTACAGCCCAGCCACCGCCTTGTGTACGCATGGTACGCATGATTTTTAAGTAACCATAACGGAAACCATGCCGTTGTATATTTTGAAGGTGTGTGGTCAGGAAGGGATGATAAAAAATGGCTCCCATGTATATATTGCTCATTCTTAGTGTTTTGGGTATACACTGTACATGGGGTGTGTGGATGGGGCAGCGTAAACCACCCATGGTCCCTCAGTAGGCGCAGGCGTCCCGCAGCTGTCCCATGGAGGTCGTAGTGGCAGGCAAATCCGGGACCGGATGTCACCAAAAATATATTGGCTGATGGGTGGTGATGTTGTACATTGGAAGCACTTACCTGTCTATGTGTTATTTAACATGAGCGGGGCATGCCCACCCTCACTGTGCTTGAGGCTCCCACACAAATAGGACTAAATGACCCTGCAGATAAGGAGAATGTTATTACAGTAGGTCGCTTATCCTTGTGGAATATTGGCTGGTATGAATTAGCGGCTAGTTTTGTTGAAGGTTCGAAGTAGGCGTGTGGCACGCAATTTAAGTACGGAAATGATAAACTAATCGCATCTATGGTAAAGCATGATTTCTTTAATGAGGCATTTGATTCCGGTGTACATGCAATTAAGGGGAAAAATATAGAGTCCGTCCTCGTTTTGCTTATCATGGTATAACTAAAGCAACACCAGGTGGCAATTTCTTAGAGTCAAGGTTCCCCCATCGACCAGTTTGAAGATTAAAATTGTTGGATAATACCTTAGGTCGGAAGATATTCAGAGTAAGAGCAAGCAAAAGTAAGCTTTAATTATTATGACATAGACTAACCCGCAGTATAACAAGATTCTGCACTTGCTCTTCTATCTACTGACGCCGGAACATAAACAAGCTTTGTTAAATCAGTCCACAAACAGATCGTAGTGGCATAGTTTGAACCTGTCACAACCGCTTAATGTAACTCAGATCACGTATGACCAAGAGCGTCGACTGAAGACAATAGCGATTAAATAGTGGAGTCAACTCGTGCATTTATTCATGCACACATGGCTGATTCTGATTCGTCTTTGAAAAGTTTGCCACGACATCTGATACGCCAAATGCAACTGATTGAACGATTTTAGCATGATTACTTCACACCAGCGGAACAACAGATGTTTAGAAGCCGGACTTCTGCTGTGAGCATATATGTGCATTTGTCCATTGATACAACTGCCGCGATTAAGGGTTGGCAATTCGGCAGAACTACCTACAGCGCAACTTAACGCAAAATAAGAATATTCTGCATTTCCATCTATGTGAAGCTGTTACTCGAGGCTTAATCGAGTACAACTTTAATACAAAAAATAATTACGTTTTACCTATGCTTATAGCTGTTCTGTGTCCAAACCTATCAACTTGACTAGTAATTTCATATGTGCTTACGAAGTATGCGTTAGCAACATCGATATGTTGCTTTGCATGCACATATTCAGAGCAAGAGCTTGTCAAATAAAGAGGTTATGCGAAAGTGAATCGGTTTCAAACCGGATGATAGTAGCATCATGCTTCATTTCCTGCGCAAGTGTTGCATTATGAGTTATAGGCTGTTTGCCGACCGTCAAAACGTCAGCCCCAGTTCAACCTCCCGTATCCCACTTGTCTCATCGAAATCACATGATAAGTGTGCAACTGGGTAATTCGTTGGCCTTCTCTAAGTCATTGTGTGGTTTAATTCGAGGTTAGTACCACAGATCGACCCAGTTGTTTAGGAGTATGTTGTCAGTGCTGCAAACAGGAACAAGCTACGTGAAAATGTGTTGCAAACAAGGTTCTTGTTCCCATCGTTGCTTACCCAGTGCTAGGCTACTGCACATAAATCCAGTGTGTTGGTAGAATCCATAGTTATGAACAATTTTGTCGAATAACAACACCGAAGTACTCTTGAGAACGGATTGATCTTTGAGCGTAGGAAGATGCCTGATACGTCAATGTGCATAAACAATGGATTATCGGTAGTTACAGCATGTTGTTCGTTTGGACATCGGATTGCTTCTGGCAACGCAACGTACTTGATTTGGAGTCTAGTGAACCAATTCTGTCAGATCGAGCTCTTGTTCAGTTGACCGAATGTCGCCAAAGTGAGAACGTCAACTGATCTGAATTCTACATACGTGTGTGGCTGCGCGCAAAGCTCAGCACGGTGTTTAGCCCTTCTGAAGACACCAGAGTAAGCCACTGTCATTGTACACACAACGAATATTTTGATGTACTTTATACAGAAAATGAATTACTAGTGTTTGCTAGCATTTGAGATAATCTCTTATGTGAAATCTGTTCATCATGTACATGGAATGCCTTGTTCAATATTGCTAAGGAATTTGGTTACTAGATTTCGACCTAAAAACGAACCATTTTTACTTGCATGTCTTATTGGTATTTCAGATCGAAGAAAAATTAATGCGACTGGATTCCAACTGTCTGGTTTATCATGCTAGCCTAGAACCTTGCTTTTGCATAATTATTTTGATGGGGCTTTGTTGAGTCGATGCGGGGTATGCAAGGAAAGATGCTTACAATATATTCAATTATGAATACTACGGCGTATTTCGATTGTATATTCACATGCTGCACTTGATCATATGTTCGTTAGATTTAAGAAAAGCTCACTTTGGCTAGCTGATATCCATGCATTTTAAACAAGTAACCTGGCTTCATGCTGCTGCTTCTCATTGTTTCGTGTCCTTGTGCTTCACTCCATTTATTTATGCATTTGTTTTTTTCGGTGACATTTGGCTCATAGCTGATACGCTTGGACACGTTCCCATGTGCAGTGAAGACCATAAATTTGTCTTCTGCATTGACATATAGGAGGCATGCGGAGTAGTGGTCAGCGTAAGTGCTACAGCAGAGAAATAAGGTTAGCAATATACGATGATGAGGAAAGTTAATGGTCATAAAGTTCAGCGAATCTAAGGAAAACTGCACATTCAGAAGTTAAAACAACATTTAGTTAAGTTAAAGGATTAAATATTAATTATCCGTTAATTTAATACATATCTCTTTATTGTATCTGGGCACTGCTGGCGTCTGGTTTTGTAACTAAAATTGGTTGTCTTGCCAGTCCAGTCTCAAAGCACACTGTTGCATATCTTTAAAGCAAAAAGGGAGGAAAGCATTTAGTCAAACTGGGAGTCACAATTTGAAGCATGCATTCACCATGTTTGGACTGAAATATTGTGAAACATTTCCTTGTTTTCGGTAAACACGGTTTCGTCGAACTTATAGTAATATCTGCAAATATATCGTTTTCGCCTTACAATCTTTATACGGTTGGCACAGATCCGAATATACGTTGTATCAGGTAGACTAAAGTCTTCCCAGAAGAAATGGCCCTCGATGTAAACCATAGAAATACACAGTCAATAACCCTTGGAATGAAGACGCTGCTACCGTAATAACACTGACTGTGGCGATCCAAACACAGCAAAAGGCCAACCTTCACGTCCGTACTAAAATACTAGCATTCAGGTAGATTTAAAAGTCAGGTTTAGTAAAAAGCTACGAATAGTATAATGCTGCGTGTTCCACAAACACACCAACTATCAAATATATTGTCAAACTTTGCGTTTCTCATTTCGGTTTCAAATCCCCAGGCAGTATACATGGCACATAAATGCCACAATAAGTTTACAATATGAACTCTGTACTGCAAAAGCAAGCAGCAGCGCGTTACTAATCAATGATAATGCATTAAAATGTTTATCCTTCAACCGTTGAGTAGGTCGAAACCACATGGTTTTCCAGTATGCTAACATGTAAACCCAGACTAATGCAAAATCACAGATTTAGCTATTACAAACATAATCATCCCTGCAAAGTAGCGGCTAGTTTACAAAGGACAGAAACCGTGTCATTTGTAACTTAAACTAAAAGGATTTTCTTCGGAAACTAAAGGAAAGTTGCCATAATCGAAAGAACTAACACAGCACCGGAAAACGAAGATGGAAATGTTCAATATCCTAACTTATGTATATGAGTGAAATCTTAACATTGAGCGCAGCCGTAAAATATGTATACGTTCGCCTTGATGAATCCATTTGCGCAAGAAAGTCTAACTGTCCCAGGATCTCTAAGTGAAATAGAAGGATTTCAGATCATAAATCCCTCTAGCCAACTTCGGACTGCAGCTTTTGTTTCCTTGTTGTATCCACGAGGTAGGTTCGTCTTTTCTGCCAGATCATAGTCGTCAAAACAACAGCAAGGCCTACATTGTCTTCATACTGTGATTAACTTTCGCACAACTGTAGCTGAGCTTCTGTTCTAAAGCGACCCAGAGATGAACAATCTGGTGCAAATAAAACAAAACAAAATAATTGAGAGTAGCACTTGCAATTACTTCATTGTCTCTGCATCGCCTTAAAGTTCATCGATTTGTTTTGATCGTCTAAGCAGCTTTTTTGAGGAAATGCCAATGTTGAAGGCCGCCAACGCTAACAGCAGGTTTGGAGCCCCCATATCCATCTCTCATAGTCTTCTGTTCATACGTTTGAGCCATTCTGAGATTGTTGTAAATAAAATATTAATAATATGTAGTGAAGTCTAAATAGGAGGCTCATGGGCGTCCTAGCCGTTATAGTTGCAATCAGAAATAAAAATTCGTTGCCTGTTATGTGCTCGAAGCACATACACAGGGGCTCATTTGGTCTATAGATAAATGTAAATTTGCTGAATATAATAACAAAGTACTTGTTACACCCATTTAGATTCATATACGCCTAAAAGACTTGCCAAAAATAAGGTAAAACAGGAAGTTTAATTTATCAGTGGATTAAGTCGTCAGTAGTAGTTGCAATTTCGTAGCTGATTTGTATGTATGAAGCAAGGAAAGCGATTATGAATCTATTGAGGCTGCGATTTGATGTGAACCATAGATCGCAGTAAAGAGACTTATGTGTTGGATAGTTACCTGCAGTGGGTACCTTATTTCATTCTACCTTATAATATCAGAAAAATTTATACAAAACGTTGCAAGCTAGCTGCTGATCAGGATTATTTGCACCTTATCACATTTCGACTTTTGTTTCTTCGAAACATAACTAACAGATACATATCTAAAACCGCCAACATCATGCAACAGAGTATAATGAAGAAAATAACACCGTTGCCAACATAGTTGATTCTGTTCTTTTTCTGTACACAATAGGTACTCGTTCTACTTGATACAACATAATAATATATGTGTTGGGCCAAGTCCGATTTTAGATAAACCCTTTGCTTACGTGCCCTGAAACTTGGGCTAAAAAAGTCTTAACGTAACATCGCTGAATACCAGTACACATTTTTGAATTGCATTATAAGAAATAATAACTCAAGGCAACCTCGCTACATTGGTTTGTTGTAATGTATTTGAATTCTGGTAATTGTCCTAAACCGTTAGGATAATTAGAAAACCTAGGAGCAACCGATATGTTCCCTATAATATGTGCCTATTTCTAAGCTTTCAAGCTCTTTGTAACGATGCCAATCAATGCACGTTGACTTTAAGTATTGAACGCAGTATGATCTGAAGTCACTTGCGTAATTGGACGTCTCTGGTCGTCGAAAAACTACATTAGGTTTCAACCCCGATTATAGCTTCTTCTGTTTTCAGAGATTTATTCCTTACCAACTTCTTAACAAACATCGAGGTTGCATTTATTCGACTGGTAGTTATCACGATTATAAAGTGGATAGATAGTTGTTACATTACTTTTAATACCTATGCGCTTATGAGTTCCTGTCGAATTTTTCAGTTTTTACTAAAACTCACGTGCGGCCTCCAGAAGTTTTGCACTTGCGCGAAAATTGCTCTAGGCCGTCCGAACAGTATGGATACTGGCACTTCTACTATCAGGTCTAGTCGCTTCATCACACTGTGAACTTAACAGTGGTAGAACTGGATACATGATTTTCCTCCCAAGTCTAAACAGGCAAATCGCCAACCTTACCATGACAAACTGACTTCCATCGTTTCGAAAACAGGCATCACCCATTGAGTCCTTCGCCATGACGCTAGACCTTACCGTGGCGCAATAGTTTGCCTGCCTCACAGATAAATTGAGCCATGCTGCGTGATGTTTTTTATTTGCACATTCAGAGCCACTTACACCAGATTGGTCAACCGTTAAAGTCCAGACAAACGCAGCCTCCTGGTCCTACAGGTTGGGAGCTGAAATCAGTGTGGCACCTTATTTCTTAAAGGTGACTCCTTGTAGCCCAACGCTAAACCCGCCAACTTGCGGTAAGGTTTTTGAACCAAAGGCTTGTTGAGAACCCTAATCGTTCTCTTGTCTAGGCCTGGGAAACCTGACAGTATCCTGCGCACGCAATACAATAAATCACTCTTCAAACTAATTTCTGATGCTCTGGCCACTGCAGAGTGTAATCAACGGTGCTTTATCTACTTCGTCGAGCTACGCGGATAGGGGTTTGGATGCAACAGCTCGAGCCTTCCCATATTCTTATTTCACCTCTTACGCTTTTTCACTCTTACAAGGTAGTTCCAGCTTCACTTTCGCTCTGTTTTCAACACCACAATACGTAGCCGTCCCCACCCTTGCATTGATATGCTTTTAGTTTCAACTCACATGTGAACGAGAAGCGTCATTCCTGCCTGGCGACAAGCCCGTGTCAAACCAAGCGGCCAAGCCCAGTACATGGGATGCATTTGGAGCCCTCGATCATCCTACAGATTGGCTGCACTCATTGTACGCACATTGCTTCAGATCGGTCAAGAGGCAGCATTTGCCCGAACATTAGAGACCATCTAAATAGATATCTGCTGCTTATCGGACACCCGCTTGCAAGACTCGAGCTCTGTGATCACTTTGTGATCCACGTCATGTGACACCAGCAGAAATTTCTCATTGCGCCTATGCGGTGACGATGCAGCTTTGAGCACCGGCCAAAACCGTGTGGATATTGCCCTTAGTCACCGGGCTAAAACTGCATTGGTTGACTGGATTCCAATCAGTAGCCGGTTGTGTGCGGTCTGATTGGCCGGCTCGTTCAAGGCTTCGAAGTCGTGCGGGACTAAGCGGTGTCTATTTGTCAGCGTCGCTTATGCACCCACAAAATGTAGTGATGATTCGTTAAAAGACAACATCTATCGCCGATTGAACAAGCTCCTTCTCTACTGAAGAAGATCGGACAATTTTTTGCTGGCTGGTTATCTGAACAAGCAAACTGGAAAATTAACCACCGACGAACTGCAACTGGTCCGCCAAAATGTTGTGGGCTCTCGTAATCATAACGGTGAGCCGTTACTAGTTTGTGTGAGGATGCTCGCTTATTTCTTGCGAACACTTATTTCCGATGCAGCACCTGCGAAATATTCACTTGTTGCCCACAAGTCTCGAACCAGCCATGAACGCAAATCGAGCACACTGGGATAAATTAGCGATGGAGAGGCTGTGTCCAGAACTGTCACATGATATTGAGCACAAGCATGGACACCGACCATGCGATTGTATGTGCTGACATGCGGATGCGATTTGGCGGACACCCAAGACGATGTTGTGAGCACATTGACACCTGCCAACTGGCGAAACCAGCTGTTCTGAATGCCTATCAAAGTATGCTGTCATGCGAGTTGAGTAAGCGCTCACTGGATGACGTTGATGCTCACTGGTCTCATATTCATCAATACTTACAACAGCAAGAAAATCCTCGTGTGGTAAGTCTCATCGTCAACATGGACATTGGGTCTCTTCGCAGTCTCTGGAAGTTATCGATGCACGCCAGCATATCCCGGCTGGAAGCGAAAACCATGAAACTGGTATAATGCTCCGGGCAAAACTCCGTGCTAGCCTAAAGAGATACCGCGTGTACTGGTGGTCTTATCGTGTATCATATATGGACACGGCCGCTGCCCTTGGTAACCATCGCTAGTTATTCCGGCTGATACGGAAACGGGTAGCAGGAGACCTGGTGTTAGTGAAGTTGTACGTGACGAGAGTGAACAGGCTATCCAAAACTTGTCAAAACACTTAGAGCGTTGGGCAGAGCACCTTGAAAGGCAATTTAATCGGTCGAAATTGTTAGATTTCTCGACGACCACTAATCGCTTCGCTCCCTGAGCTGTCCTTTGGCTCCATCCTCTCGCTCATAAATCGAACGTGAGATCACACTGTTGAAGTTAAATAAACTCGCGGAACCAGATGATCTACCTCAAGCCCTCTTCAAATTCTGGAGATTTGCTTGTGTGGTTGATTTATATGAGTTACCAGTGAAACTGTGGGTGCAGCAGACTGTTCAAACCGAATGAAGCCGCTCCGCCATAGTCCCGATTTTCAAGGAAGGCTCAAGATCGGAATGCGGCAACCATAGAGGAATAAGTCTGATCTACATCACCTCAAAATTGCTTGCGTCTGTCATCCTTCACAGATTGACTGGCACTCGTGAAAGTCATATTCGATAAGAGCAAGCCGAGTTTCGTCGAAGTCGTGGCTGCAGTGACCACATCTTAACTTTGCGTCAGTTGTTGGAGCACCAGGACATATATTGGCAGCCCACTCTTGTCTTGTTCCTTGATATTAAAGGTGCATTCTATTCGTTGGATAGACGTGCACTTTGGGACTGTCTACTGAAGAAATGTGTACCTGAGAGATATGTAAATATTATCCGATCATTATACGCGCGTAGAATAGGAAGAGTGAGGGCTTAAGGCAAACTGTCGTCGATCATTGATATCTCCAACCATGTAAAACAAGGACGCCCGCTGTCATCTGTCCACTTCAACTTCGTTATTGACAAATTAATGGAAATCACCTTCACAGGACACGACATAGAAGGTGTGGATTTGTTCCCAGGAGAACGACATCTAGACTTGGTGTATGCTGGCGATATTGCCCTAATATGTGACAGCCCACAAACGTGCCAAGCGACACTGGACAGATTAGCACTGGCTGTCAGCCGCTTCGGACTTTGCTTTGCA
This sequence comes from Dicrocoelium dendriticum, assembly GCA_944474145.2. Lineage (NCBI taxonomy): Eukaryota > Metazoa > Platyhelminthes > Trematoda > Plagiorchiida > Dicrocoeliidae > Dicrocoelium > Dicrocoelium dendriticum. The sequence goes on along the minus strand of OX104068.1, from coordinate 48,817,456 downwards.
ATATTAAAGTGCAAAGCATTCCTCCAAAATTAGCCTGGACCGTCTTCTTCGCTAACCCATGGTGGGAAGCAGCTAGAAGGCGTTCAACAATTCAACTACCTGGGAAGTTGTATCAGCGCCGGTGGGATTGGAGTTGAGATCACGAACCGTACCGCAAAAATTCGAAACGCTTTTGCTAACCTTCGCCACTTATGGCACCGGCGCGACATCACTCTCGCCCTGAAGGGTAGAGTGTACCATTTATCGGTACGCTCGATCCTAATGTACGGTTATGAAACCTGGCCCATTTGATCAGTGGGCATAAAGAGGCTAGTCACGTTCGACCGCCGGTGCGTTCGCAATTTAGCACACATCAGGTGGGATTACCGCGTGAGCAACGAGCGTGTTCGACGCGTCGTCTAGGGCACTGGAAAAGTAAATGGACCGCTCAGCACCGTTATTTCAAGCACCAGGCTCCAAAGGCTCTGTCACGTGTTACGCATGCCAGCCCACCGACTCCTGCGACGCGCGTTGTTTGCGCGCGGGGTGTGGATGTAAGAAGAGGAGAGGTGGCCAAACGATGACTTGGTCAAGAGGAATAAAGGCCCTTACTTCCGAGCTGGCCTCGGTTGGAGGGCCTCGGTTCCGTAGTTTTGATCCGAAAGACGATGAACACGTTTAACTGGATACACTTGCTGATATGGCTAGTAGCCGAGATCAGTGGCGTTCGTGCTGTGATTTGCTTTGTCCCTCATCAGCCCACATAGCCTATTTTTCCAATCAGGATCTCATTAATTAACCTTATATAATTTTGCATAGTAATTTCTTCGTTACATATTTTCCTGCAGCTAGCTTACCGGAACAATGCTAATCCGTTACCGGTTGCTCAGGGGGCTTACAGCTGTCGCATTCCCCCTTTTACTTTTATGATTTGCGTCACATTATCTTAGGTATTTTCTAACTAGCTAACGTGTAAAATGATGATGATGTTATGCTTTGTCTGGCATGCGTATTTCGCTTTTCCATTCGACTGTCTACACATGTCGAGGAATAAAACGCGTGACCGTGTGTGCGCCTAGTTCTCTGTCTGTGAATAATCCGATTTCCTTCCGGGCTTGGACGAAATCGCAACTTATTTTCTAACTTGAATTAACACAAATACACACATAGAATAAATTCCATCGAAGAGCAGTCGAAGTGCTTATGTATTAGTGAAAGAATATGAAGCATTTTTATAATTTGTCTAAAACTGCAAGAGGTTGATAAATCCCTTTTGATGACCAAAAGGAGAAACACACAATGTTGAACGAACCAAGTGACACAATGAAATCGGTTTGATATTATCTCCACAGTCTTCACACACAGATATTCATAAATTAACCGACGATGATTGTGAATGTGAATGCCGGTTTTGCGTTGTTGGCTATATTATGTCGTTTACTGATTTACGCAGGTTATATCTTGCAATGTAAGCTAGTTAGGGCAATGTAAAGACCTTAAGCAAAAGTAAAATGGGGAGGGGGTAAACTGGGAATGCGTTGCATGGTTAATCCACTCGAAAATGGCAAAGCTTACGCCGATATTTTAGCCCACTGAGTTTTGTTGCTAAATCGAACTGGTGACCACTGAAAAGCGTGTTGCGGCAAAGCTATAGTGGATGACCGCAGATGCGGTTAGGATTCCTGAACATCTGTTTAGCTATTATTAGGTCTCCACGCATTCATTGACACCGGTTGCTGTACAAACTTAGAGTCCTCAGCCTACGTTGATATTGAAGGTTAGACAACACTTTGACGTGTTGATAGTTCTGCAATCGGATGTCTCGAGCGCTGCGAGATCTTGCCTGTGCCATGGCTGGCACACCTGGATTGTAAGCTACACGCATGCGTTAGGCACCTGCAGACAAAGAGACGGATCAAAATGCTCGAATGTTCTCTGCAGCATGTCATGATCTTGGTATTCTATCACTGACGCTTCCTTAGACTCTGCTGAGCTGCCTAGATCAGCCTGGATTAAGACTCTAATTTCTATTCCCGGGTAACTACTTGCAGTACATGATCGCCTTGCTTGTAGTTGAGCTTAGAGTGGGGACGAACATGGACCACCTTGGACGAATTATACTAGAGCAGCATGTGGAATAACCATTCATGCACCTGGTACTGGTCTCGATAAAGTGCATAGTGATCACGTTGGCTAGCGAACGCCCACCACATATTGACACCATCAGCGAAAAGCAAAACTCCACGGCAGTCAGAAGCATAAGCTCATTATTAAATACGAGCATACGACGTAGTCTCAGAATTGGTTCTTATAGCGTTGCACATTTTACATAACTCGAATAAGAGAGAACGCTCAAAACGCTAACCTGCAGTTGCCGAGTATGCAGGAAATCTCTGATTCATCAAAGAACAGCATTTGCAAACGCATAGCTTTCGAGCCTTTAAAGCAGATTGCAATGATCTAGAAGTTCGAAAGCTTAGAAGTCAAGATAAATAATGTTGTTACCTGTCCCCTTGTCCGCAGCTTCGGTCTAACTACTTCGTGCCCACTATAGGTCAATTGTGCATGAACGGGGTTGGCGGAAACTGTTCTGTTCAGGTGCTGTGAAGTTGTAGCCTAGATGTTTGTTTGAAGCCTCAGCGATGACTGCCTCCATCACCACTGGGAGTGAAGCAAGGATGACCGACATGAAATGGTTTGCAAGTTTCGAGCATCCGTCACTTTTGCAAATTGACGGGATTGGACCATGGTTCCACAAGGTAGGAATAGTTAGTTTGAGCATGCATGTTTGAAAGAAATGCGATAATGTCTGGGTTGGCTTTGTTACCTTAACCTTCACGGCCCTCGGGTGAATGTCCTCTATTCCGAGAGAACTATAGATGCGCAATCAGAGAAGTTTCTTTAACACTAACGTGGGGGTAAACGCGATGTAACTCCTGAAATCGAGAGTTCGGATTTGGTTATGTAACAGATGTCTCTTTTTAAGGTCGGGGCATATTGCCTCCGTAGAGCATTGTCTGCTTCTCAGCGAGTGTAATTGCTTCTATCACCAAACCAACAGCCTTATCCAGAATCCCCTTCACAGCAGCAACGGTGCTGAAAAAGCCACTTTCCTTATGTGCACACAGCTCTGTTGGAGTGGATAATATATACCTGAAAACTCTGAAGTTTGCATACATGCACCTAGTTCCATCACTTGCCGGATGCTTTCAGCGTTGTCTAGATAAAGCATAGTTCTGTCAACGTACAATGCATAATGAACGATGGTATATTACAGGAAAAAAGCGATTGTATTACAAGTCCCGTAGGATGGTAGAGATGAAAGGAAACATAAGTGTAAATCGTCAGTTTAAGCGTCTAGCCAATCAGATGCCCTGCTCCATATAAAAATTTTAGAATACGTATTTAATTTTTGCTGTAGAGTAATAAGGGGAAGTCATATGGGGAAGATATGCCTTAAGTAAAAGAAACGACGACGCTTACTCGTGCGCCGCTTTCTTTGACTGGTGTAACTGCGGAATACAGTTGTAGTATATCCGAACGATATTCCACAGCAGCACCTGTAAGTAGTAAAGCACAAAAGCTGAGAATGAGCACCGTTTGTTCACGTTTGGTTGACGTAAACATCACTGATTATATGGCGTAATGTAAGTGGATAAGCGTATCATCCAGACGTCTTTTGAATACCGTGGGCTTGGGGGGAGAAACAACGTATGTGGGAAGATCTTTCCAGTGATGGCACACACGAAGTGAAAAGAAATTCCGACGGCATTCCAACAGACTGTATGCTGTGGCCAGCTTTTGTTGGTGTCCTCTGAGTGTGGCTTTGCGATTCAGCTTTAGTAGGTGACCAAAAAAACGCTTTGGATTTCTCAGGATCATATAAGTCATTATCAAGTCGCCACGCATAGATATTTTCCACTGAGAGCTCGAGGGTTTTCAGCCACAACCGGTAAGGGAGACGAAACAGTCCCTTTACGTTCTTTGTTGCCCTTCGTTGTGGCAGTTCAAGGGCGGTAAGGTCTTGCTTTTGCCATTGCTACCAGACGTGGATGACGTACGCAGAATAAGGCCGAATGTAGGCGTTGAGCATCTGAGAAAAGATGGAACGATCAAAGTACCTGAATACCCTCGGCAAAGGCCAAAGATTTTGGTTAGCAATTTTGGAGGCTTTCTCAGCCTGACGGGAACAGCCCCGATCCTCCTGCACTATCACGCCTAGATGGCATTCCATGGAGGTGCGCTGTAATCTTTGATCCCCCGGTCTGTATTCGTAAGTGGCTTTACGGCCTATGCTCAACACAGTGCATTTCGTATCGTTGTACTGAAGCAGGTTCTGAGTCGACCATTCGTAGACCCTGTCAATGGCATCCTGACGTCCTGTATTGTCGCTGGTTATTCTAATGGATCGCCATATCTTGAGATAATCAGCGAAGAGTAAGGAGTTGAAAGTTATTACTGTCGCGAGATTGTTTATGTAAATCAGAAATAGTCGTGGACAAAACACTGAGCAGTGCGGCACTCCGCACTTAACGTCAATTGGGTGAGAGATGACGCCGCGAACTCTTGCAACTGGTTGTCATTATAGCCATAAGTTACTTATCCAACCGATGATTGGGTCACCAATTCCACAACAGTGCAGCTTGTGAAGGGGTATACGTTGGTTCAGACGGTCAAAAGCCCTTCTGAAATCCAGCTTTACTATATCAACACCTATGCCGCGGTCGACGGTCTTAATCAGAGTTGATCTAGTAAGTAGCTAGTTTAAACTGCATAATCGGTTCTTGCGAAATCCATGTTGTTCTTGTGCTGTGACGTTGCGTTTTTCCAAATAGTACGTGAGGGTTTCGGCAACAATCGCTTCCATGAATTTGGTGAGCACCGGAACTAGTGTTATCAGGCGATAGTTGGCCGGATCTGGACGAATACCCCCTTATGGATGGGACTGACGATGCCCTGCTTCTACATTGTTGTCACCCACATCTCATCGAGACACAGTTGGAAGAACTTGCAGAGATGGTCCGTCAGGTTTACTGCAGCCAAGTTTAACGTTTTTGGACGAATATTTTCCATACCGGGAGAGGTATATTCGTGCAGGGCAATTCGCATTTTCATAATATCCACAGTCGTAAACGTGATGTGGCTACGTCCTGGTGGTGGTACAATGATCGGGAACAGTGTCTGCGGCGATGTCGGCTACTGGGAGTTCGGCGCGAATTGTTGACATAGGGCATTGGCCGCCTCGGTTGCGGTTTGTACGAGTCCACGTAACATGTGTAAGTCAGGAATTCCTCGCTGCAGTTTGGGGAGCTTGTTAACATGTCTCTGCAGGAGCTAGGGGTTGAAAGGGGTTTCTCAGCTACATTCTGTTAGTGCCGTAGTTTATCTTCGCATGCCAGGTTTACGCAGTGATTCCCTTGGTTGGTGTAGGCTTTTCATATTTCGGCGCTCGTTGACTCCTTATATCATCGCCAGAGTAAATTCCTCGTGACGATACAATTAGGTATCCCCTGCGTAAGAATGGTTTTACCGTCTTTGCTCGCGAAGACCTTTTCCTAGAAGCACTAGTTTCTAAAATGTTGAACTGGTGAGCAAAATCAGACAGGCGACATCGGGGGATCGTTCTGCTAGAAATGCCCAGTTTGTAGCATTTATAAGTATGATTAGAGCGCTGTAATCCGTAATGAGTTGACACTCCTCTGTGTTTTCTGGAAAATACTCTGCAAAACAGATGTAATTAAAAATAAGCGTTGCATGGTCGCTACGGCCTAAAGAACTCTTTATTGATACCGTTTCTATCATAAGCTTTTCATTGGTGATTACAGGATACAAGACACCCGGTTTGTTTCCCGTCCTGAATCTTGTGTGAGATGTGATGTGCTTACAGCGTTGTAGACCAGTAATATTCTCCTGTATTTCCATTTTGAAATATTCGTTGATACAGGCTGAGGTTTCTATGGCATGAATATGGAAGTCACCAATGATCGCTCGGTATCTTTTCGAACTGTGCTAGCCAAGGTCACGGTAGCTATCCACGCGTACATACTCATGTGCCACCTAGAAAGCCAGGGCATCATTGCGCCGGAGCAGCACGAATTTCAGCAAATTTGATCACATATCACGAACCTGCTGATATCAGGTGAAAACTCGACCGAAACAGTCGTCACTAGGAATGGAACCGAAGTTACATACGTGAACATTTCGAAAGCCTTCGATGGCTTAGATCTTCGTATATTCCTGCAAAACTGCAGCTATACTGCATCAGGTGACCAATCTTAGGATGACGTGGTGACCCACCCAAACGTGCTAAGTGGCACTGAACAGCATAGCTCTGGCAGTCAACCGCTTCGGGCTATACTTGCACCCTCGAAGTGCAAAGCTGTCCTGAAAGATTGGCAGGGACCACCACCATCCCAGAAGTTTGATGGGGATCAAGCACACAAACTAAACGTTAGGTAGAGGTGGAAAACACCTTAGCTACTATGACGAAAATCATTAAAAGGGGAAAATACCATCGGTGTAAGAGGGCTAAGCTGCAGAAAACGTACCGGCATCGTTACGGTAGCTAGCTTCAGGAAAAAATTTAACGAAGAAAGTAATATGATCCACATCAGGTGACACCAGAAGCATTTTATCATTGCACATATCCGGTGACGATGCAGTTTCGAGTACCGGCCAAGCCGGTGTTGGTATTGCCCTGAGTCCCCGGGCTGAAGCTGCACTGGTTGACTGGATTCCAATCAGTAGCCGGTTGTGTGCGGTCTGATTGGCTGGCTCGTTCAAAGCTTCGAAGTCGCGCGGGACTAACAGGCGTCTATTCGTCATCGCTGCCTATGTACTCACAAACTGTAGGGATGAATCGGTAAACGACAAAATCTATCGCCAATTGCACGAGCTCCTTCGCCAAAGAAGAAGCTCGGACCATTTCGTGCTGGCTGGGAATCTGAACGCTCAAGTTCGCAAATTATCCACTGATGAATTTGAGCAGCTCGGCCAACATGGTGTAGGCTCTCGTAATGATAACGGTGAGCGGTTACTTCATTTGTGTGATGTTGCTCACTTATTTCTTGCAAGCACTAATTTCCGACACGGCTCTCGCCGGAGGGTGACTTGGCGCCTACCACCTTGAACTATCTATAGACGCAAATCGATCACATTGGGATAAGTTAGCGATGGAGAGGCTGTGTCCATAACTGTCGCTCGATTTCGAGCACAGGTGTGGATACCGACCATGCAATTGTATCTTCTGACCTGCGGATGCGTTTTGGCGGACACGCAAGACGACGTTGTGGGCACATTGACACCTGCCAACTGGCGAAACCAGCTGTTCTGAATGCCTATCAAAATACGCTGTCTTGCGAGTTGAGTAAACGCGCACTGGATGACGTTGATGCTCACTGGTCTCATATTCACCAATACTTACAACAGCAAGAAAATCCCCATGTGGTAAGTCTAATAGCCAACATGGACATTGGGTCTCTTCGCAGTCTCTGAAACTTATCGATGCTCGCCGGCATATCCCGGCTGGAAGCGAACACAATGAAACTGGTATAATGCTCCGAGCAAAACTCCGTGCTAGCCTAAAGAGATACCGCGAATCCTGGTGGTCTCATCGTGTATCAGATATGGACACGGCCGCTGCCCTTGCTAACCATCGTTAGTTATTCCGGCTGATACGGAAACGGGCTGCAGGAGACCTGGTGTTAGTGAAGCTGTACGTGACGAGAGTGAACAGGCTATCCACAACTTGTCAAAACGCTTGGAGCATTTGGCTGAGCACTTTGAAAGGCAATTTAATCGGTCGGAATTGTTAGATTTCTCGCCCACCACTGATCGCCCCGCTTCCTGAGCTGTCCATTGGCTCCACCCTCTTACTCATAAGTCGAACGTGAGATCACACTGTTAATGTTAAATAAAGTCGCGGAACCAGATGATCTACCTCAAGCCCTCTTCCAATTCTGGAGACCTGCTTATGTGGATGATTTATACAAGTTACTAGTGAAACTGTGGGAGCAGGAAACTGTTAAAACCGAATGAAGCCGCTCCGTCATGGTCCCGAGTTTTAAGGGAGGCTCAAGATCGGAATGCAGCAACCATAGAGGAATCAGTCTGATCTACATCGCCTCCAAATTGCTTGCGTCTGTCATCCTTCACAGATTGACTGGCACTCTTGAAAATCCTATTTGTTAAGAGCAAGCCGGGTTTCGTCGAAGTCGTGGCTGCAGTGACCACATCTTAACTTTGCGTCAGTTGCTGACGTACCGGGATATATTGGCAGCTCACCATGTCGTGTTCCTTGATATAAAAGGTGCATTCGATTCGTTGGATAGACGTGCACTTCGAGACTGTCTACTCAGGAAATGTGTACCTGAGCGATATGTAAATATTATCCGATCATTATACGCGCGTAGAGCAGGAAGAGTGAAGGCTTACGGCAAGCTGTCGTCGAACTTTATTAACTCCATCGCTGAGAGACTAGGGTGCCCGCTGTCATCTTTCCTCTTCAACATCGTTATTGACGAATTAATTGAACTCACATTCACAGGACACGACTTAGAAGGTGTGGATCTGTTCCCAGGAGAACGACCTCTTGACATGGAGCACGCTGACGATATTGCCCTAATATGTGACAGCCCACAAACGTGCCAAGTGGCACTGGACAGATTAGCACTGGCTGTCAGCCGCTTCGGAATTTGCTTTGCAATATCAAAGTGCAAAGCGTTCCTCCAAGATTAGCCTGGACCGCTTTCTTTGCTAACCCTTTGTGGAGATCAGCTAGGAGGCGTTCAGCAATTCAACTAACTGGGAAGTTGTATCCGCGCCGGTGGGATTGGAGATGAGATCACGAACCGTATCGCAAAAACTCAAAAGGCTTTTGCTAACCTTCGCCACTTATGGCGCCGGTGCGACATCACTCTCGCCCTGAAGGGAAGAGTGTACTATTCAGCGGTTCGCTCGATCCCACTGTACGGTTGTGAAACCTGGCCCCTTAGATCAGCGGACATATAGAGGCTAGTGACGTGCGACCACCGATGCCTTCACAATTTAGCACACATCTGTTGGGATCACCGCGTGAGCAACGAGCTTTTTCGACGCCTTGTTTACGGCACTGGTAAAGGAACTGAACCGCTCAGCACCGTTATTTCAGGCACTAGGCTCCGATGGCTCTGTCACGTGTTAGGCATACCAACCCTTCAACTCCCGCGACGTTCGATGTTCGCGCCGGTGTGTGGATGGAAGAAGAGGAGAGGTGGCCAAACGATGACTTTGTCAAGAGGAATGAAGGCCCTCACTTCCGAGCTGGCCTCGGTTAGAGCGTCTCGGCTCCCTGATTGTGATCCGAAGGATTATGAGCAAGTTTGACTAGATACACTTGCTGATATGGCTAGGAGCCGACCTCAGTTGCGTTCGTGCTGTGAGTTTCTTCGTCCCTCCCCTTCCTTTTTTACTTTCCTCTCCATCCACGAACAAACTATGTGGTATTTTATCATTTTCATAGTAAGTTAAATTTTTCGGCTGCAAACTAGCCGGCAGTTAGCTTACCGGAACGATGCCAATCCGTTCGCTTTAGCCCAGCTAACTTGCACCTTTTGAATTTTATTCCATTTGTCCTTTTATTATTTGCGCTATACTAGCTGAGCTGTTTCCCACCTCCAGGTAACGTGTATTTCGTGTGTTGTCATGGCTGAATATCGCTCACCTGGGTTTACTGAGAGTTCCAAACTAGTTAGCGCTTCCTTATGACGGATGAGTTCGTGTATATGATGTTTCCAACAGTACTGTGGACTTGTAAATCATACAATTTGCAGAATATGTGGAAAACGGACTGAAGTTATAGTTGTAACATATAGTTCTTAATGGATTTCATTTTTTTACTCCCAGATTTCTGAGGAGCAGATATAAGATTACATTTGTTATTTCAAGAATATTTGACAGAGCAGAGTTAACTGTTCCCTGTTTATCCATAATTTCAAGGGTAACATCCATTAAACGGGCGTTCATCCGTGCAAATGAATTAGTGGGGATATTTCATTTTTTTCTCTGGAAAGGCAGACACATATCTTATCAAGATTGCGATAGCCTGAAAAATACTCTAATGTGATAGCTATTCTGGTTGGTAAGATTCTTCAGCCGATGAAGCCAGGGTTGTTTAAGCTAAAGGAATCGACATCGCTCCTTGTACCTAAGCGTTGATGGTTTTCCAAGGGTCGCCTGTGTAAAGATTTACTTGCTCAAATCCGCATGAAACTTTCAGCAGATCTTCACGGATGGTGTTATGCATATATAGATATAGGTCCCAATAAAACTGAACGTATTTTTTGATGTCCCCTGTAAATAAAAATGTGCGCCCTTGCATCAAATGGTCACATCAGTTGTTTAAGTAAATGATGATAGGTATTAGTTTAGTAAAATATCTTGAAACCACTTTTACAAATTTTGCAATCAAAATATTTCTGATCTATCCGTACTGGTAATATTACAGCGTGTCCTACGTGAATGCAAATATATCGGTTGATTGGTAAAAACATCTCCTCTTATTAATTGAGTTTCTTTGCAGCCACCTTCCAAATTAGAAAGTCGTCCACATGCCCGGTAAAAGATTAGGTTGTAGTTTAGGCCGGTTTGGCATCTTCAGTACTGCGCTACTGTGGATGTCGCGTCTATCGGGGCCAACCCTGTCCTCTGCAACCTAAGTAACATGCATGAAAGTGGAGGATAAAACGCGCTATATCGCAGTTAGCTTGTAACCCATGACGGTCGGAAGCTGTCCCCTGAGGCACATTAGCATAGGCTGCTGACTGTTTGTTCAATCTGCTGGCGTTCATGGGTTCAAATCCTGATGCATCCGATGAATGCGCTCTACTTACGATGCCTAACTGGCTGAAACTCCAGTCTAATGCTTTTCCGCGCATGTGGAAGGCTATCAGATTTTGAAGCTGGCAGCGAAGAACATAAATTAATTATGTCAAAAACCCCTATTCATGAGCCCCTCTTAATATTTACTCAGGGAAAACTGATAGTAAGCGCGCCCACTGCAATTGGGTCCAAACTTCAACGTTCAAACAAATATACGCTACTTAGCAAATGTGTCTCATTATGTTGTAAAGTGCACTGTACCTGGTTTATACCATAAAATTATTCACTATATTTTTATAACTTTCTATTAATCCGTACCGAAGTTTTCAGCAGAAGAACATCTACACTTGCAAACAAAATGTTTGTGCGTCTCACGAACACCGAGGCTATTAAAAACCGGATTATTACTCTGGAAGACATGAAAAATATAGCTATATTAAAGTAGCCGTGAGATGACGCCTATACTCTGTGCCTTTGTGCTAATGCAGCTAATATGTGACACAGATTCTGCCGCCATTCAATGGGCTATTGGCGCGAATACAGTAAAGCGGTATCGTAATGACAAAATCATCCAGATTTTTGAGAATTCGCATGGCTTGATCTCTGTAGATGACAATGTCCACGAGGAGCTTGCTAAGCTAAAGCGTTTTATTTCTTATTCAGTTTGTGTCTGATAAGTGAAGACTAACTTAGTACCTAGAGTTCGGTAGAAGAAAAGTGATTACTGACGCATAATTTTCTTCACAAATCAATGTCTTTTTCCCTCTACGGCGTAGCGAATTTGTATGTGTTCTTCGATCCTGACAAGCATACATCGGAGAGTAAGTAAAACGTGACCGTCTCCATAGCTACAGCTGATCCTGTGTAAAACAGTGAGAAGTGCGACATTTGTCGTTGGTGTCTACGGTGAGATTTTATGTAGAATTCAACTCCTACTAAATAATGAATACTGCAGTAAAGGAGCAAGTATGTATTTCAATCTGTACAATTTTCGCCCAAAACACTCAAAATGTTACAAAATGTATATGTTCCCTACGATGAGCCTATTGTTCATAAAGTCCTGATTTATCACATAAAAATGTTTGACTTACACTAGGCTTAAAATTCAAATGTCATTGCTAGTGTGCAATCCTTCTCTTAATCGAATTAAATTGAAATGTAAATCTACATGTTTTGAATTACAGCACAGATTTAGCCTCCACAACTTGTTCTAGCAGACAATTCGAAATATTTAGCATCCCCCGTTCAAAACCCCCTGAGTGTGGATCTCGCCTTACATAATTCACTACGTGTTTTCACCTGTGTCTGCATGTGCCACATGGCCTTCGAAGCGTCCTAGACTTGAGAAATTCATATAAGCAAGATGCGGTATGTCACAATGAAATCCATTTACACCAAGCGATAGGATAATTCACAGAAGCCTAGTTCCTCTCATCGCTTTTGTAAGGTAATCTACTTAAACTCGGAATGAGCCTAGTAGCGACGTTCTGGATCCGTTAAATCATCCGTCCTTCTACACGGCTGATAGGACAGTTGTCAGACGATCGGTACTCCAGTTTTGCTTTTGTGGTGGAAGTGCAGAGGCTAGAGACGACAATATTTAAATCAAGTAAATAAGCCTAAATGTTGCGCAGTCCGCCACTATTTTGTCTATTCATTTTGTCGACGTAATTTAAAGCACGGAGCGAGAGTAAACCTAGATCATTCACCGAAAGCATCGGGTGTGACGGTTGGTCTTTGATGCTGCGATTTCGGCTGTCAGCACTGACTGCATTTCATCTACATCGTATACATAATTTGTTATGGCACTCCTCCGTATAGCCATAACTACCACCGTTGAGAGAGAGCTCAATTAATAAGATATCCTTAATCAGTGGTCACTGGAATTTCTTTCGTCCTGTCACAATAGCACTTGAAAAACTGCAGAGGATGGCCGCTTAAGTGACGTCGGGTACAGCACATATGTTGAGCTTTCATTTTCTCTGCATTGCAATCCATGTGAGTTCAAAGGAACGCGGTCTAGACAAGATATCTTGCGTTGCAGTGATATAAATATCTTAAAGTTCTTGTTTTAGAACACTGGAGAGAGTAGAATAAGCTTTCGATATGTAGATGCCGTTTCCCGTTGCGTGTGTGCCTGGTTACGGTGGTATTTGCCATGTTTATTCTACAAGCTCGCCGTAGAATATCGACGAATAATGTTGAGAGCTCTGGTAGCACACTTAATGTTGCCACCCTAAACCACGACTAGCAGTATGTTGTGAACCCAATAATTGTAAGACTTCGCTGGCTTAGAAAGTTAGAGTTTATTTCGAGCAGGTTAATTTAGTTTGATGGAAGGCTTAATGATATCATTGCGTTATTTGGGATGTCATTGGCATAATCGTGCATACTAACGCCAGTGTAATGTGCGTGAATTACGACCCATGACTGAGCATTCTGACAAAAGATATTCGTTCTAGGTCTATAGTACCTAACATATGAATAAACGCAGCCACATAAGTGATGTTCAAAATTCGGTAACCATACCAAATACATCTAGTCAATTTGCTTGAACAAGTAGAAATAAGATGCTTGACCAGTTGGGGATGGCAGTAATAGAACCACCTTATGATTAGGAACAATCAACCAAATCTTAAACAAACACGTAAAGCTGGGAGACAAGCCATAGACTACAGTCAATTGAGGGTGGAATTTACCTGCTTATATCTTTATGACCAGAGAGGGTCTGAATCGCCTTGGTTTGGGCTGTTTTACCCCACCAGCGATCCTCTGACCTCCTCCTCCTTCGACAATAAGGAGAGATGCATAATCGGCCAAATTTGGCATTACACGTTGAGTTTCAAGAAGGACGGCCATTGATGTTCTCCTATTCCGCCCTAAAGATATTATGAATTGAGTCTGTGTAACTTATGCCCAGAATATCTCTTGCAATTGAGCTTCATCTAATCGAGACATATGGTTATGTATGAAAACGTTTCATCACTTGGAAACTGTGTCTGCCACGAATATCTGTCTACAGGTGCGTTACTAAAGTAGACGTTCAATTGCTTGCCGCTTTACTCGCATCACTTTCTATTGCGTTATTCTCACTTACCTTGTACGTAATCAACCTGTGCCGATTACGAAAAATACAGTTTTCACTTGCAACAGTCAGCCGCATCGTGATAAAAATTTTCTAAAATACAGTTGATTTTGTTTGTGAAATATATATGTCAGTAATTAGAATTAGCTTAATGTTCTTACTCAACGGAACAGCTAGTTGGTAGGCGGAATCTAACATAGCTCAGTTGTTGTGGAGTTCTCCGAGCTGGGCAACTTGGTTGCAAACGTTTCACCACCATTCGAGGTGGCATATTCAGTGCGGGATTGATAGCAGTAAAGTAGCAGTAGCTGGTAGAAGGCAAACCCAATTGGGTTTGCCTTCTACCAGCTACTGCTACTTTACTGCTATCAATCCCGCACTGAATATGCCACCTCGAATGGTGGTGAAACGTTTGCAACCAAGTTGCCCAGCTCGGAGAACTCCACAACAAATGAGCAAGCCTCCCGAGCTACCAATATTCCAAATCATTTCGGAATCTAACATGTTAAATATGATGACTAGCCGAACAACCTCTCCGTGATATCAGCTAAGTAGTTTGTGTTAATCCGGTTAAGGCAAATAGTTCGTTGGCAATGTGCTGGGACGTGGTTGGTTTCCGCCTGACAAGTCTTATCACTATAGAAACTCACTAAGGTCCATTTAATAACACCGTGACGTGGCGGATTTGACACATCGCTAGAAACAGCCACAGCATCTTTGCTTTCCGGAGAATCTTTCAAACTTCACAGGTCATCCAATCCGAATAGTTTTTCTGATACATTTCTACGATGGTGAAGTCAGCGAACAAAAGCACGAATACAGAGTCACAATAACCAATTCAATCACCATGTTCGCTTATATATTCGTAAGCGTGACTTACACATACTGCTACATATGTACATTCATACATAGATCATATATGTTACTGATCAAATTGAGATAATTTTTGCATTTACCGACTGTTCCTGTTTGGATTGTCATGATCAGGAATTTGCAAAGCGTGCCTCACCGTGTCGAGAAGAATCAAGTTTATTTATTTAAGTATAAACGATAATGTTCTAAATGAATTATTCGCTGTAACTGGTGTTTGGGGATCCCGATAAATCCGCCGTTGATAATATCCTGCATTAAGGCATGCCATTTTCTGTTCATGAGTAAGTGGCAGAAGTATTGTAGTAAGAAGAAGGGAGGACCAGTGCAAATGTTGGCAGATTGCTCGAAAAACACCAACAGCAAATGCATTAAGGTAACTTTTGTGAGCCAAATAAAAGCAGGGCTGTGTTTCATTTAACGGTGAAAACCTGCAAATAATTGCACCTATTCAAAGCATCCGCGAACAATGTGCAATTCATAATACAGTGCAGAATGCAGTCTAATTTAATTAGCCAATTACAATTATTGGCTATCATTGGCATCATTCTGAAAGAGAGGTATACACAGAAGATGACAACCGCCATATACATTTTAACACCCACATTAAGACACCGAGACAAGTCATTCTTTTATGAATGAGGGGTTAGACGACAAGATTTGTTACTTTTTTGCTTATCATGGGTGCACATACTAAGACTGTCAATGAACAGGTTTGTAACCAAAATTAGATAAACACAATTTGGTGAAGGGTAGTTTGTATGGAAAATTTACAGCTATGTGCACATAATGGAAAGCGAAATATATATACATATATATATCTATATATATATATATATTTATATTTAAGAATGAATTGCATTGCTCTACAGCCGTCAGACATTTACGTCAGCTAACGCCATGCAACCTTGGACAATGAAATTATATGGTCTCTCCAGGAGATTAAACAAGGCCATTGGATATAGTCGGTTTTCATTGAATTAGTGAATATGCGGAGAAACGTCCACTGCGACTTACTCGGAGGGATTGATACCAAATGTAAGGATACTGTGTGCTATGCTTTTAAGCTTTTAGTATTAAAATCAGCGAATTCGATGAACATCAGTTGTATCACTTGGGTTATTACCGGTGCGCAGTACGCCGGATATGCGGATGGCAAAACTAATGCATAGCAACGAGAGTAAACAATAAATTTTGTTAGATGAATGAATAATTAAAATTTCTCAACTCGTCACATGTGTCTGTACACTGCAGTGGGATATGGTTTGAGAGTGATTGCATGCACCCAGCTGGGGAGGTGAGATACCATACTCGAACAAAAAATTCAAATGCGAAACAAGCACACCGCCGTAATTAAGGAACATTTTAAGTAGCAGACTACATAGTTTCATTCAGGGAGGGAAGCTGCAGTTTCGATTTAAAGCTAATCGAATTATGTAGGCCTCATGTGAGAACAGATATTGGAGCCTAATTTGACTGATGCGGAACGCTCATGAAGAATGAGGATGCAAGCGCTCAGTGTATTATACTTAACAGGATAATCTTTGACATCAACAATATCAACTACTATCTGATGCATCTGATGCATGTACCAGCTGATGCATCTTTGTCATTCAGACACGGTGACCTTCGGAACGAAAAATACTTAGAGGGAAAGACAGGGGTCTAGTGTAAATTTTAAAATTTGAAGGCAAATATTCAGCGACAAGACGCCAGCACGTTGTCATGAACCTGTTAACAACAAATTCTTGATATAGTGACAAGATAAGCGGCGTAGGTGAGACAGATACCTTGCATATTTCACTGCTGCTCGTCATACTCAAATACATAACACCGTAGTCTGCATCATTTTGATGGAAGTTCCTCATCTTTGGTACAGTTCCAAATAACGAAATGCACAGGTTAGTTGCAAATATGAATATCAAAGAGATGGACGTTGCAATAACTAGACAAATTAGTCAGATGTAAGAAAAACATGCAATCTGCAAACCATCAAAACATTACATTCTATTGAGGGATAAAAGTTGTACAGTTTTTGCGAACACTTCGCAAATAACAGTAGGAAAACGCTACTAAGCAAAAATAACAAACGAATAGATTCCCTTAGGCGTGTCGGCCAGTGAACCCTTCGGAATTACGCCCTCCAAGTGAGACTCACAGACACAGGCTATTTGGGTTAGGATGCTTAGTAACCTGAGAGGTTTAGAGGAATCTATACAAAATGTGCCTTTCATTGAAAGGTGCAAAAGTAACAGACTGTCTTGTTAGCGACTAAAGCATTTCAAATGTTTCATTGATGCATGTTAAGGTAGTCGATGGTTATGGCCTTGCTAACGCGTTAGGTTTGAATAATAAAAGCCTAAGATACAGAAAGAATCAGCTTGAACAATCCCGTGTCGAACAGGTGGGAAATGAACATAAACACTATTTGAAAGTTTTACAAATACGAATCCGGTTTGAAGAATAGAAGACTGGCGAATGTATCTGGTAAATTCGTCTTATTGCAGATGGTTGTTAGTCTAGTTTAAGTATTATCACAGCGACACCATTTGGGGTAACGGGAACAGCAATTTTCGGCAGTCAGAGAATTGGCATTACGGCAATTCTGCGCCTAATGTCTAAAGGCTTATCCGTTGTTTGATTCCAAGCATAACAAACTCGTTCGCATTGCTCTCTTAAAGATGATTACATCAAGAGTACTAAGGAGCGCTTTGAGCTTTTTATAATAAATATCCACCTTGGAATTTGATGCAAACTCTAAATATATATATATATATAACCAACGCCAATGTCCAGGCATTTTGGTGTCCAGGGAGGAGTTGCATTTGAACTGCCCCGCTCATCCTTGGTCATGCTTGCTTCTCACTGATGACAACCTTCGGCTAAGAGTGGAATCACATCTACAACGAAATGTACTAGATAGTAAAGTAACCGGGCCAACGAGTACAATGGTTTATTATAATCAAAATGCAAACACCTCTTTATGTTAAAAAGCACGATGTTCGGTGTTTAGATGGACGTACTTAAAAGAAGCTATTGTTTTCAAGGTAATGTTATGCGATTTGTGTTGACCTATCGTGACTCATTGGGGATGTGAACGGCTGTGTGCATGGCGTCTAAACATACGCAGTGTCAGATGTCAGACACTTGTGTAAGATGTGCCGTATCGTTTATATAGTTCGTAGGTCGTTGACTGAATGTAGGGTGCAGAAAACGTATTGTGTAATAATATTGGAATGGAAAACTTATACACACTAGGATGTGTGTGGCACTGAACCGAGCTTACCGACGTAATGTGATGGAAGCATCGTGTGATTTTGACTCAACTGTATTGTCTATTTGATGAGCACTTATTGTAACGAGCGGCTGTTTTCGTTTGAACTGTAGAGATGTCCGATGGTCCAGACAGAGTATCTGCAACAGAGTTCGTAGGAATTTTACAAAATGTAAGCGGACTATTTGGAAAATATAAAACTTTACAAATGTATTTGCTACACCTTAAAAGCGTATGTTGCGTGTGCCTTGAATTGTGAACGCGTCAGGCATTCTTTGGTAAGACATTGCATCACTTCATCCATATACATGTTCGATTCGGTAATACGAAGGGAAAACGGCGCCGCTGCATAAAGATGATGAGTTGTAGGAGTTTCGAACCTAATTCATGCCACAACGGCTTAACTGGTAACAGTGTGGAGGTGCAAATTGTCATTTCCGTGTTTACAAGGTTTATTAGTCAGCGGATAGGTTATGAAATATGCAATGAACTTTGAATTGCTGCTTGTTAAGCAGAGCTCCTTTACATGTCCCGTTGGGTAGTTTTGGAGGCTGCTCCGTTGCATTAATGTCGTTTTTGTCTGTCTATTTAGACTGAGTAGCGAAGTTTACCTGAAGACGAACATACGCACTTGGCATTTCCAAAAATAGAATTGTCTATTTGCCCGAACGACCATCGTAACAGACAGACGTGTGGATTTCTAGTCTTCGAAGATTTTTTGGATTACCTGGTGCAACCCAAGTCATCTTGAACCAGGACACCAAAGTCAAATTCGACAGTTGATTGTTGCAGTACATTGGTTTGGGCCGGTAGGAGTAGCAGATCTAACGTAAAAGGAAAAATAACATGCATTTACAAACGTTGAAATGCAGTAAACTTTGGGTTTATCATTGATATACTTTTGTTCGTAGCAGTGAGCTGCCAATTCGGATAAGTCAACTACATATCCGTAAAAGCACCAGACGGCCGTTTCGCCCTATTGGGGCTCGTCAGTGGTGCGCATCCTTCGGTCCTCTAGTGGGGATTGAACCCATGACTGCTAGTGGCTTGTGCCAACTAGCCCGCTGCTTGTGCAACTGAGCCATGGAGGACGGTAGCCGACCACCACGAATTGTTAGTTAACTGCGATATAGCCCGACCCATCCCCCACTGTCACGCAGACACGTGCCATGCAGCTGACAGCGGTTGGCCTTCCGGCATCAGGACTTCCCGTTTACGGCAGCTATGAATCGACATAGCATTTATGGAATCCGTAAAGGCGAATTTATATTACTTATGAGTAGACGGATTTTAGCGAGTATTTTTGTTCGTCGCAGTCAGCTGCCAATTCAGATAAGTCAACTACCTATCCGGAAAAGCACCAGACGGCCGTTTCGCCCTATTGGGGCTCGTCAGTGGTGCGCATCCTTCGGTCCTCTAGTGAAGATCGAACCCATGACTGCTAGTGGCTTGTGCCAACTAGCCCGCTGCTTGTGCAACTGAGCCATGGAGGACGGTAGCCGACCACCACGAATTGTTAGTTAACTGCGATATAGCCCGACACATCCCCCAATGTCACGCAGACACCTGCCATGCAGCTGACAGCGGTTGGCCTTCCGGCGTCAGGACTTCCCGTTTAAGGGGGCTATGAATCGACATAGCCTTTATGGAATCCGTAAGGGCGAATTTATATTAATTTGAGTAGAAGTATTTTAGCGAGTATTTTTGTTCTTCGCAGTCAGCTGCCAATTCAGATAAGTCAACTACCTATCCGGAAAAGCACCAGACGGCCGTTTCGCCCTATTGGGGCTCGTCAGTGGTGCGCATCCTTCGGCCCTCTAGTGAGGATCGAACCCATGACTGCTAGTGGCTTGTGCCAACTAGCCCGCTGCTTGTGCAACTGAGCCATGGAGGACGGTAGCCGACCACCACGAATTGTTAGTTAACTGCGATATAGCCCGACCCATCCTCCACTGTCACGCAGACACCTGCCATGCAGCTGACAGCGGTTGGCCTTCCGGCGTCAGGACTTCCCGTTTACGGCAGCTATGAATCGACATAGCATTTATGGAATCCGTAAGGGCGAATTTATATTACTTATGATTAGAATGGTTCGATCCTCACTAGATGATCGAAGGATGCGCACCACTGACGAGCCCCAATAGGGCGAAACTGCCGTCTGGTGGTTTTCCTGATAGGTAGTTGACTTATCTGAATTGGCGGCTGACTGCGACGAACAAAAATACTCGCTAAAATCCTTCTACTCATACGTGTTGATATAACCTATCCAATTCTCTTTTCAGCAGATGCTGACCTGTGTTTGTCTGGATCCTGCGCCAAATCGTGATATCGTCAGCAAATACTAGGAAGTTTGAAGCAATTCGGTGTGCACGGTTATTACTAAACATGAAATACAAACAGGGACTTAGTACTGCGCCTTTCGGCACAACACACTCGACTTGTGTGAGATCCGATAAACAGCTCCGAACTCTGACAACTAACTGCAGTTAATTAGTAAGTTAGCAATGCAGCTTAAATTAGGTCACCAATTACGTAATTCTGTAGCTTATGGAGTGGTATCCGATGGCTTCGGAATAATCCATGTTCGTCACATCAACATCTTCTCCAGCGTCAACTGCATCGGTCCAAGTACTGCGTGCGATTAGTAAAATGGTTGTGCTTGACCGTTGATTACGGATTCTTCGCCTCGGTGGAACAGAACAATGCCATCAATTCCTGGAGGTCAGCGCAAGCTGATCTTTGGAAGAATACTGCATAATATGCTGACGAAAATACAGAAACAGAAAGCATAGATGGAAGAGAAATAATCATCAGACGAACACATATTTCGTATTCATCACCCGTGCTATTGACGAGAAAGGCCGAGGTTACCCACCGATTTTAACTTGATTTCAGAGAACTTAACAAACTGACAATGAAAAATGCATTTCTGATGCTCCAATCGCAATAAATTTTCCCCAGGCTTTACAGCGCCAAGCGGATATCCGTGATAAACCTCAGCATGTGACATTACCATTTGCCCATCACAGAGGAAGTTCACCACAAGACGGCTTTCATTGTGAATCGCTGACAGTACGAGATTGTAAGAATGCCATTGGATTATGGAAGGCTTAGCGTCATTCAGAAGCCCATTGGTGATAGTCCTGGAGAACCTAAAGGCGTGGTTGCCTACGGTAATAACAGTATTATTTACCCCGGTACCGAGCACGAACATGTTGCCAGACTTGCAGCAGTACTACAATAACTGAAAGAAGCTGGTCTGAAACTCAGTCGCAAGAAGTCACAGATTAATCGGGATTCTAGGTATGTCTAGGCCGCATTTTGTGTAATAGTCAAGTAAATCTGCTCTCGGAAAAAGCAGGACGATCAAGAGTTGCACAGTACCAAATTCCAAACGTTAACCTCGTGCATTTCCAGGAATGTTGGCTTATGACTCGAAGTTTGTGCCTCAGTTTCAAAGAGAGTCAGACCGTTTGTAAAGCTGCTTCCCAAAGACGAACCGTTCGTGTGGGCAGACGAAACTGATCAAACATTTAACCGCCTACATATAGCATTGCAGAAGCCACAACCTGCTTACGGCTACCAAATCTTAATGAGAGATTCACTGTGGCAATCGACCCAAACGACATGTTATTTGATTGGACGTTTTCCTAAGAGGCTGAGGTGGTAGCATATACAAGTGCAGTATTGAAAGTGGCGGAGTAGAAATATTCCACGTCGGAGAAAAATCGATTGGTCATTGTGTGAGTCATGGATAATTGGATCATTTACATCCTAGAGACTGAATGCCGGGTCGTCATTGCACACAATCCGCTTTCATAGAAACGCCTTTGCGCAGTGCATTTCGACTGAAAGAATTTCACTTCACGAACAAACACACAGACGGAACGCAGAACATAGTACCCGATGTGTTTCACGCCACTGGTTGGACCTCCTCACGCCGAATAACGCTAGACCGGTTCGCGCCGTCAAAGTGGAGGAGAGGAACCTGTGGGGAGATCAGAAGAGATGAATTCGTGAAGCTACTTTGCTCTCGGTATGATTTTCTTTCCACTCTGCACTCCACAACTGACCATTTCGTATTTCTGTAGACTCCTCAGGTGGAGACAGTATAGCTGGGAGTGGAACTCGGCGCAAAGTACTTGGGAGCTATCGCCGGGATCACTAGGCCATTAAGCTCCGCACGCAGAGCTGTATAAGCCGGTTGGAAGTAGATTTGCTTACATGCTGATACCAAGACGGAGGCCAACTTATGTAAGGTGGAGGAACCACTTAGTATCTAGAACAGGCTTGGGTGGAAAACGATACGTAGTTCATGAGACTGACAACAGGAAAATACCATTTATTCCGCCAAAGCTGCGAGAGCAGGTGATGCGCATGTCCCATCATATTGCTCAAGTAGGAATCGAAAGCGTCATGAAGTGCTACGAGGGAGAGTGTTTTGGCCTACCATGAGAAAATAGGTCGCAAAGTATATCCTAGGATGCCCAAACTGCTAAACGAGTCGCGAGGTGGTTGCACCGGGACATCCGATGAGGTTGATGTAAATCAATGAACAACCAGTGTTGACGGCTGGGTGTCTTTTGGCCCTTACCAAAGAGTCTATTAGGAAAAGGAAACGTTCTGCTGATGATCGACCAGTTCACACGTATGGTGAAAGCCATACCAATAAAAGATTTGAAAAGCGAGACCGTGTCGCAAGCATTCGAATTCAATGTGCCAGCAAGGTTTGGAATGCTACAACTTGTTCTCACCGAACAATTACCCTGCTTAGAGTTGGAATCATTGAAAACGGTTTCAACCAATTGGGGCATCCAGGGGCAACGCCTTTCACCGGACTCCCGCAGGCCTACGAAATGGCAGAACGGTTCAACACGACTATGCATACTTTCATAGGCAGCACGATCGTCCCAAGGGTGGAAGCATTGCCCGAAATTCTGCTTGCCTACCGGAACAGTATGCTGTCGACCAACAACATTTCGTCATTCCAAACACAATTTGGCCGAGAATCACGGCTTGCGCTTGTTAGGTGCTATGTGAAACCGACTGAGTTCAAACATCCGGCACCGTACCACTTACGACTGCAGACGAATGCTAGAAGGGAACCAAAGCCTGAAAAGCCCGCAATAAGAGGAACTACGACGCAGGTCATAAAGCTCACCAAAGGACGCCATTCAGGATTGGAGAACAAGTCAAGATAAGGAATAACGTTTGGATAGATCGTCTAAGGTGAGGTGCGACCTAGTTCAAGAAACGCTGGAAAGGCTGTTACACAATTCGCGATCGTGAAGGAGCAAACCTCCAAATCGACAATGGAGAAACGAATCGCTCTGTGAATGCAGCCATTCTTCGACCATTGTACGAGAGGACAAAGCAACTTCCAGAAGAGACGGATGTACGAAGGCGGAAGCCAATGACTTCACGTGAACCGGAAAGAAAAAGTATACGGGATAGCAGGTAGGTGCTGACGGGCGCAATGGATGCGACGATAAAAGTCTATGCCAATCTAAAGGATCAAGCCGACAACGGATCACAAGCGCCGACTAGAAACGAGTCCGGGCCAAGACAACCAAAGCATGGTTTGAGAACGCAATGAATCAGACAATTCCGCTGCAATCGTATCCCACAGGAATGAACGTATTACGAGTGATGCAGATACGGGAGAGCCAACCGCAAGCTTTCGAAATACTCATGGATGACCATAATGGAATATAGCGAAGCGGAGATACGTGATGCCAACTTGAAGGGACTGTTTCAATGTTTAACCTAGTAGGCATCTGGAATGGCATGTCACAAAAATCCTCATCCATGTTGCGTCGTGGGAAGGAAACCCTGTCTATATCTGTACTGGTTTTTTCGTTTTCATTTGCAGGTTGTTATAGCAATACGCATACTGCTCCCCTCTCATGTCGTTCTCGCTGCAATTTGGATTTAGTTCTTTGATACTGTGTCCACATTAAACGCTTAATTTAATTCGAGAGGTCCTCATTTAACATCGCAGACTAAAGCTACTACTACAAATACTACATGACCGCATTAATCTTGCATATGTATTGCCAGGACGGTAAAATCATCCCTAACTCCAAGTTCTGTTGTGGATTGTACATCACTTTCCCCTATTAGTTTCCCGGCATTTGTGTTTCGGGAGAACTAAATATAAATGGCATAATCAGAGTTAATTCTAAATTTCTTTTATTTAAGTCACCAGTGGACAAATATCCGGTCAACAATGTAACAAGATTTACAAAGTAAACTTATAAATCATAAAAAGTATACCACCACATTGACAAACTTTTGTGCACTTACCGAGCAATTACATTTTCTTCAGAGATTGTGCCGTGAAGTTGACGTTGCTGACTTCGTATTGATTTATCTCTCA
The DNA here is from genome assembly GCA_944474145.2 of Dicrocoelium dendriticum. NCBI lineage: Eukaryota > Metazoa > Platyhelminthes > Trematoda > Plagiorchiida > Dicrocoeliidae > Dicrocoelium > Dicrocoelium dendriticum. The sequence continues at coordinate 48,793,012 of OX104068.1, read as the reverse complement.
TTTTATTATTTCCGTTTCGCCGCATTGAGGTACACGCCCAAGTAAAATCATGCCGTTTCCACGAAACTTTATTAGTCTAGCGCTACTAACAATGTGTCGATTTCTACCAGGTACTGAGCTTCGCACTCTACGTATCTATCTCGTTGAGAAAAACCAATGCGAAATAGCATTTTGCGGATAACTGCGTCTAAATATCCACAAGATACGAAGAGGTACTTGGAGACAAATTTTGCACAATGTTGTACTAATCACATGGTCGACGCACTGCCTGTCCTGAATGTGCACTATCTAAGTTGAGCTTCCCTAGATTGTGTTGTGGATGCAGGTACCATGGGGTTTACCGTTCAATAAAGTATCTCCTTTATCTATATCAATCAAGTGTTTTGGAATTCCATGAAATTAACAGGGTTCCAAAGGCGAAATATATGGAAAAGACCAGGCAAGAAATATTTGTTTTTTTTCAACATGGGCTATGGGTGAGAATAAGTTGGCTAAAATGCAGTCAATGTCCACTTAAAAGCCGATTAGCTCACATATATTTAAATACGTATGAAAGATACAGCACAGGTTGAAATATCTTAACATCCCACAAATATGCATCCAAACATACTATAATGTCCGAAGTGGTCAAACAGTGCAAGTTAGGTGTATACCTCGTATAACTACCCAATTGTCAAAGACTCGATGGTTAACAATTGCCTACATTCGGAACTGACCACAAGAAGGCGCAGTTTCACCATGTTCGCATAAGCGTATTTAAAAACCACCATCGATTTGCGAGTGAAGGCAGCAACAAATCATTTTCATAATTCATTAGATTATGGTCATAATCACCGTTCAACGGATGAACCAAAAGCATCAGTTGCAGTTATTCTTTTGGGTAGAGATATGACCGATTTGGAATTGCATTACTTCAAACCTGTCTCGATAAAAAATACTAGTTTTAGGACTTTCATATAAGATAGATCAAATTCATAACGTGATGTCACAAGAGCTGCAGGTCTCATTCCGCATCACTCCAGTTTGTAAGCAAACGCCTCGTTATGCTCCTGGATACATTTATAACCTGGGTCATCTGAAACCATTGCTTTTATGCGCCTGGTATAGATGTACTTCAACCGAACATCACCACCCCCTTGTAAACTCTCTATATTCAACGGCGTTAAAACATGCTCCATTCACTTAAACTATTTATTTCTGTCCTTATCTTTAGCCGGCTTCAACGATTGGTAATCCAATGAGGCCCTCAATGACTAGAGTCAAGTATATCAGACTTTCGTTATTGGTGTCCACAAGCTAGCTTTACTTATGAATTTCACCGCCGATAACCCATTGTTAATCAGTTACCTGCCTAAATACCTTTATTTAATGAAAGGAATTTCAGCGGCCAACTACGACACTTTCACTGATCAGTTCCGCTGAAATGATTGTAAGCGCTGAGTTAAAGGTTAAGAATTGGTTAGTACCTAAAAGATCTGTGTTTCAAATGTGACCACGTAACCAGTATTTGTGCACGGAATCTGTCAAGTTTCTACCTAAGTGGTGTAGTCATAACGCTATAGGAGCGATTGCGTTGCTGACCAGCTTAGTATGCAAACACCCACTAACCAGCGCGTCTAAGTTATTACTGGTCAAGTCCAAGTATTTACTAATTTTTTTTCACACATGTGCTATTTGTGTGCAGAAAGTGTCCTTTGTACCTTAACTGTTCTTCTGTAAAATGCAACGTATGAAACAGTCGTGTCAGTATGTGTCACAATTTTGAGACACTCTGCTACTAACTGGAACCATTTACATATCCGAATACCCAATGCACCCATCCTCAAGGGAACGTCTGAAGCGTTGGAAGGATAGAATAATTAGTTCCGAAGCAACAAGAAGACTAAGTAAAGGAAGAATTAAGTAACTCGCAAAAAGGCAGTAAGTTGAAAAATTATGTGTAACATTTGCCGAATGCACTAATTATATGAATTAGCCATCATAACCTTATGAGAGCGTGATGTGTACGACGAAGAAAATAATTCACCGTGAAGTTAGTAATGCTTGCGCTTGCTGCAGATGTCGAAGATTACTAATCGCATGTCAGCTCTCACGCAACGCGCAAATAAATTCGCAGTGGTAAATAATGTTTTGCTCCTAAATTGTGATATACGGTCGTTATAGCGAAAAGCATAAAATACCGAGAGGATGATGGGTTGTGCATTGGATTTCAATATATGGAATCTGTTGTGGTATACTAGTAGGACGTAGTGCCTGCAAGTGCGGGAGCTACCATATTAATTATTGTATGCGAATCAGTGCAATCCATAAAACTAAAAAATCACCTGGTCCAAATGAGTATAATAATTTGCCCACCAGACATCAATTTTGCAAACATTATTCGCTAGTAACGAATAAAAACACAAGTTGGTTTAGCATGACACTGTATAATTTGAAGTATCTTCTTACATATTGCTGCTTTACAAAAAATATTTGGCACAGAGAATACAGATTGCAATCTAATTTGTGTTACTCGGCATAATAAAACCCTATTGTAGCTCCAACTATTCCAACGTTTTGACTCTACCACAAACCCAATTTCTTCAAGCGGCATTTTGTTATCTTTCTTATATTCCATCTTTGTCAGTCCAAAACACATCACCGAGGAAGCTATCAAACAAATATATAGATGAGGGGGTCCTGTGCGCCGCGTCTTAAAACCAAGTTACAGGAGTGTGGAATATCTTATGACTTGATCCGAAGGTGATGATTTAGTATATTACGCGATTCGCTAAAACAATCCTCTTGTCTTCGCAGCATTATACAGCTCAATTTGTCACAGCGTTTATAACCACTCATTCCAGTTCTTAACACAAATCGATACAAGTCATCTCATTTATTGTTCAAAACAGTATTGCCCGTCAATTACATTCATCAGACACAAGCACCTATCCAACTAGTTTTCACATATATTATTTGATGTGCTCTTGTCATATCATTAGCGCGGTTTTGTGTAGGAAGATACAACAATCTATCAAAGCGAGAAATGTCAACATTGCAATCACAATACTCTTTCACTTGATATCAAAAACCATTGAAATAGTATGTAATAAATCAAATTTGTTAAATTATAGGAGACATACGTGTTCCGAAAGTGTTTCTCATCTACTCGCTGCACAATGCCTATTTTCGTTTTAATTGGCATGAAGGAAGTTATATGAGTACACGCCTTTTACAATACATTTTATAAAACAATTTTTTGGTTGGCAATATTGTACTATTTGTGTAAGCGAAGTACCAATATCAAAATCCAATAACCTAGGTTTCCTTCGGTAAGCGGCATAGAGTTTTCATAATATCATAGTCAAAATGGTTCGACAACGAAAAGTCGTTTCTTTATGTATTGTCAAATTAGTAGCAATAAGAGTGCTCTTCACAAGAATCGACAAAGTCTGTAAACTGCAACTGATGCTTTCAGTACCGCGTTAAGACTGAAGGCTAAAATGTATCTAATACAACACCAAATCTAAAAACACAGTGCAACCCACATGTGGAATCTCTAAGAAACTGGAACAAATATTTACTTGAGCTAATCGTGAATTATTAGTCATTATACAGCAGGCCAACTAGTAAAACTATTATATACATATTGATTGTCACCAGTATAAGCAGTCCGCCTAAGCAAATATGTTGTCACCGCATTAAAACACCTAGTGTAATGTTCTTTCGTTTGGAATGTCAGCTGAACTCAATTTTGGATATCATATATTATTTGTTCGCAGTGGAAGCGGCACATGCACGGCATGTGTTTCTTAGTAGCAAAACGAGACTTCATTGTCAAATGCGTAATCACTACACAGCTTCATTTTACTTATGCTGGAAACAAGTTTTCGATAAATTGTACTGAGTTACCATCTAACAAATATAACCCAGATATCTATTATGACAATATCTTCCATCTGCCTAGACGGCCGCCCTTCAATTTCGAAACGTAACTTATGTGCAGGAACCTATGTCACAAGCAATATACATAAATACCAACAGAAATTTAACAGCTCTAAATTAAAATGAAATAAGCCATCTGATCTATTATGATGGGTAAATGCAGGTAATAATCACGATGAGATCCAACATGCAAAGGATGCCGTCTAGTGCAGGGGCATTTATGTAGAAAACCGTCTGATTTATAAGCCAATGCAAAGAAACTGGCACCAATTCGCTCAATTGAAGAATTTCTCACATCTACCCAGTTTAGGATCTCTTCATTCAATGTTGCTTGTTTATAAATTGGAATAAGTGAAAATCACTTCAACCACGCTTAGTAATTGAAGTGCTCGTTTTAACTGGGCTGATGGGACCAAGAGATTTATCGGAGCTGGTTACGGTCAATCAAAACGCACAATATGGCGATTTGTCATCAGATCAATCCATTAAATTCATTCAAGTTGCTAGCAAGTGGCGGTATTCCGAAGTTGGTAGACACTAGGGAGGGGATGCTGTAGCTTAGAGAGGTCGGTTCTGCTAAATATAAACCTGTCGGCGTTGCGTGAACGTGCATAGCAAACGCAATCGGTTAGATTGCCTTGGTGGAGATTTTGAAATAAGCAATTTTTACCAATAATTTATATCCTCAATAATAAGTGTGCTACTTATTCAACTGTGTCCGATGCAGCAATCAAAATTATAACAAACTATATTTTCACTCCCTTCTGATTAGTGCTAATGTGGATTGCACTTCTCAAGTTCAATAATAATGACGAGATGAAATACGGTTTGATTTATCAAATGTTTGAAGCCGCGCCTATACACATGCATGTGTTTTTAAGAAGAGGAATGCAGTTATTATCATATAAATACGACAGAAAAATCATGGCATATTAACCTAATTTAGCTTTTTCGGGAATGTTTACAGCACATTGTAACATTTGTCTTAATGCTATATTGTTAATGCAGTCCAACGGCAACTTTTAGATTGTAGTGAGCATTACTTCGGGTATTGGAAGTATGTGAAATGTGTTCTTGTCATGTAATCCGAATGTTCATTGTTTAATGACAAGTCGATCACAATTCGGAAAAGAAAACATATTTTCCTTACAGGTTCCTTTGTTTTACCGCGCAACACACAAGGCGGATTCCATTATTTGTTTTACATGTTCGGAGAAAGCCCCGGCCTTATGTAATGGAAGCAGCAGTGTGTGGTCTTTCGCAAGATTACAGAGGTGTATTCTAGTACGTGGGCATCTTTGTCGAGTAGTAGTGAAATAAAGCAGTATCATATAAGTTGACTTCGCATGCAGTGTTAAAACAGCTACTGTAATCTTTTGCGTTGAAGTGCATGATACATGCTGGTTGTCATTTAAACTAAGCATGGCTTGCGATGCGGGAGACAGTGTTTCTCTTCTACAACTCGGGAGAGTTGTTACTGATTTTTCACTATTTTCGACTTAAAATAATTTAAGTGATCTGAAGTGAAATAATGTTACTTAATACCTATTTCCATCATGTCCTGAATTATCAAGAGAAAAGCAAGCGTTGTACCCAGGATAGCAAAATAAGGTCACTACATCCCTCAATATTGACTGTATTGGATTTACAAATTTTAATGTACAAACGAATGTATTTGACTGTTTTTCCTCCTACATTTTGACACAATTTGAAGTATTCATTCCACAGTTCTATGCGATTAGTTCTGGTCTTTACCGATTATGAAGGACAGCATATAAAGCATTGAAGCTTTAACTATGCAGGAGTTTGCTGCCATATAGTACGATGTAAGGAGTTACTGCATTACACTTCAGATACTCCCGTTCTTTCAGATCTGCCAGAAACCTGACCCAATTTGTTCAAGTTAACATTGAAACAAGAATTTCCCTTTATAATCCCTAGAAGGAATATCAGAAAACAAGTATTGCGGGATGACATTTTCGTTTCAGGTATACTCAGCAATCACATACCAAGCAACTATAAAAGGACGCAAAACCAGTTCCCGTAAAAGCAATTATTGATCAAGTGTTAACCTATTGGTGCATTGAACGCTACCGCCATAAGCTTACTTACACTCTCAGCTGTTTTTGAACACACAGTGGAAGCGCTATCTATCGATCACAATAACTTTAACTAGCTTGAGTCTGTTATGCATTTGACAGCGCATGATATCTGTGAATGAATCATCTGGGTTCACTTTGTGACCGGTGATCATGAAACGTCGCGTAATTGTGGAAGCATGTTTGCTTCATATTCATCACGTACAATCGTCCCAATTTCCATCCGTTTGCGAAGCAAATTTGGAATGCCTTCATTCATTCGAGAATCCAGATTTCGATAATTGGGCCAAAAATAACTGTCATCACAGCTACACATGAATATCAATAAGCAATGGGATGTTCATTGCGCCCACACGGAGGACTTCACTGAACATTGAAGTATTAGTCTTGTAGTCGTCAGCCAGAGGAACTATGTTGCGTTTTATCCCATTTTCATTTAGGGGCTTATTCTTTTACCAGTGACTAGATTGAATTTGAAAGACAATTTAATGAAAACCTGTTTCTTATGAACAGTTCTAGTTAAATCCACTCATCGTACGGCTTTAGGAAATGAAGTAAGTATTGGCTTGTCCAAGTCGCTCTTCGTTTGACTGCACGTTTTATTGAGCCGTCTGTTTGTCGTGAAAGATAAATGTCTCAGGATGAGAGGCAATTTTCCTGCACAGTTTGACATGTCATAGTAAGATTCGGATGCATACCACTGAGCTCTTTGGTTGCAAGTGAAATATCATCATCTGAGTCCATGACCAATAATACTTCATCAACCTAACTTTATATAAAGTTGCAGACTTAATAATGCTGTATAATTACACTTCAATCATACCTGTAAATAGGTCCGCCAGCAGGGGGTCTAATGGTCGGTCCAAAGCCACACCATTCATCCGTCGACATGCTTTTCCTTGAAGGTAACTTCTGACGTATTTTGTGCACCGCGGAAGCACATTCTACAACATTTCCGCGGGCAACTGCAGTAGAATGTTGTTTTTCGTGATAAATGCACATATGTGGTAACGGTCTCTTCCACCTCGTCAGATTCATAAATTTTTGGTTGACGGCAAAGTCGCAAAAAATATATATGTGCATCTTTGAATCAAACTTCTGTCGAAAATGATGAGAGGTATTAAAAGATATAATGGATACATCGCATAATTTGTTCAACGCTGTAGTACAACATTAGTCGTTGCTAATGGTTGATTGGTATACAACGCTCTGTGTGCTGGAACGAATTAACACTTTGTTATTTAAAGCGTGACAAGGGTTCAGGTGTGGTCATTGCCGACAGATCAGATTATCTACTCAGTATGGAACTAATACTGTCAGACAGCTCACAAGTTTAGCCAGCTACCGCCTTTGACACAGTCCACTTGGTTAAGATGCATTTGTCTCGTGAATCACCTATCTTAATACTACATGGTTTTATCACGTTTGATGTATTACAATCAAAAAAGCTAATTTGCACACATTTGCCATTTGTAAGGTTTACCAAAGGTGCACACAACAGAAACACCCATGCAGCCAATATTCACCGTCGCTACGAGAAGAATTTGTCTGCCTGTTTAAACATGCTGTCAATGCGTTAAAACGCCTAGTGGAAAATTCTTTTTGTGTGGCAAGTCGGCTGAACTGCCATTTATATTTTATATATTCAATGTTTACAGTGGGAGCGGTTTGAAGTAGATTGTTTCATCACGTAGCAGCATGAAGTCAATAGGCAAAGTAGGCACGCCTATTGGAATATTCTCTGCAGTATTTGGATCAGTCTCGGTGGAATGGGCATGTTTGAAAGATAGAAAGTTGAACCGGTTTAACGATTTGCAAACAGTGAATACTGCCGTGGTTATGTCAGTTTAAACAAGCATAACATATTGTGAAAAAAATACGATACAGATTATTACTAATGTGTTCAGCAGCTAACAGTGAGTAAATATAGTTAAGAAAGGCATGCATGTTGGCTAATAATATAATGTTCGAGATGTCCATTAACTAAAATTTGTCAGTCATCCATTCCTAAATATCACCAATAGGCAAGCCATTGTCGAGAAGGTGACACTGACACACCAATTTAATGAGATACAGAAGTAAGTACATAATACATCTATCATTAATTGTACGTTGTCGCGCGGTCATGAGAATCTGTGACAAAGTTTGCAGTAGGAAGCATTGCTGTTTACGAAATAATGGAAAAGGGTATCAATTAAACAGTTGTCGGGTAGGAGAGAAGGTGTATTCGGTTGACCTTTTCATAGCATCTGTGTGGTCATGAAGGCTTTGTGATAGCTACGGCCGGTGACTAAAAAGATATAACAGTTTTCCAATGAATGCAAAAGTAGGATTCGCTTTGACTTTCATGTAGGCATAATGGCCTCGACGTCGGCTTGGCTGAGTAAGGAATAATATACCGGTGTTTCGGAGGAATGGAGAAAAGGTCTAAGTTTAACACCCCATTTAACCCCCATACTGATATGGAGGCCTTATTGTTGCTATGGCCGGGGAAGGAGAAAAGTGACACATTTTGGAAGAGTAGGCGTGCACATTTGGTTTTTTTCCTCTCATTGGTTTATGTGATCTCAATGAAGCTTGTAAATGTACGACCTGGAGGTGTCGCAGGCATGCACTATATGCCCTATGGTTCTTTCGGATAACTCTGTCTCCGGCATATTCAGCTTGAAAGGTCGCATAGCTTTTTGGACTGTTAGAAAGTTATCTAACTATACACGAAACATGTGTGGAGATCTGCGTGATCTAATGGACATTGAGAAAGGATTCTAAATCAATGCATATCTATTAAGGAAAACGTCCGCACGCTTGTTGGTGTGCGAATCTACAATCGCGTTCGCACCTTTTGTTACGGATAACGCAGCTTTGCTTTTGTTGTAATTGGGAAGAGTATCAAGGTGCGTGAATGTGCCCATTATTGCATTCACATTCAGAGATATGTTTAGCTTTATTTTACGCAGCAACATTTTGTCCAACATCAGCAATTTGTAGCGTTCAGAGTAGTTTAACTTCTGAGTAGAGTCCAGGATCTGCCTTGAAAATTCACGTTGAACGCGCTCTAACGCCGACGTGACACGTTGCCTTGCATTGTATGCATAAGTACTCCAACATTGGGCGTGTACGATTTTGTGCAGCGTAAGCTTAGTATTTGCTAAGTTAGAGTTTAAGAAACAACGCATTCTTTTTTTTGGCTGTAGCGACGGTGTACTGTACATGTTCAGAGAAGTAAACACTTCTGGAATAATGAAGCCCTAACTATTGTACTTGCTTACTATATGCTAGGGGCTTGCCGAAGTAGGTTGTCGGTTGGAGACTCAAATAATATTTGTATGAAGTGACATTTCCTTTTTCGACAGAGAAATGTATTTTCGATGCAGAACAATATCCTTAAACTGCCCTCAGGTCAGTTTATATGTTTCGAAACACGGATTCTTGATTTCTAGGATCAAATTTGTATACGATTTTTAACTCGTCTGCAAGCATATAGGGTCTACCGTAGACAGTAATATTAAAAATATCATTGATCTACATCAGGAAGATAAGTGGTTCCAGAACGCTACCTTGAATGGCACCATTTGTCACAAGGGTACGACCTGGCTGCTTGGGTTCTGTCAGTAAGGTATGAGGCGAACGAAGAAAGTAGAGTGTCAACAATGCCATACCTAGCTAGAGTGATCAAAAGCCTATTATGGATCACTTGGTCAAAGACATTTTCAATAACAAGGAGAACTGATAACCTAAGCTTTACCACGATCGACTGAGCTTGTATTTTGATATAAGATGTCGTGTTGACAAGACGGAAAAAACACCGTTGACTACGTACATGTTATGATTTGTTGATAAGATTCCTTGATATTGGAAACTGGAAGGTAGAAGACTTTATAATCCTCTCCAAATCTTTAACAATTATGAAAGTATGGCTTATCGGGTGCAATTTGTAACCTTCCGTTTGGAGCCTTTTTAGCTTTTGTTGAATTGCATTGTGGATTTTGAGCGGTTCTCCGCGTTGAGTGATTATTATGCAGACGTTTCGTTGCCTGACTAGGCAACATCATCAGTGCAGTTTCGGGGGCCTGGTTCGCAGTGCCTCGTAAGCGACTTCAATGTCCAAGTGCTTATTGATCGAGTTCTGCTTTGAATGCCAGGCTTCAATGAACACACTTGCTTGCCGGCTTTTAGCTCTTCCGAGGATATTGGCATGCTCTATGTCGAATTGATGGTTCTCAGCATCCATGTGCACTGACATCAGGGAGTACTGATCGTGGCGACATATGGCCAGGCTGTTTTCGTGTATCCTTGTGCCAAGCGTTCTCCAAGTCTGTCCCACGTTATACTTGTTGCAGTTCCGGCAACAGATCTTATAAATCACACCAGTTTCTTCTTCTTTGCTATGTTGATCTTTCACCTTGAAGAGTTTACTGCGAGTCGTTTCTGTTGGCTGGTGTGCAACTTTGACTCCAAAAAGCAATAAAAGCCTCGCTGCCATTTCAGAGATACGGTTGCTATTGGGAAGTGTTGTTCTCTTTTCAGCTGGTACATTTGTCGAGGTGTGTTGATTTATCTGTTGTGATGCGAGGCAGCGTAGAATGAAGCCTTTTAGGTAAGAGTTCCGCTTGAATAGGTTGAAGAGACGATCTTCTTCTGCCAGTCTCAGCTGCGGTGTGCTACATTGGGTTTGTGCTCGTGTGAAAACGGGTTTGTACGCAGCTGCGTTTGTGGGCTGCCGGATGATTGCTGCCGTAGTTCAGGATTTGGTCTGTATGCGTAGATTTTCATCGACAGAATTTTTATTTAAATAGGAGTATAAATTCTTACATATATTCGCGAAGTTGGTGTGAACCAAAGATTTGTGAATCTGACGGGGTGGCTTTTTGAAGCCAAAACTGAGAGACACGTCCTCAGTTTACAAACGATTGAATAAAATCGCTCAGGATTGTACATTCATTCTGAACACTCAGGTCAAAACTCGCCAATAAATTAGCTCACTAGCAACGTAACGCCAGAACGTGATCAATGACGAACACGTCATTTTTCTCATAACATCTTGGGCAATAGTTAAAGAAGTTTCTTCGGCACACAAGAGGCAAATAATCGTATAATGATCAGTTACTTTGAGCTGTTTCCATCAGCTGATGCATACTATGCACACTGGTTTATTGGTGCCTTAGAGCTAGTCGCTCAAGATTAGCCGCGGTTGTACGAATTTCACTCCTGTGCAGTTGATTCAAAAATACCGGTGGAGAAACAATATTTCAGAAAAGCGCATGTACAGAAATTTACATCCAACGCGCTCGTACACAATTTGCAACGCACGCAATATAAGCGTTGGAGTCCCCTCACTTAAGAATCAGGAGGTGTTGGTTTGAGAAGTCTGGAACACGATTTTCCCTTTAACTTCCAAAGCAACTAAGCCCATCAATTCAGCCCCCAAGAGCGTGTTTTCACTTGACGTTCAGTCACGTTTCACCAATGTTCCCTTGGAAGAGACCGTTACCACATATGTGCATTCATCACGAAAAACAACATTCTACTGCAGTTGCCCACGGAAATGTTGTAGAACGTGCTTCCGCTGTGCACAAAATACGTCAGGAGTTACCTTCAAGGAAAAGCATGTCGACGGATGAATGGTGTGGCTTTGGACCGACCATTAGACCCCCTGCTGGAGGACCTATTTACAGGTATGATTGAAGTGTAATTAGACAGCATTATTAAGTCTGCAACTTTATATAAAGTTAGGTTGATGAAGTATTGTTGGTCATGTACTCAGATGATGATATTTCACTTGCAACCAAAGAGCTCAGTGGTATGCATCTGAATCTTTCTATGACATGTCAAACTGTGCAGGAAAATTGTTTCTCATACTTAGACATATTTCTTTCACGACAAACAGATGGCTCCATAAAACGTGCAGTCAAACGAAGAGCAACTTGGACAATTCAATACTTACATTTTACGGGTTCCTTGCCAATCCACCACAAGCGTGCTTTAAGTAGAAGCTTGTTTCATCGGGCTCATACGGTATGCACCACAGCCAAGTCAAAAGCAGTGAACGAACTGCTGTTTGTCGTGTTTCAATCTAATGGTTATCCACTTCATTTTCTAAAGCGCTACGATGAGTCGATTAAAAAATATCGAGAGGTAATTGTTCACAAGAAACAGGTTTCATTGAATTGTCTTACAAACATGACGACCTAAATCAAGTCCCTGGTAAAATAATAAGCGCCTCAATGAAAATGAGATAAATCGAAGCAGAGTTACACTTCTTGACGACCACAGACCTAATAATTAAGTGTTCAATAAAGTCCACTTTCTCGAAGGGGGAACCTCACATTGCTTATGAAAATTTACGTTTAGCTGTGATGACAGTTATTTTTGGCCCACTTATCCAAATCTGGATTCTCGAAAGGAAGAACGCATTGCGAAGCGGCTCCGCAAACGGACGGAAATTGGGACGATTGCACGTGATGAATATGAAGCAAACATGCTTCCGCAATTACGCGACGTTTCATGATCACCGGTCGCCAAGTGAACTCACATGCTCTATTCACAGATTTCATGCGCAGTCAAATGCATAACATACTCAAGCTAGTTAAAGTTATTGTGATCGATAGATAGCGCTTCCACTGTGTTTTCAAAATCAGCTGAGAGTGTAAGTAAGCTTATAGCGGTAGCGTTCAATGCACCAATAGGTTAACACTTGATCAATAATTGCTTTTACGGGAACTGGTTTTGCGTCCTTTTATAGTTGTTTGGTATGTGATTGCTGAGTATACATGAAACGAAAATGCCATCCGGCAATATTTGTTTTCTAATACACTTTTTTTGGAATTATAAAAGGAAATTCTTGTTTCAATGTTAACTTGAACAAATTGGGTCAGGTTTCTGGCAGATCTGAAAGAACGGGAGTATCTGAAGTGTAATGCAGTAACTCCTTACATCGTACTATATGGCAGCAAACTTCTGCATAGTTAAAGCTTCAATGCTTTATGTGCTGTCCTTCATAATCGGTATAGACCAGAACTAATCGCATAGAACTGTGGAATGAATACTTCAAATTGTGTCAAAATGTAGGAGGAAAAACAGTCAAATACATTCGTTTTACATTAAAATTTGTAAATCCAATACAGTCAATATTGAGGGATGTAGTGACCTTATTTTGCTATCCTGGGTACAACGCTTGCTTTTCTCTTGATAATTCAGAACATAATGAAATAGGTATTAAGCAACAGTATTTCACTTCAGGTCATTTAAATTATTTTAAGGCGAAAATAGTGAAAATTCAGTAACAACTCTCCCGAGTTGTAGAAGAGAAACACTGTCTCCCGCATCGCAAGCCATGCCTAGTTTTAATGATAACTAGCATGTATCATGCACTTCAACGCGAAAGATTACAGTAGCTGTTTTAACACTGCATGCGAAGTCAAATTATCTGATACCGTTTTTTCCACTACTACTCGACAAAGATGCCCACGTACTAGAATACACCTCTGTAATCTTGCGAAAGACCACACACTGCTGCTTCCATTACAAAGGGCCGGGGCTTTTTCCAAACATGTAAAACAAATAATAGAATCCACCTTGCTTGTTGCGTAGTAAACCAAACGAATCTGGAAGGAAAATGTGTTTTCTTTTCCGAATTGTGATCGACTTGTCATTAAACAATGAACATTCGAATTACATGACAAGAAAACATTTCACATACTTCCAATGCCCGAAGTAATGCTCACTACAATCTAAAAGTTTTGCCGTTGGACTGCATTAACAATATAGCATTAAGACAAATGTTACAATGTGCTGTAAACATTCCCGAAAAAGCTAAATTAGGTTACTATGCCATGATTTTTCTGTCGTATTTATATGATAATAACTGCATTCCTCTTTTGAAAACATATGCATGTGTATAGGCGTGGCTTCAAACATTTGATAAATCAAACCGTATTTCATTTCGTCATTATTATTGAACTTGAAAAGAGAAATCCACATTAGCACTTATCAGAAAGGATTTAACATATAGTTTGTTATAGTTTCAGTTGCTGAATCGGACACAGTTGAATAAGTAGCACACTTATTATTGAGGAAATACATTATTGGTAAAAATTGCTTATTTCACAATCTCTATCAATGCAATCTAACCGATTGTGTTTGCTATGCATGTTCACGCAACACCGACAGGTTTATATTTAGCAGAACCGCCACTCTAATGCCTAACAACCTCGGGATATCGCCCCTTACTAGCAACTTAAATTTATTTAGTTGATTGATCTGATGACAAATCGCCATATTGTGCGTTTTGATTGACCGTAACCAGCTCCGATTAATCTCCTTGTCTCATCAACCCAGTTAAAATGAGCACTTCAATTACTAAGTGTGGTATAAGTGGTTTTCACTTATTTAGATTTCTGAACAATCAACGTTGAATGAAGAGATCCTAAACTGGGTAGATGTGAGAAATTCTTCAATTGAGCGAATTGGTGCCAGTTTCTTTGCAGTGGCTTATAAATCAGATAGTTTTCTACATAAATGCCTCTGTGCTAGGCGGCAGCCTTTACATGTTGAATCTCATCGTGATTATTACCTGCATTTACCCATCATAATAGATCAGATGGCTTATTTCATTTTAATTTAGAGCTATTAAGTTTCGGTTGGCCTTTATATACATTGTTTGAAACATACGTTCCTGCACATATGTTGCGTTTCAAAATTGAAGGGCGGCCGTCTAGGCAGATGGAAGATATTGTCATAATAGATCTCTGGGTTACATTTGTTAAATGGTATTTCAGTACAATTTATCGAAAACTTGTTTCCAGCATAAGTAAAATGAAGCTGTGTAGAGATTACCCATTTGACAATGAAGTCACGTTTTGCTACTATGATACACATGCCGTGCAAGTGCCGCTTCCACTGCGAACAAATAATATATGATATCCAAAATTGAGTTCAGCTGACATTCCAAACGAAAGAACATTACACTAGGTGTTTTAATGCGGTGACAACATATTTGCTTAGGCGGACTGATTATACTGGTGAAAATCAATACGGATATTATAGTTTTAATATTTGGCCTGCTATATAATGACTAATAATTCACGATTAGCTCAAGTAAATATTTGTTCCAGTTTCTTAGAGATTCCACATGTGGGTTGCACTGTGTTTTTTTGATTTGAGGTTTAATTAGATACTTGTTAACCTTCAGTCTTAACGCGGTACTGAAAGCATCAGTTGCAGTTTACAGACTTTGTCGATTCTTGTGAAGAGCACTCTTATTGCTACTAATTTGACAATACATAAAGAAACGACTTTTCGTTGTCGAACCATTTTGACTATGATATTATGAAAACTCTATGCCGCTTACCGAAGGAAACCTAAGTTATTGGATTTGGATATTAATACTTCGCTTATACACAATACTACAAAATTGCTAACCAAACAATAGTTTAATAAAACTATATTGTAAAAGACATGTACTCATATATCTTCCTTCACGCCAATTAAAAATAAAATAGGCATTGTGCAGCGAGTTGATGAGAAACACTTTCGGAACACATATGTCTTCTATAATTTAACAAATATGATCTATTACATACTATTTCAATGGTTTTTTACATCGGGTGAAAGAGTATTTTGATTACAATGTTGACATTTTTTTCTTTGATAGCTTATTGTATCTTGCTACACAAAACCGCGCTAATGATATGACACGAGCACATCAATTAATAAATGTGAAAACTAGTTGGATAGGTGATTGTTTCTGGTCAATGAAATTGGCAGGGAATAATGTTTTGAACAATAAAGGAGATGACTTGTAGCGATATGTGTTAAGAACTGGACTGAGTGGTTATAAAACACTGTGACAACTTGAGCTGCATAATGCTGCGAAAAAAATACGATTGTTTTAGCGAATCGCATAGTATACTACATCATAAGCTTCGGATCAAGTCATAAGAAGGTCCACACTCCTGTAACTTGGTTATTACGACGCGGCGCACAGGACCACCTCATCTATTTATTTGTATGATAGCTTCCTCGGTGATATGTTTTGGACTGACAAATATGGAATATAAGAAAGATAACAAAATGCCGCTTGAAGAAATTGGGTTTGTGGTAGAGTCAAAACGTTGGAATAGTTGGAGCTACAATAGGGTTTTATTAGATCAGCCATGCCGACTATCACAAATTAGATTGCAATCTGTATTCTCTGTGCCAATTACCTTTTTGTAAAGCAGATGGTAGGTAAGAAAATACTTCAAATTATACAGTGCCATGCTAAACCAACTTGTGTTTCAAATCTTTACTAGCGATTAATTTTTGCAAAAGTGATGTCTGGAGGGCAAATTATTACACTCATTTGGACCAGGGGATTTTTTAGTTTTATGGATTGCACTGATTCGCATACAATAATTAATATGGTAGTTCCCGCACATGCAGGCTCTACATCCTACCAATATACCACAATTTATTCCATGTATTGAACTCAAATGCACAATCCATCATCCTCTCAGTATTTTATGCTTTTTCGCTATAACGACCGTATATCACAATTTAGGAGCAAAACATTATTTACCACTGCGAATTTATTTGCGCGTTGCGTGAGAGCTGACATGCGATTAGTAATCTTCGACATCTGCAGCAAGTGCAAGCTTTACTAACTTCACGGTGAATTATTTTCTTCGTCGTACACATCACGCTGTCATACGGTTATGGTGGCTAATTCATATAATTAGTGCTTTCGGCAATGTTTAACCAAATTTTTCAACTTACTGCCCTTTTGCGATCTACTTAAGTATTCCTTTACTTAGTCTTCTTGTGGCTTCGGAACTAATCATCCTATCCTTCCAACGCTTCAGACGTTCCCTTGAGGATGGGTGCATTGGGTATTCGGATATGTAAATGGTTTCAGTTAGTAGCAGACAGTCTCAAATTTGTGACACAAACTGACACGACTGTTTCATACGTTGCATTTTACAGAAGAACTGTTAAGGTGCAAAGGACACTTTCTGCACACAAATAGCACATTTTTGAAAAAAATTAGTAAATACTTGGACTTGACCAGAGTAATAACAAAGACGCGCTGGTTAATGGGTGTTTGCCTACTAAGGTGGTCAGCAATGCAATCGCTCATATAGCGTTATGAATACACCACTTAGGTTGAAACTTGACAGATTCCGTGCACAAATACTGGTTATTTGGTCACATTTGAAACACAGATCTTTTAGGTACTAACCAATTCTTAACCTTTAACTCAACGCTTACAATCATTTCAGCGGAACTGATCAGCGAAAGTGTCGTTGTTCGCCGCTGAAATTTCTTTCATTAAATAAAGGTATTTAGGCAGTAGCTGGTTAACAATGGGTCATCGGCGGTGAAATTCATAAGTAAAGCTAGCTTGCGGACACTGGTAACGAAAGTCTGATATACTTGATTCCAGTTATTGAGGGCCTCATTGGATTACCAGCCGTTGAAGCCGGCTCAGGATAAGGAGAGAAATATTTAGATTAATTGAACTGAACATGTTTTAACGCAGTTGACTATAGAAATTTTACAGGGGGGCGATGACGTTCTGTTGAAGTACATCTATACCATGCGCGTAAAAACAGGGGTTTCAAATGACCCGAGTTATAAATATATCCAGGAGCATAACGAGGCGTTTGCTTACAAACTGGGGTGATGCGGAATGAGACCTGCAGCACTCGAGACATCACGTTATGAATTTGATCGATCTTATATGAAATTCCTGATAAGTTGTATTTTTTATCAAGACAGGTTTGAAGTAATGCAATTCCAAATCGGTCATATCTCTACCCAAAAGAATAACTGCAACTGATGCTTTTGGTGCATCTGTTGAACGGTGATTATGACCATAATCTAATGAATTATGAAAATGATTTGTTGCTGCCTTTTCTCGCAAATCGATGGTGGTTTTTAAATACGCTTATGCGAACATGGTGAAACTGCGCCTTCTTGTGGTCAGTTCCGAATGTAGGCAATTGTTAACCATTGAGTCTTTGACAATTGGGTAGTTATACGAGGTATACAACTAACTTGCACTGTTTGACCACTTCGGATATTCTAGTATGTTTGGATGCATATTTGTGGGATGTTAAGATATTTCAACCTGTGCTGTATCTTTCATACGTATTTAAATATATGTAAGCGAATCGGCTTTTAAGTGGACACTGACTGCAGTTTAGCCAAATTATTCTCACCCATAGCCCATGTTGAAAAAAAACAAATATTTCTTGCCTGGTCTTTTCCAGATTGTTCGCCTTTGGAACCCTGTTAATTTCATGGAATTCCAGAACTCTTGATTGATATAGATAAAGGAACTACTTTATTGAACGGTAAACCCCATGGTACCTGCATCCACAACACAATCTAGGGAAGCTCAACTTAGATAGTGCACATTCAGGACAGGCAGTGCGTCGACCATGTGATTAGTACAACATTGTGCAAAATTTGTCTCCAAGTACCTCTTCGTATCTTGTGGATAGTTAGACGCAGTTATCCGCAAAATGCTATTTCGCATTGGTTTTTCTCAACGAGATAGATACGTAGAATGCGAAGCTATGTACCTGGTAGAAATCGACGCATTGTCAGTAGCGCTAGACTAATAAAGTTTCGTGGAAACGGCATGATTTTACTTGTGCGTGTACCTCAATGCGGCGAAACGGGAATAATAAAATGAGAGATAAATCAATACGAAGTCAGCAACGTCAACTTCACGGCACAATCTCTGAAGAAAATGTAATTGCTCGGTAAGTGCACAAAAGTTTGTCAATGTGGTGGTATACTTTTTTATGATTTATAAGTTTGATTTGCAAATCTTTTCACATAGGTACCGGATATTTGTCCACCAGTGGCTTAAATAAAAGAAATTTAGAATTAACTCTGATTACACCATTTATATTTAGTTCTAACCAATCCTAAACCCCGGAAAACTAATAAGGAAAAAAGATGTACAATCCACAACAGAAGTTGGAGAAAGGGATGATTTTACTGTCCTGGCAATACATATGCAAGATTATTGCAGTATGTAGTTTTAGTAGTATAAGGTTTAGTCTGCATTGTTAAAAAAGGACCTCTCGAATTACTTGAAAGCTTTGAATGTGTACACAGTCTCAAAGAACTAAATCCATATTGCAGCGAGAACGACACGAGAGGGGAGCAGTACGCGTATTGCTATAACAGGCTGCAAATGAAAACTCAGAAACCAGCACAGATATAGACCGAGTTTTCTTCCCACGACGCAATTCGGAGGAGGATTTGTGTGACATGACTTTTCAGACGCCTACGTGGTTAAGCATCGAAACAGTCCATTCAAATTGGCATCACTTATCTCCGCTTCGCCATATCCCATTTTGGTCAGTTGTGAGACTTTCGAAAGCTTGCGGTTGGCTCCCCCGTAGCTGCATCACTCCGTCTACGTTCATTTCTGTTGGATACGATTGCGGCATATTTGTCTGATTCATTGCGTTTTCAAACCATACTTTGGTTGTCCTACTCCGGACTCGTTTCTAGCCGGCGTTTTTGATCCGTTGTCGACTTGATCCGTAAGATTAGCATAGACTTTTATCGTCGCATCCATTGCTCCCGTCATTACATACTTGCTATAAAGTATATTTTTTCTTTCCAGTTTACACGAGGTCTTTGGCTTCCGCCTTCGTACATCCGCCTCTTCTGGAAGTTGGTTTGTCCTCTCGTACAATGGTCGTAGAATGGCTGCATTCACAGAGCGATTCGTTTATCCATTGTCGATTTGGAGTTATGCTCCTTCCCGATCGCGTATTGTGTAAGATCCTTTCCAGCTTTTCTTGAACTAGCTCGCAACTAACCCTAGACGATCAAGCCAAACGTTGTTTAGTAGCTTGACTTGTTCTTCAATCCTGAACGGCGTCCTTTGGTGAGCTTTATGACCTGGTTCCTAGTGCCTCTTATTGCGGGCTTTTCAGGCTTTGGTTCCCTTCTAGCATTCGCTTGCAGTCGTTAGTGATACGGTGCCAGATGTTTGAACTCAGTCGGTTTCACTAAGCACCTAATAAGTGCAAGCCGTGATTCTCGGCCAAATTTTAATTGGAAGGACGAAATGTTGTTTTTCGACGGCATGCTGGTCCGGTAGGCAAGCAGAAATTCAGGCAATGCTTCCATGTGATGTTCTTGCAGTTTAAGTTTTTATTCATAGTCGTGTTGCACCTTGATGCCATTTCGTTGGTGTGCAGGTTACGGTGAAAGGCGTTGCCCCTGGATGCCCCAATTGGTCGAAACCGTTTTCAATGATTCCAACTCTAAGCAGGGCCATTGGTCGGTGAGAAAACGTTGTAGCATTCCATACATTGCTGGCACATTAAATTCGAATGCTTGCGACACGGTCACGCCTTTCAAATCCTTTATTGTTATAGCTTCCACCCTGCGCGTGAACTGCTCGATTTTCACCAGAATGTATCCCTTTCATAATCGACTATTTGTTAAGGGCCTAAAGGCAACCAGCCGTCAACACTGGTTGTTCTTGATTTTCATCAATCTCATCGGATGTCCCGGTGCACCCACCTCGGCACTCGTTTAGCAGTTTGGGTATACTAGGATATATTTTGCGACCTCCTTTTTCATGGTAGGCCAAAACACTCTTCTTCGTAGCACATAAATGCGCTTTCGATTCCCACATAAGCACTATGATGAGGTATGCGCATAACCTGCTCTCGCAACTTTGGCGAAATAAATGGTATTTTCCTTTTGTCAGTCTCAAGAACTACATATCGTTTTCGATCCCAAGTCTGTTCTAGATAATTAAGAGTTCCTCCACCTCACATAATTTGGCCTCCGTCTTGGTATCAGCCTGTAAGCACATCTAATTCTAACCGGCTTACACAGCTCTGCGTGCGGAGCTCAATGGTCTAGTGATCCTGGCGATAGCCCGCAAGTACTATGCGCCGAGTTCCACTCCCAGCTATGCTATCTCCACCTGAGGAGTCTAAACAAAGACGAAACCGTCAGTCGCGGATTACTGAGAGGGGAGAAAATCATACCTAGGGTGAAGTAACTTCCCGAATTCATCTCTTCTTATCTCCCCACAGGTTCCTCTCCTCCACTTTGACCGCGCGAACCGGTCTAGCATTATTCGGCTTGAGGACGTCCAACCAGGGGCGTGACAACACATCGGGAACTATGTTCTGCGTTCCGTCTGTGTGTTCGTTGGTGAAGTTAAATTTTGCAGTCGGAGTGTCGCAGGGCAAACGCGTCCCCATGAAAGTGGCCTACGTTCAGTGACGACCCGGCATTCAGTCACTTAAATGTAAATTATCCAATAATCCATGGCCCACACAATCGCCAATCGTTCTTTCTCAGGCGTGGAATATTTCTACTCCGCCGCTCTCAATACTGCAGTTGTATATGCTACCACCTCAACGTGTTAGGAATCGTCCCATCGAATATCATGTCGCTTGCGTCGATTGCCACAGTGAATCTCTCATCAAGATTGGGTAGCGGTACGCAGGTTGGGGCTTCTGCAATGCTATATTTAGGCGGTTAAATGTTTCGTCTGTTTCGGCTGCCAAAACAAACGGTTTGTCTTTGGAAAGCAGCTTTAAAAACGGTCTGACCATCTTTGAAACTGGGGCACAAACTTCGAGTCATAAGCCAACATTCCTGGAAATGCACAAGATTAACGTTTGGATTTTGGCATTGTGAACCTCTTGATCGTCCTGCGTTTTTCCGAGAGCGGATTTACTCGACTATTACACAGAAT
The DNA here is from genome assembly GCA_944474145.2 of Dicrocoelium dendriticum. Classification (NCBI taxonomy): domain Eukaryota; kingdom Metazoa; phylum Platyhelminthes; class Trematoda; order Plagiorchiida; family Dicrocoeliidae; genus Dicrocoelium; species Dicrocoelium dendriticum. The sequence continues at coordinate 48,771,256 of OX104068.1, read as the reverse complement.
CCTGAGTAATCTGTGACTTCTTGCGACTGGGTTTCAGACCAGCTTCTTTCAGTTATTGTAGTACTGCTGCAAGTCTGGTACCATGTTCGTGCTCGGTTTCGGGGTAAATAATGCTGTCATTACCGTAGGTAACCACGCCTTATAGGTTCTCCTGGACTATCACCGAAGGGTTTCTGTATGTAGCTAGATCTTCTATAATCCAATGGCATTCTTACAAACTCCTACTGACAGCGATTCACAATGAAAGCCGTCTTGTGGTGAACTTCCTCTGTGATGGGCAAATGGCAATATCACAAACTGTGGTATATCACGGATATCCGCTTGGCGCTGTAAAGCCTGGGGAAAAGTTTATTTCGTTTGGGGTATCGGAAACGCATTCTTCACTATCAGTTTTTGAGTACTCTGAAATCAATGTGTAATCGATGGTTAACACTGGCATTTTTCGTCAATAGCACGGGAGATGAATACGAAATATGTGTTCGTCTGATGATTATTTCTCTTCCATCTATGCTTTCTGTTTCTGTATTTTCGTCAGCATATTATGCAGTATTCTTCCAAAGATCAACTTGCGCTGTTCTCCAGGAATTAACGGCATTTTTCTGTTCCACCGAGGCGAAGAATCCGTAATCAACGGTTAAGCACAAGGAATTCACCAATCGCACGCAGTACTTGGACCGATGCATTTGACGCTGGAGAAGACATTGATGTGATCAACATGGATTATTCCGAAGCCATCGGATACCATTCCCTACGCTGCAGCATTACGTAATTGGCGACCTAATTTTAAGCTGGATCCCTAACTTAATACTTTAACTGCAGTAAATGGTCAGCGTTCTGAGCTCTTTATCGGATCTCATACAAGTCGTGTGTGGTGTGCCGAAAGGCTCAGTACTAGGTTCTCGTTTGTGTTTCAGGTTTATTAATAACCGTGCACACCGAATCGCTTCAAACTTCCTAGTATTTGCTGACGATATCAAGATTTGGCGCAAGATCCAGGCAAACACCGACAAGAATCTGCCTTATGCAGATTTAGGTACAGTATGTCAATAATAAACCCAACATTTACTGCATTTCAACTTTTGTAAATTCATGTTATTTTTCCTTCTAGGTTAGATCTGCTACTCATACGGGCCCAGGATGAATGTACTGCAACAACCAACCGTCGAAGGTGACTTTGGTGTCCTGGTTCAAGAAGACTTGCGTTGCTGCAAGTTATCCAAAAACGCTTTTAAGACTGGAGAGCAACCCGTCTGTCTGTTGCGACGGGCGGTCTGATAAATAGAAAACTCTATGTTTGGCAATTTATCAGTGCGTATGTTCGTCCTCATGTAAATTTGGCAATGCAATTCTATATAGACAAAATCGACATTAATGAACCGGAGCAGCCACAATGTTGGAATGTGTGATCTTTAAAACAATGAGTGCTGAAAACATTGGGGTATTCAGCGGACAGCAAGGTGGATTAAGTGGCGACCTCATTATTACATACTTGATTCTCCATGACACACGTCATGTGTACAGCTCCTTACAGCAATCCTGCAGCAATACAAAACTGAGTGGTCACGCATTGAAACTCGCCGAACAGTATTGTCGGCTGGAGTGCCGCAGGATTTCTTTCCATTCGTGTCTGTCACTCGCGGAATGCTCTACCAGATTCGGTTGTCTCTACACCGAAAATAAAAGCATTTAATGGACGGTTGAATGACGCATATATACAGTTACACTTTGTTAGTTAACGCTACCTCTTCATCCTAATCATAGAGGGTAGCCTAGATTTATTGGATGTTAGCTCTGGATGCTCTGAATGTACGCGGATTGCAGAATCCCAGCGTAGCAACTAAAAGTCTCCATTTATATGTAAAGTTGTTTAATTATTATAATTAGCAGTATTATATCGATATTCCTCTAAAACTACCCAGCGGGACATGTAAAGGAGCTCTGCTTAACAAGTAGCAATGCAATGTTTTTTGCATAATTCATAACCCATCAGCTGACTAATAAACGTTGTAAACACGGAAATGACCAGTTGCACCTCCACGCTGTTACCAGTTAAGCCGTTGTGGCATGAATTAAGTTGGAAACTCTTACAATTCATCATATTTATGCAGCGGCTCCGTTTTACCTTCGTATTACCGAATCGAGCATGTATATGGGTGAAATGATGCAACGTCCTTCCGAAGAATGCCTGACGCTGGCCTTCTCATTTCAAGACTCCCGCAACACAGGAACTTAAGGCGCAACAAGTTCATTTGTAACGTTTTATATTTTCCAAATAATCCGCTTACATTTTGTGAACTTCCTAGAAAATCTTTTTCAATCAGCGAACCTCTGTTGCTAATAATCTCTCTGGACCATCTGACGTTTGCACAGCTCAAAGGAAACAGCCAGTCGTTACAAAAACTGCCCATCAAATGGACAAAATATTTTTGTCAAAATCACACGATGCTTCCATCACATTATATCGGTAAGCTCGGCTTAGTGCCACACGCATCCTACTTGTGTCCATTTTCTCCCATTCCAATATAATTACACAATACTTTTCCTACACCCTGCATACAGTCAATGACCTACGAACTATATACACGATACGGCGCATCTTACACAGGTATGTCTGACATCTGACGCTGCGTATGTTTAGACGCCATGCACACAGCCGTTCACATCCCCAATGAGTCGTTGTGCCAACACAAATCGCCTAACGTTGCCTTGAGTACAACAGCTTCTGCTCATTTTAAGGACATCCATCTAAAAACCGAACATCGTGCTCTTTAACATAAAGAAGTGTTTTGATTAGGATTAAAAGAAACCATTGTACTTGTTTGTCCGATTTCTTTACTATCTAGTACATTTCGTTGTATATGTGATTCCACTCTTAGCCGAAGGTTGTCATCAGTGAGAAGCAAGCATGACCAAGAATGAGGGGGCAGTTGAAATGCAACTCCTCCCTGGACACAAAAATGCCTGGACACATGGCATTGATATATATAAACTAAGAGTTTGCATTCAATTCCAAGTGGATAGTTATTATAAGAAGCTCAAAGCGCCCCTTAGTACTCTTGATGTACTCATCTGTACGAAAGCACTGCGAACGATATTGCTAGGCTTTGAATCAAACAACGGATCAGCCTTTGGACATTAGGCGCAGAATTGCCGTAATGCCAATTTTCTGACTACCGAAAATTGCTGTTCCCGTTACCCCAAATCTTGTCGCTGTGATAGTAATTAAACTAGACTAAAAACCATCTGCCATAAGACGAATTATCCAGATACATTCGCCAGTCTGTTATTCTTCAAACTCCGGATTCGTTTTTGAAAATCTTTTTAATTGTGTTTATGGTCATTTCCCACCTGTTCGACAAGGGATTGTTCAAGCTGATTCATACTGAATCTTAGGATTTTATTATTCAAACCTAACGCGTTAGCAAGGCCATAACCATCGACTACCTTAACATGCATCAATGAAACATTTGAAATGCTTTACTCACTAACAAAGACAGCCTGTTACTTTGGTACCTTTTAATGAAAGGCACATTTCGTATGGATTCCTCTAAACCTCTCAGGTTCCTAAGCATCCTAACCCAACTAGCCTGTGTCTGTGAGTCTCACTTGGAGGGCGCAATTCCGAAGGGTTCACTGGCCGACACGCCTAAGGGAATCTATTCGTTTGTTATTTTTGCATAGTAGCGTTTTCCTAGTGTTCTTTGCGAAATGTTCGCAAAAACTGTAAAACATTTATCCCTCAATAAAATGTAATGTTTGATGGTTTGCAGAGTGCATGTTTCTCTTACATCTTACTAATTTGTCTAGTTATCGCAACGTCCATCTCTTTGATATTCATATTTGAAACCATGTGCTTTTCATTATTTGGAACTGTACCAAAGATGAGGATCTTCCATCAAAATGATGCGACTACGTGTTATGTGTTTGAGTATGACGAGCGGCAGTGAAATATGCAAGGTATCTGTCTCACCTACGCCGCTTATCTTGTCACTATATCAAGAATTTGTTGTTAACAGGTTCATGACAACGTGCTGGCGTCTTGTCGATGAATATTTGCCTTCAAAATTTAAAATTTACACTAGACCCTTGTCTTTCCCTCTAAGTATTCTTCGTTCCGAAGGTCACCGTGTCTGAATGACAAAGATGCATCAGCTTAAATGGTAGATGCAATTGTTGATGACCACGATGATCCTGTTAGGTATAAGGCTTTGAGCGCTTGCATCTTCATTGTTCATGGGAATTCCGCATCAGTCAAATTAGGCTCCAATATCTGTTCTCAAATGAGGCCTACATAATTCGATTATCTCCAAATCAAAACCGCAGCTTCCCTCTCTGAAAGGAACTATGTAGTCTGCTGCTTAAAAGTTTTTTAATTACGGCGGTGTGCTTGTTTCACATTTGAATTTTTGTTCGAGTATGCTATCTCACCTCCCCAGCTGGGTATATGCAATCACTCTCAAACCATATCCCACTGCAGTGTACAGACAACTGTGACGATTAGAGAAATTTTAATTATTCATTCATCTAACAAAATTTATCGTTTACTCTCGTTGCTTTTCATTAGTTTTGCCATCCGCATACCCGACGTACTGCGCACCAGTAATAACCCAAATGATACAACTGATGCTTATCGAATTCTCTGATTTTAATCCTAAAAGCTTAAAAGCATAGCACACAGTTTCCTTACATTTGGTCTTAATCCCTCCGAGTTAGTCGTGGTCGACGTTTCTCCGCAAATCCACTAATTCAATGAAAACCGACTATATCCAATGGCTTTGTTTTTTCTCCTGCAAAGACCATATGATATCATTATCTTAGGTTGAATGGCGTTAGCTGATGTAAAAGTGTGACGGCTGTAGAGCAATGCAATCCATTCCTTAATGTATATATATATATGTATATATATATATGTATTGCCGCTTTTCAGTATGTGTACATGGCTGTTAATTTCCCATACAAAATACCCTTCACCAATTTGTGAGTTCGTCTAGTTTTTATTACAAGCCTGTTCATTGACAGTTTTAGTATCTGTACTCATGATAATCAAAAATAACGATCTTGTCGCCTAACCCCTCATTCATAAAATAATAACTTTTCTATTTATCTCGGTGTCTTAATATGGGTGTCCAAATGTATAAGGCGGTTGTTATCTTCTGTGTATACCTCTCTTTCAGAATGATGCCAATGATTGCCATTAATTGCAATTTGCTAATTAAATTCGACTGTCTTCTGTACTGTATTATGAATGGCACATTGTTCGCAGATACTTTGCATAAATTCAATTGTTTGCAAGTTTGCACCTCTAGTTGAAACACAGCCCTGCTTTTACTTGGCACACCAAACTTTCCCTAATGTTATTGCTGTGAGTGTTTTCGAGCAATCTACCAACATTTGCACTGGTCCTCCCTTCTGCTTACTACAATACTTCTGCCACTTACTCATGGACATAAAATGCCATGCCTTAATGCAGGATATTAACAACGGCGGAGTTATCGGGATCCCCAAAAACCAGTTACTGCGAATAATTCAGTTAGAGCATGATCGTTTAGAATTAAATAAATAAACTTTTATTCTCGACACCGTGAGGCACGCTTGCAAATTCCTGATCATGACAATCCAAACATGAACAGTCGGTAAATGAAAAATTTTCGCAATTGAACTAGTCACATATATGATCTGTGTGTGAATGTAAATCTGTGGTTAAATCTGTGCTGTAATTCAAAACATGTAGATTTACACTTCACTTTAATTCGATTCAGAGAATGATTGAGCACTAGCAATGACATTTGTATTTTGAGCCTAGTGTAATTCAAACGTTTTTACGTGATAAATCAGGACTTTACGGATAATAGGCTCATCGTTGGGAACATATACATTTCACAACATTCTGAGTATTTTGGGATCAAATTGTACAGACTGGAATGTATACTTGCTCCTTCACTGCAGTATTCATTATTTAGTAAGAGGTGAATACTACATAAAATCTCACCGTAGACACCAACGACAAATGTCGCACTTCCCACTGTTTACACAGGATCAGCTGTAGCTATGGAGACGGTCACGTTTTACTTACTCTCCGATGCCGGTTTATCGGGATCGAATTACACATACAAATTCGTTACGCCGTAGAGGGAAAAATACATTGCTTTGTGAAGAAACTTCTGCGTCAGTAATCACTATGCATCTACCGAACTCTAGGTACTAAGTTAGTCTTCACTTATCAGACACAAACCTAATGAGAAATAAAACGCTTTAGCTTAGCAAGCTCCTCGTGGACATTGTCATCTATAGAGATAAAGCCCTGCCAATTCTCAAAAATCTGGCTGACTTTGTCATTACGATACCGCTTTACTGTATTCGCGCCAATAGCCCATTTAATGGCGGCAGAATCTGTGTCACGTGATAGCTGCATTAGCAATAATGCACAGAGTATAAGCGCCATCTCAAGGCTACTTTAATATAGATATATTTTTCATGTATTCCAGAGTAATAATCCGCTTTTTACTAGCCATGGTGTTCGTGAGACGCACAAACATTTTGTTTGCAAGTGTAGATGTTCTTCTGCTGAAAACTTCGGTACGGATTAATAGAAAGTTTATAAAATTATAGTGAATAATGTTATGGTATAGAATAGATACAGTGCAGTTTGCAACATAATGAGACACATTTGCTAAGTAGCGTATATTTGTTTGCACGTTGAAGTTTGGACTATATTGCAGTGGGCGTGCCTACTATCAGTTTTCCCTGAGTAACTAATAAGAGGGGCTCATGTGTAGGGGATTTTGACATAATTAATTTATGTTCTTCGCTGCCAGCTTCAAAATCTGATAGACTTCCACATGCGCGGAAAAGCATCAGACTGCAGTTTCAGCCAGTTAGGCATCGTCAGTAGAGCGCATCCATCGGATCCATCAGGATTCGAAACCCTGAACGCCAGCAGATTGAACAAACAGTCAGCAGCCTATGCCATTGTGCCTCAGGGGACAGCTTCCGACCGTCATGGGTTGCAAGCTAACTGCGATATAGCGCGTTTTATACTCCACTTTCATGCATGTAACTCAGGTTGCAGAGGACAGGGTTGGACCAGAAATACGCGACATCCACAGTAGCGCAGTACTGACAATGCCAAACAGGCCTGAACTACAACCTAATCTTTTACCGGGCATGTGGAAGACTACTAATTTGGAAGGTGGCTGCAAAGAAACTCAATTAATAAGAGGAGCTGTTTTTACTTACCCACCGAATTATACGCATGCACGTAGGCACCCTGTAATAATACCAGTACGGATAGATCCGGATTATTTTGATTGCAAAACTTGTAAAAGTGGTTTCAAGACATTTTACTAAACTAATACCTATCCTCATTTACTTAAACAACTGATGTGGCCATTTGAGGCAAGGGCGCAAATTTTTATTTGCAGGCGACATTAAATAATGCGTTCATTTTTATTGGGACCTATATCTATAAATGCATAACACCATCCGTGAAGATCTGTCGATTATGAACAGATATACTGAAAGTTTCATGAGGATTTGAGCAAGTAAATCTTTACCCAGGCGACCCATGGCAAACCATCGACGCTTTAGTACAAGGAGCGATGTCGATTCCTTTAGCTTCAACAACCCTGGCTTCATCGGCTGAAGATTCTTACCAACCAGAATAGCTATCACATTAGAGTATTGTTCAGGTAATCGCAATCTTGCTAAGATATGCGTGTGCCTTTCCAAAGAAAAAAAGAACAAAATATCCCCACTAATTAATTCGCAATGATGAACGCCCTTTTTAATGAATGTTACCCTTGAAATAATGGGTAAATAGGGAACAGTTATATCTGCTCTGTCAAATATTCTTGAAATAACTAATGTAATCTGATATCTGCTCCTCAGAAATCTGGGAGTGGAAAAATGAAATCCATTAAGAACTATATGTGACAACTATAATTTCAGTCCGTTTTCCACATATTTTGCAAATCGTATGATTTACTAGTCCACAGTACTGTTGGAATCATGCTATACATGAACTAATCCGTCATAAGGAAGCGCTAATCAGTTTGGAACTCTCAGTAAACCCAGGTGAGCCATATTCAACCATGCACACACACGAAATACACGTTACCTGGAGGTGGGAAACAGCTTAGCTAGTATAGCGCAAATCATACAAGGACAAATGGAATAAAATACAAAAGATGCAAGTTAACTGGGCTAAAGCGAACGGATTGGCATCGTTCCGGTAAGCTAACTGCCGGCTAGTTTGCAGCCGAAAAATTTAATTTACTAAGTAAAATTATAAAATGCCACATAGTTTGTTCGTGGATGGAGAGGAAAGTAAAAAGGGAAGGGGAGGGACGAATAAACTCATAGCACGAACGCCACTGAGGTGGGCTCCTAGCCATATCAGCAAGTGTATCTAGTCAAACGTGCTGATAATCCTTCGGATCACAATCAGGGAGCCGAGACGCTCCAACCGATGCCAGCTCCGAAGTAAGGGCCTTCATTCCTCTTGACAAAGTCATCGTTTGGCCACCTCTTCTCTACTTTCATCCACACACCGGCGCGCAAACAAAAAACGTCGCGGGAATCGGTGGGTTGGCACGCCTAACACGTGGCAGAGCCATCGGAGCCTGGTGCCTGAAATAACGGTGCTGAGCGGTCCATTTCCTTTTCCAGTGCCTTAAACAAGGCGTCGAACACGCTCGTTGCTTACGCGGTGATCCCACCAGATGGGTGCTAATTTGCGAAAGCACCGGTGGTCGAACGTGACTAGCTTCTTTATGTCCTCTGATCTAAGGGGCCAGGTTTCACAACGGTGCAGTAGGATCGAGCGTACCGCTGAATAGTACACTCTACCCTTCAGCGCGAGAGTGATGTCGCGCCGGCGCCATAAGTGGCGAAGGTTAGCAAAGCGTTTCGAGTTTTTGTGATACGGGTCGTGTTCCCATCTCCAATCCCACCGGCGCTGATACAACTTCCCAGGTAGTAGAATTGTTGAACGTCTTCTAGCTGCTGCCCACCATAGGTTTGCGAAGAAGGCGGTCTAGGCCAATCTCGGAGGAACGCTTTGCACTTTGATATTGCAAAGCAAAGTTCAAAGCGGCTGACAGCCAGTGCTAATCTGTCCAGTGCAGCTTGGCACGTTTTTGGGCTGTCACAGATTAGGGCAATATCGTCAGCACACTCCGAGTCAAGAACTCGTTCTCCTGGGAGCAGATCCATACTTTCTAAGTCGTGTCCTGTGAACGATATTTCCATGACTTCGTCAATAGCGATGTTGAAGAGGACAGATGACAGCGGGCATCCTTGTTTTGCACGGTTTGATATATGACAGGTTGACGACAGCTTGCCGTAAGCCCTCACTTCTCCTTCTCTACGCGCGTATCTTGATCGGATAATATTTACATATCTCTCAGGTGCACATTTCCTGAGTAGACAGTCCCAAAGTGCACGTCTATCCAACGAATCGGATGCACCTTTGATGTCGAGGAACACGACAAACGTGGGCTGCCAATATATGTCCCGATGCGCCAACAACTGACGCAAAGTTAAGATGTGGTCACTGCAGCCATGAGCATGACGAAACCCAACTTGCTCTTCACGAATATGGCTTTCACGAGTACCAGTCAGACTGTGATGGATGACAGAGGCAATCAATTTGGAGGCGATGTGGACCAGACTGATTCCTCTATGGTTGCTGCATTCCGATCACGAGCTTCCATGGAAAATTGGGACTATGATGGATCGGCTCCCGTCAGTTTGGAGAGTTTTCTGCTACCACAATTTTACTTGTAACTCTTATAAATCATTTACAAAGCAGGTCACCCGAATTTGAAGAGGGCTTGAGGTAGATCATCTGGTTCCGCGGCTTTATGTTACTTTAACTGTTCAATCTCACTTTCAACCTGTGCGCAAAAGGGTGGATCCAATGGACAGCCCAGAGTGCGGGTGCGATCACTGGTCGATGAGCAATCTGAGAATTCAGACCTATTAAATTGCCGTTTAAAATGATCAGCTAAACACACCAAGTATCTTGACAAGTTAAGGATAGGCTGTCCACTTATGTCACGTATATCTTTTATTAACACCAGGTCTTCTGCTGCCCGATTTTGTATCAGTGTCCATTTTCCTCTCTGTTGCACGAAGAGACCACCAGGATTCGCGGTCTCTCTATAGGCTAGCAAGTAGCATGGCTCGGAGTTCTTTACGAGTTTCATTGTGTTCACCAAGTCACACTGTGTCGGAAATTAGTGCTTACAAGCAATAAGTGAGCAACTTCACACAAGTGTAGTAACCGCTCACCGATATCATTACGAGAGCCTACACCATGTTGGCCGCGCTATTACAATTCATCAGTGGATAATTTGCGAACTTGAGCTTTCAGATTCCCAGCCAGTACAAAATAGTCCGTGCTTATTCTGTGGCGAAGGATCTCGTTTAATTGGCGATAGATGTTGTCTTTGACCGAATCATCACTACAGTTTGTGAGTACATAGGCAGCGATGACAGATGGACACCGGTTAGTCCCGCTCGAATTCGAACAATTGAACGAGCCAGTCAATCGGAACGCACACAACCGGCTACTGATTGGAATCCAACGAACCAGTGCAGTTTCCGGGCAATATTCACACACGTTTTGCCTGTGCTCCAAAATGTATCGTCACCAGATAGGCGCAATTAGGAAGTGCTGCTGGTGTCACATGAAGGGGATCACAAATTGAGCACAGAGCTCGAGCTTTGTAGGCGGGTCTCCGATAAGCAGCAGCTATTGGTCGGGCAGGTCTCCAATGTTCGGACAAATTCTGCCTCTTGACCGATCTGTAGCAATGTGCGTACAATGTGGCATGACAATATGAAGGATGATCGTGGGCTCCAAATGCATTCCATGAACTGGGCTTGGTAGCTTTGTTCGACATGGGCTTGTCACCAGAGAAGGAATGACGCTCCGCGTTCAATGTGAGTTGAAACTAAAAGGTAAAATCCTATCAAATCAAGGTGGGGCGGGCTAGGAATTAGGGAGTCGAAAACAAGGGGATAGAAGTCAAGCTGGAACGGGACGGTAAGTGTGAAAACGCATAAGAGGGGGAATAATAAGATGGGAAGTCTTGATCAGTTGCATCCAAACCCCTATACACTCTGCTTGAGTCAGCAGATTGGGCACCGTTGATTATCCTCTGCGTTTGCCGGAGCATCCAGAAATAGTTTCGCAAAGATTTCATAGTATTGCGTGGACAGGATACTGTCAGGTTGCTCAAGCCTAGACAGGAGAACCATTAGGTTTCTCAAGCAAAGCCTTTGGATTAAAACCTGACGGCAATGCCGCGGGTTTGGCGTTGGGCTAAAAGGAGTCCCTGTTCAGGAATAAGGCGCCATCTCACTCAAACTCCAAAACTGAAAGACCAGGAGGCTGAGTTTGCCTGGCCTCTAACCATTGACCAATCTGGTATGAGTGGCTCTAAATGTGCAAACAAAAAAGCACCACGCTACATGTCTCAATGGATCTCTGAAGCACGCAGATCGTGGCACTACTGTTAGGTCCAGCGTCATTTCGAAGGACTCAATGGGCGATGCCCGTTTTTGAAACGATGGAACGCGATTTGTCATGATAAGGTTGGTGATTTGTCTGTTTAGACGTGGGAGGAAAATCACGTACCCCGTTCTACCGCGGTTAAGTTCACTGTGTGATGAATCGACTAGACCCGACTGTAGAAGCTCCAGTATCCATACTGTTCAGACGGCCTAGGGCAGTTTGTTTGCTCAAGTGCAAATATCCTGGAGGCCATACGTGAGTTTCAGTGAAAACTGACAGATTCCCCAGAAACTCATAAACGCATAGGCATTAAAATTGTCATAATAACCATCTATCCAAATTATGATGGTGATAAATACCAGTCGAATAAATGCATCTTGATGTCTAGTAAGAAGTTGGTAAGCAGTAAATCTGTGAAAATAGAAGTGCTAAAACAGCAACGTGCGGGGTTTTTGGATGACCTGAGACGTCCGCTTACACTAGATCATACTGCATTCAATGCGTAAAGTACTGGCGCTTTGATTGACATGCGTACAATGAGCCTAAACGCTTAGAAGTAGGCTCATATTATAGGGAACAAATCGCTTGCTCCTAGGTTTTCTAATTATCCTAACGGTTTAGGATAAATACCAGAATTCAAATATACTACAACAAACAAACGTAGGGAGTTTGCCTTGAGCTAATATTTCTTATAATGCAATTTCAAAATTGTACTGGTATTCGGCCCTGTTCCCTTGCGACACCTTTAGCCCAAGTTTCAGTGCAGGTAAGCAAAGTGTTTATCTAAAATCGGACTTGGCTTAACACATAAATCACTACATTGTATCAGGTAGAACGAGTACCTTTTGTGTACAGAAAAGGAGAGAATGAAACATGTTGGCAACGGTGTTATTTGCTTCAATAATTTTATTGCATGATTTCGGCGGTTTTAGCCATGTATCCGTTAGGACGTTGCAAAGAAGAAGCAAAAGTCGAAATGTGATGAAGTACCAATAATCCTGATCAGCAGTCAGCTTGTAACGTTTTATACAGATTGTTCTGAAATTATAGTTTAGAATGAAATAAGGCACCCACTGCAGGTAAGTATCCAACACATAAATCTCCTTACAGAGATTTATAGTTCACATCATATCGCAGACTCAATAGATTCATATTCGCTTTCCCTTATTCATACATACAAATCAGCTACTAAATTGCCACTACTACTGACAATTTAATCCACTGACATATTTAACGTCCTCTTTTACCTTATTTTGGCAAGTCTTTTAGGCGTATATGAATCTAAATGGATGTAACAAGTACTTTGTTATTATATGTCGAAAAGTTACATTTATCTATGGACCAACTGAGCCCCTGTGTATGGGCTTCGAGCACAGAGCAGGCAAATTAATTATATTTCTGATTTCACCTATTACGGCTAGGACGCCCATGGGCGTCCTATTTATACTTCACTACATATTATGACTATTTTAATTACAACCACAGAATGGCTCAAACGTATGAGCAGAAGACTATGAGAGAAGAATATGGGGGCTCAGAACCTGCAGTTAGCTTTGGCGGATTTGGGCATGGGCATTTCCTCAAAAAAGCTGCCTAAACGATCAAAACAAATCGATGAACTTTAAGGCGACGCAGAGACAATGAAGTAATTGCAAGTGCTACTCTCAATTATTTTGTTTTGTTTTATTTGCACCAGATTGTTCATCTCTGTGTCGCTTTAGAACACAAGCTCAGCTACAGTTGGAAAAAACAGTTAATCACAGTATGAAGACAATGTAGACCTTGCTGTTGTTTTGACGACTATGATCTGGCAGAAAACACGAACCTACCTCGTGGATAAAACAAGGAAACAAAAGCTGCAGTCCGAAGTTGGCTAGAGGGATTTATGATCTGAAATCCTTCTATTTCACTTAGAGATCCTGGGACAGTTAGACTTTCTTGCGCAAATGGATTCAGCAAGGAGAACGTATACATAATTTACGGCCGCGCTCCATGTTAAGATTTCACACATATACATGAGGTAGGCTATTGAACATTACCATCTTCATTTTCCGGTGCTGTTTTACTTCTTTCGATTATGGCAACTTTCCTTTAGTTTCCGAAGAAAAGCCTTTTAGTTTAAGTTACCAATGACACGGTTTCTGTCCTTTGTAAACTAGCCGCTACTTTGCAGGGATGATTATGTTTGTAATAGCTAAATCTGTGATTTTGCGTTATCATGGGTTTTCATTTTAGCATGCTGGAAATCCTTGTGGTTTTGACCTATTCAAAGGGGTGAAGGAGAAATATTTTACTGCATTCTAAATGACTAGTAACGCGCTGCTGCTTGTTTTGGCAATAAAGGGTTTATATTGTAAAATTATTGTGGCCTTTATGTGCCATGTATACTGTCTTGGGATTGGAAGCCGAAATGAGAAATGCAACGATTGACAATATATTTGATAGTTGGTGTGTTTGTGGAACACGCAGCATTGTACTATTCGTAGCTTTGTTTGAATCCTGTTTTTCAAATCTACCTGTGCTGGTTTTGTGTGGCGGATGAGTAGGATGGCCGTTTTCTGTGTTTGGACCGCCACAGCCAGTGTTACCACAGTAGCAGCTTCTTTATTCCAAGGGTTACTGACTATGTATTTCTATGTTTTATAAAGAGGGCCATTTCTTCCAAGAGGACTTTAGTCTGCCTGATGCAACGTCTATTCGAAACCTGTGACGGCCATGTAAATATTGTGATGCGAAAAACGATATAGTTGCAGACACTACTATAAGTTCCACTATGCTGTGTTTACCGAAAACAGGGAAATGTTTCACAATATTTGAGTCCAAACATGATGAATGCGTGCTTTCAAATTGGTGACTCCCACTTTGACTGAATACTTGCCTAAATTTTGGCTTCAAAGATATCCAACAGTGTGCTTTGAGACTGAACTGGCAAGACAGCCAATTTTAGTTAGAGTACCGGACGCCAGCAGTGCCCAGATACTATGAAGAAAGATGTAGTAAATTGAAGGATAATTATTGTTTAATGCTTCAACTTCACAAAATATTGTTTTAACTTCTGAATGTGCAGCTTTCTCTAGATTTGCTGAAATTTATGACCAATGGCTTTCTTCATCATTGTATATTGTTAACCTTGCTTCTCTTTGCAGCTGATCACTACTCCGCCTGCCTCCTATACGTCAATGCAGAAGACAAATATATGGTCTTCACTGCACATGGTAATGTGTCCAAGTGTATTAACTATGAGTCAAATGGCACCGAAAAGAGAAATACATAGGTAAATGGAGTGAAACACAAGGACACGAAGCATAGAGCCCCAGCAGCATGAAGCCAGTTTACTCGTTAAATGCTTGGATACCAGCAATCCAAAGTAAGATTTCCTTACATCTAACGAACATATGATAACCTGCAATATGTGATCTTTGCCATCGAACTACGCCGCATTAATCATAAGTGCCAATATTGTAAGAATCTTTCCTAGCTCACCCTGCCTCGACTTTGCCATACTCAACAAAGCTCCATCTGAGTAATTATGCAAAAGCAAGGATCTAGGCAATAAGAGAAACCAGACAGTTGGAATCCAGTCGCATTAATGTTTCTTCGATCTGAAATACCAGTAAGACATGCAGGTAAAAATGGTTCGTTTTAAGGTCAAAATTTGGTAAAAAATAATTTCTTAGCAACGTTGAAAATGGCATTTCAGTTGCACAACAGACAGATTGAACAGAAAAGCTTATCTCAAATGCTAGCAAACACTAGTACTTTCATTTTCTGTATAAAGTACATCAAAATATTCGTTGTGTGTACAATGACAGTGGCTTACTCTGGTGTCTTTAGACAGGCTAAACACCGTGCTGTGCTTCGCGCGCAGCCACACACTTAGGTAGAATTCAGATCAGTTGACGTTTTCATGTTGGCGACATTCGGTCAGCTGAACAAGAGCTCGATCTGACAGAATTGGTTCACTGGACTCCAAATCAAGCACGTTGCGTTGCCAGAAGCAATCCGATGTCCAAAAGAACAACACACTGTAACTATCGATAATCCATTGTTTATGCAAATTGACGTGTCAGGCATCTTCGTACGCTCAAAGATCAATCCGTTCTCAAGAGTACTTCGGTGTTGTTATTCGACAAAATTGTTCATAACTATGGATTCTACCAACACACTGGATTTATGTGCAGTAGCCTAGCACTGGGTAAGCAACGTTGGGAACAAGAATTTTGTTTGCAACACATTTTCACGTAGCTCGTTCCTGTTTGCAGCACTGCCAACATACTCCTAAACAACTGGGTCGATCTGTGGTACTAACCTCGAATTAAACCACACAATGACTTAGAGAAGGCCAACGAATTACCCAGTTGCACACTTATCATGTGATTTCGGTGAGACAAGTGGGCTACGGGAGGTTGAACTGGGGCTGACGTTTTGACAGTCGGCAAACAGCCTATAACTCATAATGCAACACTTGCGCAGGAAATGAAGCATGATGCTACTATCATCCGGTTCGAAACCGATTCACTTGCGCATAACGTCTTTATTTGACAAGCTCTTGCTCTGAATATTTGCATGCAAAGCAACATATCGATGTTGCTAACGCATACTTCGTAAGCACATATGATATTACTAGTCAAGTTGATAGGTTTGGACACAGAACAGCTATAAGCATAGGTAAAACGTAATTATTTTTTGTATTAAAGTTGTACTCGATTAAGCCTCGAGTAACAGCCTCACATAGATGGAAATGCAGAATATTCTTATTTTGCGTTAAGTTGCGCTGTAGGTAGTTCTGCCGAATTGCCAACCCTTAACCGCGGCAGTTGTATCAATGGACAAATGCACATATATGCTCACAGCAGAAGTCCGGCTTCTAAACATCTGTTGTTCCGCTGGTGTGAAGTAATCATGCTAAAATCGTTCAATCAGTTGCATTTGGCGTATCAGATGACGTGGCAAACTTTTCAAAGACGAATCAGAATCAGCCATGTGTGCATGAATAAATGCACGAGTTGACTCCACTATTTAATCGCTATTGCCTTCAGTCGACGCTCTTGGTCATCCGTGATCTGAGTTACATCAAGCGGTTGTGACAGGTTCAAACTATGCCACTACGATCTGTTTGTCGACTGTTTTTACAAAGCTTGTTTATGTTCCGGCGTCAGTAGATAGAAGAGCAAGTGCAGAATCTTGTTATACTGCATGCCAGGCTATGCCATAGACATTTAAGCTTCTTTTTGCTTGCTCTTGCTCTGAATATCTTCCGACCAAAAGTTTTTGTTCAGCAATTTTAATCTTCAAACTATTCGATGGGGAACATTAACTCTAAGAAAATGCCACCTGGTTTTGCTTCGGTTATACCGTGATAAGCAAAACGAGGACGGACTCTAAATTTTTCCCATTAACTGCATCTACACCGGAATCAAAAGCGCCCTTAAAGAAATCATGCTTTACCATAGATGCGATTAGTTTATCATTTCCGTTCTTAAATTGCATGCCTCACGCCTACCCCGCCCCTTCGACAAAACTAACCGCTAATTCATACCAGCCAATATTCCACAAGGATATGCGACCGAATGAAATATCATTCTCCTTATCTGCAGGGTCACTTATTCCTAGTTGTATGGGAGCCTCAAGCACATTGCGCGTGGACACGCCTCGCTCATGTTAAATAACACATAGACAGGTAAGTGCTTCCAATGTACAACATCACCACCCACCAGCCAAAACATTTTTGGTGACATCCGGTCCCGGATTTGCATACCACTGCGACCTCCATGGGACAGCTGCGGGACGCCTGCGCCTACTGGGGGGATCATGGTTGGCTTACGCTGCCCTATCCACACACCCCATATACAGCGTACTCCCAAAATACTAAGACTGGACAATGTGTGCATGGGAACCATTTTTTCATCCCTTCCGGACCATACACCTTTAACATGTACAACGTCATGGTTTCCGTTCTTGTTACTTAAAAATCATGCGTACCATACGTACACATGTCGGTGGCTGGGCTGTAGTCCTGCCGAAATTAGACTGAAACCCTTGTTGAGCCTACGTCACCAAGAGGACCTCCCATTCCGTTCCTCATCACGATTCGCATTCCCCTGGATCCAGCAACCGTGGAGGACGGTTTTGACAGGCGGTCACCTTGCCAAACTTTACTTCAAGTGCAGCCATACGGGGTTGGCAAACTCCAACACGGAATTCAACAAATAAATGTGACAGTTAACACGAATAAGCAGCAGAAGAATAGACCTATGAAAATCAAATAAAACAATACACTGTATCCAGGTTAAGAAGATCTAGCCCAAGTGAAAGTCGATGTCGCCTAATTTCGGTGAAGACAAGTTGACATAAAGGCTTAGGGTTCTCCGTCACAAATAACATCCCAATGGTCCCGGGTTCGATGCCTGCTTTTTCTATCTGATAAGAAGAAATAATATCGATACGCGTCATGTAATTAAAGTGTTTTTGGATGCGCGAGAACCAATTACAGCAGGATGATTTGGTATTCGATACTTGAATGTGCTTACGACAGAACGCCCCGGTTTGAATATGCAGTTTACTTCCGTTATTGTGGTCACAAGTCCTCATCTATCCATTTTAACGGGCTGCAATGAGCAACACAATTACTTTATGAACGAAAGAAACAAATCGATCTATGTGAATGGGCTACCTGGCTGCCAGCGAAGGCGTCATGTTTACATTGGTACACGGTGATCCGTGCTCCGGTTCTACTTAGACGGCCAAAAAGTCCCTAATTTGGACACGATTTTCCGCGTGATTAAGTTCACCATATATAGCAGTAAAATTGAATCCCTTCTAGTAAATATCTTCCGCCCGTCACACAGTCATTCCCGGTAAGGTATAATCCGATTTTAGGGATCAAAATCGGTGGGCCGCGCAGTAGTCATCATTTCTTAAAGCTGAGTTCAGTACTTCAGTTATGAACAAACGTGGCTTTATAAGGATGAAACTGGTCATTCGAAAAAATGTAGGATATCATTAGCAAGAAAAGCTTATCCATATCGGTTTAGAGACGTGTGTCCGATGACCCGGTATTTATGCTTTTTACTATATTGTGCAGTTTCATGAGATTCCATGAAATAAACGTTACGGAGGCATTACACATCTTAAAATATGCTTACTGCCGATCGAGAGCTCATGGTTTCAGTAAGCTTTGGAAACAACTGGTTGAGAACTTTTGTAAACGACCTGTCGATTCTGACATAATCGGAATCTTGCAATAGAGAAGCTTGCCTTTTCCTTTACCCTACAAGAAGATCCGAATTTGTTCATTACAAATTTGATGAATGTATGAGCACAGTCAGATTGAATAATTCGGATTGGTTAGTTACAACCGAGGAGCATTAAGTAAATTGACCGTATAATGTAAGTGACAATAAAACAGCCGCGTCAGTGATAATTAAAATACGACGGAGTTTAACAATTACTTAGGGAACGTGAAATGTATTCCAGAGCCGCTTAAAGGACAAACCATATAGCCATGTCCGCCCTACCTCCAAGTTTAGGAGGATACATAAGCCTGACATACGCCTTTGGCACACTGTTGATTATATAGGTACCTCTAAGTAAGCATTCGACAGGTAGGTATTACTTCTACTGTAACTTATGACTAGGCGAAATAATACGTTTATAACTACTTATGATTGCAAGAGTAAGAAGGCGGGACTTAAAGTTAAATGAACTGAAATAATAGCCGAATTTGACGTTAGCTCGCTCTTTACCATCGTTCAAGATTGCGACTTAGTTGAGGTAGCGAGGGCGAACGAAGCTCTGAATAAATCAAATAACTGAGCGATTGATATTGTGTCTTAAAAATTTTTATTTTACCTTTAAGTCTAGATTAAATATCTATGAAATAGTTCTTGCCATGGGACCGATAATGTCTTCCGCACTAGCTAAATATCACATAAAATACTTTGATACGATGCTGGCTGATTCTAGTAACTTACAGATATTTTGTTAGGGCTAGTTTGAAGAAAAATTTGTGGTAACAATACGAGGTAAGATATTTGGGTTTCTTAAGCAGTGGAACAATATTTCCAAACGTATAAATTTTAATATATGTTTGGAGCCTTGCAGTGATACATTGCTATTGGTTGAATACTTGATTGCGATATTTACTACACTGAGGTATACATTTTGTGTAATCCACTATATGTTTAATATTATTGCCCATTAAGCGCTTCGCTAAGTAGAATTACGTCAAAAGGCTGCATACTATATACGCACTCACTAGGTTCTTAGTTACTGATTCAATTTCGGTCACATCTTCTTGTGCCTACGTTCGTTTAAAATAGTTTGACAAGTGCTACTCATAGTTAAAGATTAGTGTAATACAACTTGTTCGATTTTACTGTCAATGCACTTAAAATATTCGCACATTGTTCGCGGGTATCTACTTATTAAAGCAAATTATTTTCCTGGATTACCCTCAATATTCTACCCAGACTTGAAGCGCTGCGCATGGCACTCCATTAAGAATTTTATCACAGCTACCTGACATTCTTTACAGCTACGTTTGCAACCGAGATTTGTGAGCATATTTATATGAGTTTTCGTCCCGTCAAATCCAACGCCAATTCAAGGCACTTGTTTGCCACAGACAGATTTTGAGTCTGCAGTAAGGACCGACAGACCTCGTAATGCTACAACAGCGGCTGAAGCATTGCGTCTCCTGGCCTTCATCCATATAACTTAGCGTGCGTGCCTTGACATTTTGTTTCACCTTGACGCTAGACTACAACACATTCATCAAACGATTGTGGACGTCATTACCACTTTGACAGCTCAGAAGGACTTCGAAGCAAATAATACTTTCACTAGGGTTACGACAGCGTGAGCAACGAGCATGTCCGACGCCTTGTTTACGGCATTGGAAAAGGAATTGAACCGGTCAGCACCGTAATTTCAAACACCAGGCTCCAATGGCTCGGCTACATGTTGCGCATTCCAGCCCACCGACTCTCGCGACGTGCGTTGTTTGCGCGCCGGGGTGCGGATGGAAGAAGAGGAGGCAGGGCCAAGCGATGACTTGGTCCAGAGGAATGAAGGCCCTCACTTCTGAGCTGGCCTCGGTTGGAGCGTCTCGGCTCCCTGGTTGTGATCCGAAAGACGATGAACACGTTTGGTTGGACACACTTGTTGATATGGCAAGGAGCCGACCTCAGTGGCGTTCGTGTTGTGAGCTTCTTTGTCCCACTCCTTCCCACGTAGCTTCCCCCTCCAACCACGATCTCATTATTTAACCTTATATCATTTATCATAGTCATTTTTTGGTGCACAATAGCCGGCTGGTGGCTTACCGGAACGATGCTCATCCGTTACCGATAGCTCAGCCGGCTTGCCCCAGATGAATTCCTTTTTCTCTCTCCTTTTTTCTGATCATTGCGGCACAGTAGCTGAGGTTTTCCCCACCTCTAGCCAACGTGTATGACCATGTTGATGAGGACAGGGTTACGGAATTGAGAATCGAAACGAAAAGCACTACCTGCCCACCGAGGATTAAACCTAGAGCATTAAAGAAAAATGAATGGATTATAAGGTTCAAACTTTAATAATCATATCTTTCACTATTGCTATTCCCTTAGTTTAAGTGAAGTGAAGGAACAACATATCATAATAGTTTGCTTTTAGTAGGTTTCAATTTGTGTGGCTGTCCCAAGCTTCCACCTTAAAATAACGCTGGTGTGATAGAGTGGCACAGATGCTAGCGCAAGCAACCGCCGTAAAATCTTCCTCGTCGGACCCAGAGGAATCTGCGCTTCGAGCCTAAAGTACAACATCACGCTCCAGTTAGAAGCAGAACAGCCAAGCCGGATTCGAGAGTAATGATTGATATTTGGGCACTGCAACCACGCTGAATTTTACCCCGATACGGCAGCTGCTTATATGTAGATATATATACAACACGTTTTCTCACTTCCATGCGGTGCATTAAACAAAGTCTAAAAAGCGACAACCTGCAAGTTTCTTATGCTCACTTACATAACGCATGCAACATAAATTTGATCGCTGCAGAATTAGAGCAGCTATGACCACCAGTGTAACGGCAGGAAGTCAACCGCCCTAGACTGGCAGTATCCACCACATATACACTTGCGGCAAGCTCTAGCGAAGCGCCACAGTTATCGCGCACCTACAAATTTGTGTTCCACGACTTAAAGTGTGCGTTTGGTTCAATGGATTGATGCATCTTGTTTACAACACATATGCGTAAAGGTGCTCCTACGAAACACGAGAACCTTTTGCTTACCCCATGCTCGCGTCAAGGTGTGCGGTAACCGCGTGATCCGACAAAACGTGGAGTTCATCAAGGTTTTCCGGCGTAACCACTTTTGTTTAAGTTCGTCATGGATTCCATCATAGAGAGTTCCCTTACGAAGTATCAAGATGCAGGCGTCAAGTTACTGTCTGGTGTAAAGCCACTTGATCTTGTTTATGTAGATGAAATCATCTGGCTCCTTAAGGATGTTCTAAAGAAACAATCAACCTTCTATTGCCTGACAAAGGTGGTCCACTTAATTAGTACACGCTCGGCACCGTTAACCTGCAACGTGTCGTTGCAGGACCACTAGCTAGTTGATGAATCGTTAAACTTTGAGCACGAGGAACTTGCGATAGTTGATAGATTCATTAACCTTGGTAGCTGCATCAGCAACAATGAGTGCAATAGTATATGAATCAGTTCAGGGGTGACAAAAGCCAGCATCGCTTTCTTGAAAATGCGACATCTTTGGTGATGTAAAGGAGTTTCCCTCCGTGTGAAAGGCCGAGGCCACACTGATTGTCGTCCTGTTGTATGAAACTGAAACTGCCTCTTCATGCTGAGGTTGTAAAGTGCCTACAAGGTTTTGATCATTGCTGTCTACAAGGGATTGCTGGTATCGGATGGCACCAGTGTGTGCCAAAAGATTATTTATGTAGGCGAGGAACAGCCAGTGATAACCAGCTAGGTTTCCTAACTCAACATACAGCACTGCATAATCTGAACTGGCTTGCGTTCTCATTACATATGCCCGGACAGCCCCTTACATAGAAGAGCCTTATTTGTTCTGAAAGATTTAGGGCGGAACAAGACACGAGGTGGAAAATTGTTGACGGCAGCTGGAAATAAAGTCACTGATGATCAATTAGGTGCCGTCTTGCCCTCCAGCCCGGTGCCTACATTACTCGACTTGTGCTTGGCTTGATGCTTTACAAGGCATGGCTCGCAGTCGACAAGTTCACGAGTCTGCAGCCGTCTCCTAGTCGGATTGTCCGTTTGAAATGTAATGTGCTGATTTATCTGCAGGGTTGTGACTTGTTTTGGTGCGGGGCAGTGAAAACCTCAAGAATGTGGTCTCGCCGATGTGGCCTGATATTTGCAAGATGGCAAGCTTTTTGTGACGGATTGCTTTAGATAAGTCGTAGGCGCCCTGACCCTGAATGTTTGGTTCGGGCAATAAGGTTTCCTGGCAATTCACCATTTACCTCTTCAATTTTATTCTTCGTTTCTTAGTTATACATGGTAGTATGGTAGCGAAACATCAGTTCAAATGGCTGACACGCTGCTATTATTGATGATGATGACCCTGAGGTTATTTGGTAAAATACGGTAGTCTCGTTAATGAACGGTGA
>OX104068.1:48373617-48748030 GCA_944474145.2 Dicrocoelium dendriticum | reverse complement strand
GCAGGTATTAAATATGTATACGAATGTGCGTATGCATGTCAGTAGAGCCCATGGGGCATTGCGTCTTGTGGTGGTGAGATCCGAACAGATCATCGTGTTGATCCCGTTAATGTTGTGCAGTGGGCTCATTTCCTTTAAGCCTCCTTGGGGCGACTGCTGGATGGGGGTTCGTTTGCACATATCTGCCACCTGAGACCCAGCGCACACACTTAAGCATCTGTCAGTGAACTGGCTTATGGGGAACGGCCCGCTTCATTTCGGGTGTACACTTTACCGAAGGCTATGGCTGATGACTGAAGTAGTTCTCTTGGTCAGGTTTGGTAGCGCTGGCATTATCCTAATCCAACCCATAACTATGAATCACGCCAATATTAAAAAACACATGCTGAATCGGCCATCGTACAGTGTCACCAGGGTAAGGGTCACGGTAGTTGCTGCATACAGCGGGCTAGATAAGCGAAAACATGCTACCTCTGGTGCCATTCGCTGTACTCTTTCTCCTGCAATTAATCTTCCCGTCCATGTTAACTTAACGCGCTACTTCCTCCAATCCGGGTCGTAACCAAATATATGTTTGCCAGCCAAAGGGAGCGTAGGCCTCAGCGCCAAACGCTCAACATCGAGTGCTGGATTGTTCGCATACTACTCGGCCAACATACTAGTGGGCGACCCAAGCGACACAATTAGTTGTCGCGAATGAACTGATGCGCTAGCGCATTGACATCACCGGGCTCAGCGCGAATCGGCTTACTGATCAAGGCCAGTTGCATGAGGCTGGTGCTAGTTGCGCGTTCCACTGGGCGGAGAAAGGCACCGCAGCACTACCTAAACATGCTGTCGTATTTGCACTATCTAGCCGCCTAAATCGTCAGCTGGTAGCATAGCCGAGTAGCAGCAGCCCAAGCTTGATGACGCTTAGAATGCGACTTGGAATAGATAGTTTTACAGCACTTATTATCACTTGTGGTCTCACTATGTGTTATCCCGAGGAATCGAGGGATCAGTTTTATGCTCAGATATCCTCTGTAATGCGGTCTGTGCCGCGCAGTAAAGGACCATACTTTCTCGGTGGCTTCAACGCGAAAGTTGGGCGTGATGCAACAGGGTGGACAGACGTAATCGTTACGTTAGTTTTGACACAAACAACGGGAACAGTGACCGGCCACTCTCATTATACGCCACTCTAGGTCTAATGATCACAAACACATATGTTGAGCCGCGTGCTAGTGTGCTAGCAGCGTAGACGGACCAAAGGACTGGGCACGGTTACTTGCTCTACTATGTCAACGTACGTCAGGTTGACATGCACGAAACGCACACGACACGTGTACTGCATGGAGCTAAATATGGCACAGATCACAGGTTAATGCGAATGAAATGTACCTACCTATTCGTATCAGCGCCCGTGGGAATGAGGATGAGATCACGAATCGTATTGCAAAAGCTCGGTGCGCTTTTGCTAACCGTCGCAACTTATGGCGCCGGCGCGACATCACTCTTGCCCTGAAGGGTAGAGTGTACAATGCAGCGGTACGTTCGACCCTACTGTACGGTTGTGAAACCTGGCTGCTTAAAGCGGCGGACCTGAAGAGGCTAGTTACGTTCGACCACCGGTGCCTTCGTAATTTAGCTCACATCTGGTGGGAACACCGCGTGAGCAATGGAAAAGGAAATGAACCGGTCAGCACCGTTATTTCAAACACCAGGCTCCGATGGCTCGGCCACGATTTGCGCATGCCAGCCCACTGACTCCCGCGACGTGCGTTGTTTGCGCGCCGGGCTGAGGATGGAAGAAGAGGAGGCATGGCCAAGCGATGAGTTGGTCCAGAGAAATGAAGGCCCATACTTCTGAGCTGGCCTCGGCTGGAGCGTCTCGGCTCCCTGGTTGTGATCCGAAAGACGATGAACACGTTTGGTTGGACACACTTGCTGATATGGCAAGGAGCCGACCTCAGTGGCGTTCGTGCTGTGAGTTTCTTTGTCCAACCCCTTCCCACGTAGCTTCCCCCTCCAACCACGATCTCATTATTTATCCTTATATAATTTCTCATAGTAATTATTTGGTGCACAGTAGCCGACTGGTAGCTTACTGGAACCATGCTCATCCGTCACCGGTAGCTCTGCCGGCTTATACTGGTTGTTTTTCTCCTTTTTCTGTGTATTGCGGCACAGTAGTTGAGGTTTTTCTCCTCTAGCTAACTTGTATGATGATGCTGATGTTGACATATTCGTAAATTGGTATGTGGCTCACATACCGTGAACCGGTTTCATCTTCCTTCCTTAGGTGCTAACGAGGAGAAGGTAGGGTTAGAGAAGGCGATGATCATCCACCTTGTGATGTCGAACCCATAGCTGTAGTGAGCGACTTGTTTCACCAGGTTCGTGAGAAATTTATTGCTGCTACCGAGAAAGCATCAGGGCTCGCAAAATGCAATGAACAATGAACCATTATTTATCACGGGATAAAAGCAAGTGCTTGAAACGTCCCGTAGAATGGGGGGTGAACATGATAAAATCATAATATATCTGGGTCATCTGCTGCACGTCTGAATAAATGAATGCTTTGATAATTAACATCTGTGTAAAATTAAAAATTATCGAGCGTAAACGTTCAGAAAGACACTGGAGTGCAGTGGTCTTTGATGTAAGGAGTAATAGAAATAAAATATGGTCGCTCACTTAGGTCCATTTGTTACATAAACCCCTTTGAAAAATATGCTTAGCGTAATCCACAAAAGAGGAGTTTATGTAACAAAAAGCTGGGAGCTAAGCTCAACATCTAATCGTTTTTTTTGAATACGTCCAAGGTAGGAGAGTATACAACTGAGTCTGGAAGTGCTTTTTAGGGTTGACAAACCCGAAGGGAAAAGCAATTCCATCGACACTCTAGACGGCTATATTGTTCCTACAACTTTAAGCAGTTACACCTGAGATGCGGGTTGTGGCTAAGTTGCAGCAAATGACGGCATACGTGGTTGGGGTCAATTAGTAACTTATGCGCTAATGTGAGATCCCCGAGCAGCTTTCGATAGCGTCCGCTGAAAATTCCCAGCAACTTCAGACTTCCTTTGGTAAAAGTGATAGCGCAGACCCTGCACATTCTTTGTTACTCTTCGTTGTGATGCTTCTATTGCTTCTAGATGGCGCTTAAACCAAGGTTACCATGCTTGCTTATCGTATACAACACGCGGGCGTACGTAGGAATTGTACGACATTGGGAAGATTGATGGGTCAAATCTCCCGAATGCACTTCGCAGCATGCCGACGTGCTGGTTGCTTCTTTTCGCCGCTACCTCAGCTTGTTTTGAACTGTTGAGGTCGCTAATGTCGCTAATGTCACGTTCCTGGGAGCTATTCTGCAATCCGTTTGTTTCAAGTAAATAGGTGTAGTTATGTCTATGGCGTAATTGTAAAACACGACATTTGTCTACGTTGAATGGTAGGGCGTTTTGAGCTGACCAGTTAGACACAGTTAAGATCTCACTGGAACCGTTCGTGGTCTTTCGTTCCTCTGATGCTTCGCCAAATCTTGATATCATCAGTGAAAAATAGGAAATCGGAAGTAATTGATCTCGACAATTCGTTAATGAACACCAAGGATAGGCGAGGTCCAAGAACCGAGCATTTTGGTACTCCACACTTCACATCGATTGCACCAGACACTGATTCTCGGACTCTGACAACTAGCTGTCCTTCTTGTAGAAAATTGTTATCCTACTCAGGATCGGGTCTCCAATGCCGTAGTTTCGAAGCTTCTGAAAGGGATTTTGATGGTGTAAGCTATCAAGCGCTTCTGAGAAGTCCAGGTAGATGACATCGACTCCAACACCATCATCAACAGCTTCAGTCCAGCTATTACGTGCAATTAATAGGTTAGTATTACACGAATGCTTTTGATAAAAACCATGTTGCTCTAGAGATATTAAGTTGTGGTTTTCCAGATACTGTATCAGCGCATCTGCGATGATTGATTCCAACAATTTGGATATTACGGGAAGCAATGTTATTGGACGGTAGTTGACAGGATCAGTGCGGCTACCTCTTCTATGGATAGGAGTGGTAAGCCCTTGCTTCCATACTGATAGAATACGTTTCTTTTATAAACCTTGCTGATAGAAAACAGCCAGTGGTACTGCTAGATCACTAGCTACCGCCTGCAGAGCCTTTGGTTGGATGTTGTCGGCTCCGGGAGAACTGTGGATACGCAAGGATAACAACTTCTTCAACACAGCTTCCACAGTGAAGGTGATGTTTTTAAAACCAGATGGTGGAGTAATAGAAATGAGGAGAATGTTTGGACTGGTTACCTGATGGAAAGTGTGGGAGTAATGAGGTCATTGGAGATCAGCTGCTTCTATTGCTGATCGCGTGCACCCAACACCCGTGACTAGAGTTGGAACACCCCTTTTCACTATTCGAAGGCCGTTAACGTGTCTGTACAGGAGTTTTGCGATCAGTACAGAGTCGCCTCATTAACTCCTGCTGATAAATGACCTCGTCTTAGCGGATCAGTTTCGCACAGAAGTTACGATGTGTCACGTATGCAGTTCAGGTTTCGGTATTCGAGCAGTCCTTTTATCTCGTCATGCCAAATCCCTCCGGGCCAGATATTTACGTGTTCTGCTCCTCAGAAATGACTTATGCTTGTTTTTGGCTTGGAATGACTTTTCTTCCAATGCTTGCGCAACCATTGTGCTAAACGTCCTTGTAAATGTTTTCCAGGCAACACCTGGGGGCATTCGGTTAAGAAAGTCCAAGATTTTATCCTTAACCAGCTTAGATAACAAATTGGAATGCGTGACAGTATGCACTTTATCCTCCTACTTTTCATGGTACTCCGCATAGCATTTATGGTCATAGATTAGGGTACAATGATCAATACGACCCAGTGGTGTGCTTGTAACTGTCCCTTCAACCATGAGTCCTTCGTTAGTTAGCACAAAATTCAGTATCGACGGCTTGTTAGTAGGTCGAAATCTGGTGGGAGAGGTTACATGGTTGTACAGAGGATGACTAGCAATTTTCTCTTGCAAGCAGGCTTTAAACTGCATAACTTTCGTTACCGGCGTTTCTATGTCGTGCACGGTAAACTCTCCAGCAGTAAGAATGCGGGTGTAGGACTTGTTCAAAGCAAACTGGAAAACGTGGTTCAGTTTGGAGTCCATTTCCGAAGTTGAGTTTGGTGGGCGATAATTCACTACTAGTAGATATGTGCCTTTGTTTCGTAACCAACGGCTGCACCAAATCGAGTCGAGAGCGAGGAATTCCGGGTCATCGATAACTTCACATCAGAGGTTTGGATTATACTAAAGAATCACACCGCCACCCCCTCCGTTTCTATCCGTCCGAAGCAGCGACCTACCGGTCAAATTGATCTCACAATCGGTTATCATAGGGTTTAACCATGTCTCTGTAATCATGACGATGTTCCGAGGTTGTGGGACATGGAATTCTCTAAGTTCGGCTAAATTGCTTAGAAGGCCTTGGGCTTTTGTGTACAGGCAAAATAGCGCTCTTGTTGTTAGGAGTTCATTGATAGACTTCTATCTTGTGTTAGTTTTTAAGCTGTCAGCTAGGTGGCCGGCCAATAATCGTTTTTTTGGTTTATGTATTTCAGTCAAGTTGCGTGGCATTATTTATCGTTCTTGAACAGACGTTTCACTCGTGCTGTGCTCTATCCTATTGTGTGCCCTGAGCCCTTTGTGTCGGTCTCTCCGCAGGACTATGCCAATAAAGAAATTTTAGCGTTTACAAGTTCCATTAAAATGCTTCCGACTTTTGTTCGTTCGCCTGCTGCCTTTAGCCAGATCTTTTTTGAAAACCTGGCTCGAAAATTTAACCAACTATCCAACAGAACTTGCGTCATTACCTCTGTGTTATATTACTTTCATTAGCCTTGGACCGCATACCTTGTAGCTAGATGATGACGTAACGCTTGTCAGGGATTTGGCAATAACATTGTAAACAGAGAGTGCTTCACGGATGTAGCACCACTGCTCTCGGTCATGTGTTTGTGCATCGTGATCAGAAGAATGCCGAAGTTCGGGAACACCCAGTGAAGAAATATTGTTTTTTGCTATCCCTATTAGGAATGCCACGTTGCTCAACCGGTTAATTTGGTCGATCTTTCCAAGGTAGATCAGGTAGTATGCGCACTCCGCTCTGTGCGTTGCGAAGACGAAATGCTGCGAGCACGACAGCGTCTCTCTCATCTGCTGAGTCTAGTGGTACTCGAAGATTTCGAGGTTCACCATAGTGCACTGAAGTCGGATGACGCGCTAAGCGTTGCAGCAATGCAGGCTCTACCCGAATACCGATCGCCTTGCGGATATAAACTCCACTGGTTGCCATCGCCTTGCAACTTGACTTTTATAGTGCCAGAATTTGATTCCGGAATATTGGTGCACACGAGAGTTAACTCAGCGTACTTTTGTCTGGCGAGTGTTGGATTTATACTTTTTGCCGACAATTTAGGTTGTTTAGTGTGTACCACTGGAGTTTATGGTGAAAGCTGCTTTGCTCCATGCCTGCTCGGTATAGAAGATGGACCTAGGTGTGTCGCTCCCAGTGTGCTCGCCGAGGCAATCGATGCGTACGTTACCTGCTTGTTATCTGCACCGGATTTCCTTCGGCTCTGAGCTGTCGGTGTCATGGGTGAATCTCCAAGTGAAGCGTCTATGGTGGAGAAGTGGAAGCAGGCACGTTTGAGGCTTGTCCACTTATGGAAGTGAGGTGACTCAGTGGATTTAGAGTTACAGACGCTGTAGTGTGGTTGTAGCGTCTAGCACTTTTCTTCGGTTTAGACTCAGAGCTTACTTTGGCCGGGGGAGGTATTATCGTGGCCATATTTACCTCAGTGTGAGCTATCTTACAAAATGCGCAAATATGTCAGTCATCCTATCGCATTTTTTCATGAGCAAAGATAAACAGTTGACAACTGGAATGACTTGACATGTTGGGCAAAACCAAATTGTTACAGCAACTTGGTTTGTTTGTCTCACTTCTTGGACGGACTTACCTACACACTGCGGAAAGTACGATCTAATGCAGATAGAACAGGTAACACTGATCTTAAGGACTTTACTGCAATTGTCTGCGCGACATATGCGACGTGGGACCATTGGAATGCTGGTCATCTTCTTATTGTTTACAGCAAAGCCTGTCAAACCGTTCACCTTGGTGACAGTTTTTGCGATTGATTTAATGACAACTACGTGGCCATTAGCTAATTTGTGCCGGTGAAGAATACAGCGTTCGCTGTACATGTGGTGAAGGCCGCTAACTGTGAAAAGCTGAGTCAGTTTCGCAAAATCTGACGAGGATTGATTTGAGAGCTCCGTCGCATCAAGTGCGCATGGTGGACAGAGAAGGCGAAGTAAATGGAACGTTACGCCGAGCGCTGCAACACAAGGACATATTTGACTTCTCAATTGCTGTGTATGGACCAAGTTTGCAGCTATCGAGAAACCTGGCTGAGGCAACTGCAGTCGCTGCCTGTACACAGGCTGCAGACGTAATGCAAATCTGGCAAACGCCCTCTGACTGTCTCTTGATTAAGCTTTCCGAGAATGACTAGGCGGTGTTGTCCGGGCTTCAACAGCAAGCGATGAAGCTGTGTCTTACCGACCATCCGACACGGTTAAGACGCAACGAGCAATGCGCAGCTGCGAAAGGGTAAATTTTCCGGCGCCGATGTGATCCCACCTGAAGTATCGCAACACGGCGGACCAGCATTCGTAAATACGCTGCACTACTTTATGAAAAGCTTTTGAATTGAAGAGGAAGTGCATGTCGAGCCGCATGATGCGCTTGTGCTACCAGTGTGCGAGGGAAAAGAGTGCAAGCACTGTTGCAACAATTCTCTTGACATCAATTTGTTGCGTTGTAAAGGTAAACTTGTCGCCGGAATCATGTGATAAAGCCTCGTCACTCAGCTTTTTGAACAGTGCTGGGCGGAAAAGCAATGCTGATTCCGTGCGGCTCGCATCATTATATTTATGGTGTTCACAAGTAGTCAGCTGCAAGAGAAATTCATAGAGCGACAAATGCCCTTATATTCGTTGTTTATGTATTCACCATAGCTCTTGACACGGTGTACTGGGTGATAACGTGGTAGATGCTGAGTAAGTATGGTTGTCCGAGCTGTATGTCTGCACGATGGTATGCAGGTGATGGTGCAGCTTAATGGACAGACCTTGGATGACTTTACTACTGTCTCCATGGTAACTCAATGCTGTTTTTACTTCTACACTTTATAATATTTATCTTTATGAAATGATATTTTGTTCTAGTAACGCCACGTGTTGATTGTGTCCGTATAAAACACTGTATTGATAGGGAATAGCTGAAAATCCTACTTTTGGGTCGAGAGCCCGAGTGTGTTGGACAACCATTCGTATGTTGCTGGTTGCCTAACACGCTGCGTTGTTTGCGTACACCGCGGATAAGTAGCGGCAATTGACTTCGGCTGTGGCTTCGACAGATTCCAAATCCTGGCGCATCATCAACACAAGCAGTACTGTTTGACTTTTTCAGCCTTCCCACGAAATACAGCCCGTGGGCCGGCTTCAAATGCAGATTGCCAATGACGTGTCGGAAATTGAACCGAACATTTGCAACATTAGGAGCATAAAAACAACCGATTGCAGATAGTGAGAGAGCTGTGAAACCGCTTTTATCAACCCGAATCAAAGTGTTCGGAACACCCATCAGCCAACCGTTGGAAGGAAATTGATGGTATACAAGTCTAAATTGCTATTTTTCTTCTGCATGGTATTGAAACATGGATGATATTCCAAAAGGGCGTCGGATAGTTGGAGTTAATTTTACCAAAGGCTTCTGTAAAATATTTTACGCATCGGTTGTTGCGACATTGTTGCAGAAGCGGAAGTGTAGCACCTAAGTGGTAGGTATGCAACGGACTACATAGTTCTGCTGCGGCACCTAATGTGGCTGCGATATAGCCGAATGAATTCGATGAGGATACCCAAAAGGCTTTCGCAGGGGCAGCTCAGAATAGGAGCGCGGCAAGCAAGTAAACCAAAGTTACGTTATTAGGATGTAGTGAAGGTGAGTGTAATATCAAATAAGTTTGAATTCAAGTGTTTGGAGTCAGGGTATTTGACGTGAGCTGATAAATAAGGCTGTTGCCAAGGTGCAACAGTAGGCACTGCTACTTGCGGAGGAGAAGCATCACGTACCGTGACAGGTGTCGATGGAAGCTACGCCATCAACGTCAAGCCCATGACTCTGTGGCACATGTGGCCACGGGTGCTTGAGCCAGGCGGGCTTGGTAAGCTACAAGCGCAAGACATGCGAGGTCCGTAACCAAACGACGACAAGCCGACCGATTATGTAAATTTTATCAGCGTCTACATACATTTGATTTAAAATCCAGGCTGATTAAACGGTTCATGTTCCATGCGTACCGCATCATCGTTGCATTTGATCTGTATGTGGACCTGCGTGTTTACGTTATTTCATTTATGATTTTCCCTTTTTATTGATATCACTGCTGTGACGGCCCTTGATGTGAATGTTAACAAGATGCCTACCACACTATTACGCACCACTTCATTTTACATGTTTCAGGAGACAGTTGGTCGTTACTAGAGGAATGGGGTGCATGGTTCTTATGGGCGCAATACGTTCATCGGTTACATGTATCCAGTGTGGAAAGCCTACGTCCGGTACGTCTGATACGCACTGCTTCCCAAGTTTAAATGAATGCTTCTGGTCTGCTTGTGGAAAGATTCTGGGCGGGCTCCGTTGATTAAACTTGCCTTCAATGAGCATGCCACCAGGTGTTATTCCCCTGGGCTTACACTGGATATCGCTGTGTAGATGGAGCTGTGGGTGGTGCAGCATAAGACACCCATAGTCCCTCTAAATGTGCGGAAATGCTGTGACCGTCCTATGGAGGTCAGAATGACAGACAAATCCAAAATCGGATGCTTCCCCATAAACAACTAAGCGGCTGTAATCTATTGTGGTGGTGCCAGTAGCCTTGAACTATTACTAAATATTTTACCTTGCTATTTGCAAGTAAACCAGTATCCAGATGAGCCGATGAAATATTTTGTCATAGTGCGATATAAATCTGGGCCTAAAATAGATATTCGTAAGTATCCACTATTATTCGCCGCTTATTTCATCACAAATCTTAAAAAAATTACAACGGAAAATGACAGATGCTTCCATTTTATCGCGAATTCTCGTTTCGTATAGCAGCGGGGTATTTAAAGTATATTTATGGTATGATTTTTCAAAATGATCATTTTTATTGTTAAGTTGGAGCTGTTGATTCTGGACAACGTGTATCATATAATTTCTTGGAATTCAAAATTTTTCGATTGAATCGCATGCGAAAGGCTATTATTGATACTGAGTAGCCTTGATAAATTAGATCCGCTTTCCTCCTTTGCTTAGTAACTTAAAGTACATTTTCGGATTGCCACCATATTTGGGCTCTTTTCCACTCCTCAACACGTTAATAGTGGTGTGGATCCAAACGACACTGTAGGTCTTGCTCTTTTCTTATGATAAATAAACCATCTCATGCTAGTCATACGTTTCAATAACTCTCACTTATCTGAAGCTGATTTAAATTTGGTGTATAATTTCCGTTCATCCCAATATATTACTGAAGTAGCAAATATTACATGCGCTTTACATACCACAAACGTCTGGGCAGCTAAGTGGCAGGTGCACTTCACCAAAGCAAACTGCGTTATAGAGACTAATTTATGCAAAGTTGAGGCAGGATTATTGGCAATTCATGGTGATTCTCTTTCGGTTTTCTTCCCTTTCGGAGATTTGGGACTGAAGTGTTTCAGCTCCCAAAGGTTCACTTCCCCCGGCTTATCTGTCACTCACTTGATTCCATTTGTTTAAATTTGTCGTTCGGTTACAACCGATCCATCGTACGTTTTATATACAGCCCACTAGCTACCAAGCATTATGAAGATACAATAACTAAACAATTTTATTAATTACATTTCAAAACTTTACAAACCAAAGTCGTGTAAGGTGCTTCAGCCTGTCGGACATTGTCAGTTTAGTTTAGTACCAACCTAAAATTAAAAAAAATTGATAACTTCTCTTATGTAAAATGCTTGGACTGGAATTATCCTTCTACCCACAATGGTAAAATTATACTGGACCTAGTTTTCACTTTAGGTCATATTTCCATTGCCACTTTTGTGGCAAGTTGTTTCTCATGGTGCGATCAATTTAGCCGTCTGAAATTTATAGGTCGAGTCATCATAGATGCATTAAAGCACACATTATTTTTTCCGTTAAAATGTAAAATGCAACCTTTTCCACCATATCATGTATTCAAAATTAAGATATTGTTTCGATCAAATAACCTTCAGGATGTGGCGTAGCACAAGTCAGTGCTAAGGTTTTATCCTCTTCATATTAAACAAACATGATCGTATACCCACTAAAAGCTAGGGTTAATTATACATTCTCGCAGTTTATTTGCAAGCTGTACATGATTTTCCTGCATTCTACTATGTAACCAGTATGGCTAATCTAATATACTACCTAAAAGATCAAAGAGCGGGGCTGTGAAGTGATACGGCCAGTTCTCTGAATCTAAATGTAATATAACATGTATGAATGCCATTAGGATGCCAGATATTTCAGAACTCATAGTGATATTATTCCAGATCAGACGATATGACATTTGATTCCTAAAATAAAGGAAAATCAAGTAACATCAACTGAGGATGTACAATTAATGAATCATTTTGATAATTAATAACGCAGAGAGAGACAAGACAATTTTGATAAGACGCGTGTTCGAAGTATGCAGCTCCACTTTCAGCACTTTACGTGAGTGTAACTTGTAGGCTCAAGTTAATCTACAACCATTTTTTACCAAACGCATCAACGTTAATCGACACTCGCTTCTACTAAGAAAATAGGTGAGCAGCTAAAAGTCGTACCATATTTGATTTGCCAATGGTACAATTGAATTGTAATTTCTTACGCAAACATTTGCAAAGTAATACTTAATTAGCACTGTGCGTTGTAGGCGCAGTTAATTAGAGGTGTGAACCGCGTGGAAATTAATTTATATTCGCAGCGTCTATATTCCGTGATACATATAGGCCAACGTTCTTTGGGCTTTGTCCTAAAATGGAAGAGGTTTTCCAGTTCCATATGGTACATTCACTCTGAGAAGCCTAAAATGATATTGAGATCGCATTGACCCTAGATCCATTATACCAGGAGTGCACAAACTTTTGGCCCGTGGACCCCATTATATGGAAGCTGGCACGGCGCCCTCCTGGCATATGGTTATCCACAGTAATATGCACTGATGTTTGTAAAAAATAGTTTTAAATTTAGGTGGACATACAACACATATTAAAGCTTAGTATGTGGGATGAAATTCTTTTTGATACGCGGCGCTGAATTTGCACATTTTGTTTTATTGTAGAAAGCATCAACCTCATAATTGGTTCAGCCTAAAGTCTATTGCGCTACTTTGGTTTGTTATAGTTCTAATGCTTGAACGCACTTCTCACTGATATAGTGTATAAATGGGTGAAGTACGACGGAAGCTATTTTGACATGTCAGGTTATTCTTTCTTCGTTTTACCCAATACCTCAGTGTGCGACATTCTGTAAAACTCTTCCTGATAGGTATAGTCTGATATCTAGTCATTGTGAAAGATGTAAAAGATGCAAGTAAATTGGTTCTTGTTCAAAGAAAATTTATTTAATTTCTCATAATTGCTTACAAAACAATGAAACAAGCCTATTGCCAGGATATCAAAAAGGCTGCAAAATTCCTAGAGGCAAATCCTTAGGAATTTTGTTCCAACCGTTTTCCTTCTAAATTGGCTTTTCGTGTTAGCATGCGGTCAAAATCCCCGCAGCAAACAGAAATGGCCCAAAAATCTAACTTTTCTTTCTAACCAACGATTTTCATCCTGTGCTTCGTCATTTGTGTTGCAGTTGCAGTAATGTTTCATATAATTTTGCAAGTATATCGGACAAGTAGGCAAGTCTTGTCAAACAATATCTGTCAATTTTCCGGAAATATAAAACATTTTAGTGCTTCATGAAGAAGGCAGACTTCTGTACGGAAGTCTAACAGTTGTAGCAATATGTTGTTATTGAACAGTCATCTGAATATAGTATGGATCAGTAAAGATATGTAGCCACGTCACATGTTGTCACAAATAATCTTGAAAAGTAAATTGTTAAGAGGCAGGAAAGTAATGTAATTTATAAGATTAAGTGATTCATCGAGGGCTGCTTGAGATTGGGATGCATTTTATATTAAGCTAGTGCTTGTGGATGAAAAATAAATGGGCTAATTGTGTAGGATTTTGCAAGTGTTAATTAATGTCACAACACCGGCGAAATTTTCCGGCATTGCTTTGTCACCACCAGTGCGAATATAGACGCAGTTGTCTCATGAAGTGCTCTTTTTGTGCGCATAATTATTCACGGTTTTGAACAAATAAGCGTCACTAGTGTTATTTGGTAGACATTCACACAAAAATAACTTCATCCAAGGATTGTAGGTGTTAGTATCTTATAAGCACAATGAGTAGGACTAGGCCCGCCATATCAGTTAATTCATTTATTTAGGGAGATAAGGGTGTATACATGAATAGTGAGCAGTTGCCAAGGTCGTGATTATTTGAGTGTCCCTATGAGTTGAGTGCGTTTTACGTATACTTTGTTTACTGGTTTTTAATCTGGCATGCACCGTCATTTCGATTGTGCATGGCTTGATCATTCTCTAGGCTATTTTGTGAAGTTATGCCGTAAGCGCGATACTATAAGTATGTAAGACATTTCAGTGGTTTTGTCACTTACAGTCTGCATCATAGTAAGCATGTAATTTTGGGTGTTTAACAGTTCAGTTTTAATGCGCACAAAGAACTCTCTATTTCGCCTTTTACTGTACGTATGCATAGTTTAAAAACACCATCGCATTGTCACAGACACCATGAAAAGTTTTTGGAAAAATGATGTCACACAAAGCACAATGGACAATTGTTGCACTACTTAAATCCACATGGAATATATACAGAGAAACTTCGTTTAGCACAAATCTGTGTCGTATTCCTTGAAGTAGTATTACATCGATCGTCAAGTCTTCCGCATTATCGAAAGGCATATTACAAGTGCCAGCCTTCCTTATATTTGAATTCGAAGATGTATTAATCGGTGACAAATTTTGCTGTGTTGCAGTCTTCAACCAATGGTGCATGTCAATATACTTTCAAACGCCGAAATGTAAATATACAATTCATCATAATAATACTAATATATATTTCTCGTTTTATCGAGCAACGTTGCTTACAGAAGATAGGGTCGTATTTATATTTGCAACCTGCTCACGCGGACAATATTTGGGGTTACAAAGCGAAGCAATAGTAACGTTTTGGACGAGTTTTGATGTATTCATTACCATTTCTTATCAGATAAAGAGCAATCGGTTTTGCCGGCTCAAACATACCATGGGGGCTGCAGGCTCATGAAAATAGGGGAACGTAAAAGGAGCTAAAGCAATAGGCTAATCTAACAAGATACAACGAGAAGCACATGCAGCTGCACAATATTATAGAATAATATAAGGGAAATAAGCTTTACCTTTTGCAGTTTTGCATAGATGCGAAAGCTAAACATAGTTGATTAATGCATCCTTGTAGCTGCCTAAGCATTTCCTTAGCTACAGCTTTGTTGGCCGAGTAATGTAAGGAAGTAAGTACATAGGGTTAACTACGCATGGTGAAGTTTTTGGACGTTCCTAGACTTGGGTATTTAGTTGACCTGAGCAAACGAGATGTAATGTGTGTTACAGAGTTGTTGTGAGAATAAGGAGGCTCAGTTGTTTTCCTTTCAGCATTCAACTGCTGATGAAGATTTTTGGCTTGCTCAGACTTGCATCCGAGGATTTGTCTTTGAGATAAGAGAAATGCATACGTTGTTAAAATGGACAAAAGTTTGTTCTCTACAATATTGGCCACGCGCGTAAATGCATGTTTAAAATATTACG
Organism: Dicrocoelium dendriticum; assembly: GCA_944474145.2. Taxonomy (NCBI): domain Eukaryota; kingdom Metazoa; phylum Platyhelminthes; class Trematoda; order Plagiorchiida; family Dicrocoeliidae; genus Dicrocoelium; species Dicrocoelium dendriticum. The sequence goes on along the minus strand of OX104068.1, from coordinate 48,732,999 downwards.
GTCATGCACAAAATATCAACAACAGGGGGATTATGAATACTTACAGAATTCTAAATGTCGTTTAGCGGATTTAAGGAAGGGAAAGTGCTTTAAAATCTGGAAATCGGTCAACTAAGTAAATCAGTGGTTGATGTCGATTTGATAATAAACGTGTACAATCGTAATCGGGCATCAAAACAAAACCGATTTAACGCAGATACGTAAGTATGACAAGAAAATTAAAAATAATTCCTAAATATATAACTCGGATTTGATAAACCATGATAATTTGGACTTTTTGTGAAGTATAAAATAAACAGCCACATTTTTAACGTTGCAGTGACAGTTCCAATCCAATCCACGAAATAAAATAAGTACACATGTTAATCATCGACATATCCACTCTTCTCTTCAGTGCTTTTGTCGGTAGGACTGCACTAATTAGCCTCTATCTCCTGTTTGCCGGTTACGGAGGATAGCAATTATCGAAATGACAGCCAAATGAAGCCACATATTATGCTTATGTTTTGCATTGCCCTGGTAGACAAAGCCTGGCATGTGTGATCTCAATCGGACTTACTAAGACCCATCAAGTCTTTACCCATTTCATCACGGGGAGGTTAACACACCACCTTTCTGACATTTGAAGCGTTCTTCATACATATTTGTCGCTGTCAAAATTAAGAAGATGTACGATTTACATGGAACATGCACAAGGCTAATTTAGATCGCTGGTTATGATTTAACAATTGTTCACATCAGGTTTTTTCAACTTATAAATAAACCGCATACGTCCAGTAAATGTTAAACATATTTATAAGATTTCGGGAAATCCACGAACCTGCTGAAAGTAGCCCGCGTACCTATATTTGTGTAACGCTGCATAGACACATGTTAAATTTTAAAATAAGCGATGATAAATTATTTAAGGAGAAAGCTGTTAAGAAAGATATAAAGATAACAGAAACAAAGAGAAGTATGGGTGTCTGTTTATACAAAATGCGAATAACAGGACGCTGTATTATATATATTTTTCTTTGCTCTATTCCTATTGTATTTGTATTAGTAGTATTTCGGATTTATACTTTCAATAACACTCAGTGCCTATCTTTATTTAAATCTATTCAGTTATCCGCTGGTACCCTGTTTTATTTTTATGTTGCTGATAAAACGTAATGCATTCATGTGAGAATTGCTATATGTCATGTTGTGGTGGATTATTATTTACAATTAATGTATCCATTATTTGTCTATGTTGAAGGCTTATATTGCTTGATATTGACGCACATGTGCCATTATCGTTATTTACATTTTTCTTAATGATCCCTTGTCAAGCCGTTTAACTCATTATCGTGCACACATTTTTATTGGGTGTATTAATTATAATTTGATACTTAGTAGTGCTTTTTATTCGCTTGTCTTGAAGGGCAATTGCTGTGAATTATCGTAGCTAGACACCCTAAAAACATTCGAAACCAAAATGAAGCCTTAATTTGCCACTGTGGACTACAAATCCTACATTGACAATTTGTTATGCACAAGGAATTATTTTTTGTAATCCCACATAATTATGATCTGTTTCATTCGATAATGGACGTTGGTTAATAATTATGTTTGCTCGCATCAATATTTATTTACTGCTTAAACAAATGTCGCTAACTGGTGATCTAAATATATGTCCACATAACTTTTTAGAAGCATAATTTTAAATATGAAATATAAGTCGACAATTATCATAGTTTTAACAGAGGCGGCAAATGTTTAAACTTAGTTAGACGTGATAACTGGTCGTTGAGCTTACTAGACATCTGCGTAAACGCCCAATCTAGCCTGCGCTCACAAGCACGCCTTGCATTTACTGTATCGATAGACGTCATCACCAACAACTGCCCACGGACCTGTATGTATAGTGAACGAATCTTAATGACCAACCGTCACGCGAATTTAGGACGGTCACGTTCAGTCGCATTTCTACTAAGCAGCTGAACATATGCTACATTTACATTGCTCAGTTATATATTGCGTATAAGTTTTGACGAGTTAACTCGATTTACAAGATATTCTGATTGATAGGAGTAACACTGAAATACTTGTTAACACCACAAAAGGCGAAATGTCATAGTTAGGAGGAAGTGTACAAGGGAATCAGTGGCAGTCTGCAGAAATAATGCCATCAAAGCGAGACGTGTCTCAGCTGAATGCACAAAAAAACAAGAAGCATTAGCTGTCTTCTCTGAAAAGGTTTATTACCTGGAAAACAAAAGTGCACCATAAATTTGGGGAAGAAGTTAAATCACTAAAAACCTAACTGCTCTGCTTCGGCGCTAAATACAATCAAGCCTTGGCTTTCTGCTAATTAGTGAAATAATCAAATAATGTGAACTTATTCACAGTACTCTAAGCTGGTTATTTTATATTCTTATTAACATCTGGGACTTAGGGACGTTAACGCAGAATAAATAACATGAATTTCTTTAACACACCTGACCGAGTGGGTCTAGATAAAGTCAAGGCGATTTTGTTCGACGCATGCAATATTAGTTGCTCTATTTTTCTATGCCTCAGACTCCAGAAAAAGCTGACAATTAGTTCATGTATCATTCCCCTTACATTTCCAGATGATGTAATGAATCAAGTTTTTTGCCAAGCAAACGGCTCGTTGCTACACGAACTGACCTTAAGTATATTTCGATGAGAAGAGTCCAAGCAGCAGTACAATGACAGTTTTCCCGTAGGACGAATATTCAGGTTCTCGTAATGATTAATCGATCTGGCCAGAAGGTACAGGAAAAATGGACTGATGTAACCGCTATTAAAATTTCTTCAGCATTTTGCGCCATGTCACTTTATATCTCTGCAAGATACAACCCCGTAAATTATGTGGTATCAACTCAGAACTAAATAAGCAAATGGTGAAACCAAAAAATATCTGAAATTTGAATAAAATACCTTTACCCGAATTGATAAAATATTATCCCATGCCCCAGCTTAGAATAGATGACGACTAAGAGCGCCCTATCGCTAAAATATTCCTTGGAAATGCTCAACAAAGATAACACATAAAAAACCTCAATCCTAATATATCACCCGCTATTTAAATCAGATTAGGAAAACTGAAAGATGTTGCAGCTCAGTATATATGATATGAAACGATTCGGAGGTCAACAAAATATTTTATTACCTATCGCTCCGATCCGGAGATGACAACCTCCTAAAAGATATAACCAGGTAACGGATGCAGGCTTAAATGTGCGTATTAGAGCATACGCCCTCATTACTCCACTATCACCTAATGACAATCTCAGCTTTTAATATACAGTCCATCATCACTGCGTTGTAAGTAATACTATCACCACATGGTAAGTGACCATTTTTAGATCGACATCCGTCATTACCAATAGGGACTTTACATACGACCAGCCAAAATCCAACGGTGATGCATTCTTTTCAGTATATTCCTCGCTGGAACCAGGACAACAAAGCGCATGGTGAAACCTAGTTGTTTCACCACGGCACACTTCTCACATCCATACAGACAGAGGGTGTCATATAAACAAATTTTACCTTCTACTTCATTAGGTTTGGTTAAACTCCGTTATTATTAATATGTATTCGCTGTTACTAAAGCTAGATATCTTTACACAGTTTATTTTCCTTAAATCTTCTCATGTGGTTTGTATCAACAAAACATGATGCACACCAACCATATACAAATTTCAACTGCGTATTTTGGGTTGGCAGCAGTTTCGAAAGAGTCCTCTTTGCATGTGCGGTGGCGGATATGACATCTACATACGCATTGTTATATCAACAACTAAAATCCAGTTAGCCTTCAATGATTTGAATAATTTATTGTAGGTAAATATTCCGTCTTATTTTATACTGGGCTGTATTTATAGACATCCTAAAGTGCTACTCTCCATGAACCTCAGCAATTAATGTCTGTCATAACCGTAGATTCCAGCACGTAACACGAGTACATATACATATATATATATATATGTCCTTAAGTAGAGATTTTCGGCTGTCAACTCTCAACTGGTCGTAGCATAGACCAACAATAACTGAGGATTTTGTAGAGAAGATACAGTTTGTCGGTGTCATTGGTTAGACTCATAATATAAACAACCTACTAGGTTAAATAACATTCTAGGTCTGGTTATCCCCATATTTTTGTGTATTAACTGAAGTCACTTGGATTGCATGCGACCACATTACGGTGCTCAGCAGCACGAATATCATGTCATTTATAAAGACCAGGGAAATAAGGAAGCCAGTACCTGAATAAAACATATGGATTGGAACACGCTTTTACACTACGCAAGAGCTCATGCACTGGGACCTACACCTCAGATTCGGCTTTTGCCGCAGGCATATTGGCAAAAAATAACTTCATATATACGGACATGCTCTCACCTAAGACAAAAGTAAACACAAACCACTTTGACAGCTGATACTGAAGCGCATCTATGGTTGCTTCAATCGGAAGAAATTAAGAGCACTACACTGCAAAAACAAACATAGCGCTACATTAATTCAAATACACGAAACGTTACTGAAACTTGATCCCCCAAAAGCAGCTGTGAATGACGGCCGGGGAAACCCGAGTAACCGAAAATAAAGTGAAAGCTCGTGCCCTGGTTTAATTAATTAAAAGAAGAAATCTGAAGGACGCAACGAAAGTCCAAACGTAGTTTTTAAACGACAGTACGACAACAGAAGCCATAGTCCAAATATCTGCTTTGATGAATTTCTATTTCTTCGCCTTGTTTACTACTGCAACGTCTATATTCCCTGCTTTCCTTCCAGCAGAAACACAAGGGTTGTTATGTAACAATCCTTTGAATATAAAGGATGTGCAGATGAATATAACGGCAACTGATGATATTCCCCAGCAGAAACAATACTCGCGGTAAAAGCAAATCTCCCCTCATGTTGAATATCTTTAACATTGATAGTAAACACTATTTGTTTCCCGCGTCACGGGTAAAATGCAATGATTATAATGAAACACATTGGAGGTCTACAAGTACAAATGTCAAATTATCGACCAAAAATCCATAACTGTCGTCTCCAATGTCTTAGGGATAATCGTCAAGACCAGTGTAACACTGCTCCTAACAAGACAAGACATACTCACCATTTCCCAACTAGGGTTAACCACAACGCGTTCGTTTTGTCAAATGCAAATTACAGTTTCTCTATCATGTTAGAGGAAACTTAGATGACGGTAAGGCTATCCACCTCATCCTTCAGGATATCCCAAAAGCCTTCGACTATGTACCGCACAAACCATCGTTTGTCATTCTGGTCTTATGGAACAAACAACTCTCTCTTGAGCTCGTTCAAATCATTTGCTTACTTCCAAACGCTAAGACTACAGATTGCTCAGTTTGGCTTAACCTCCAAAAATAGCACGAGCGATGTCGTTCAGGGCAGTGTATTGGGCTCATTGATTTAACTCATTTATATAAATGTTGTGGGATTATATTAGACACGGACGTCTATTTGTAATTGTGGACGACAGCAAACTAAAGTACTCATTTCTACCTGACCATCCAAAACTATAGCTAAACAATATACTACATGAATAATCATCATTAAACAGAGAGAACGAAAGCAGTTCATTGATGTATTTTGAAGAGAAACGTCAGTTGCTGCGTCACAGATGTAGTATACCAGAATAATTCATCTTTCTCATTGTCAATCCAATCCCAAATGCGTACTCCGTTCGTGCCGTGGGGCTTAGTGAGTCGAGTAGGTTCAACTTCTTAGAACACATCCCACATGAAGAAGCGAAACAGCATCAACTAAAAGCTATATCATTAGGTTGTTTTCATTATCCCCAACACGGTTTGTGCAAGCCATTCATGAGCATTGCACCGTCACACATAGCAGCTTACGTAAAACAGATAGAATTGAGTTGGAAAACGTTCAGCGCTCACGCACCAAAATGCTTAGGGAGCGCTCATCAACGCTTACCTATAAGGAACGGTGTTCCTCTCTCCAGATCTATCCAATCTGGCTTCGACCGTTGAAAATCAATATCATTATTGTCTACAGCAAACTATACGCACTAGTTTTCTCAACATTACGACCATTGCAATACATAATGTATTTGATTATTAACACTCGTAAAGGGAAATATCTCCTAAGCTAAGAAACGACCACGAATAAAATCTGCTTAAATTTCTTCTTGGTGAGTTACGCCCATTTGTGGAATAAACTCTCTTTGCAGCTGAGGACCTGCGAGAGCCTGCCAATTTTTACAGTAATTTAAAATAGTTCCTTGCATGACAAATATGCACAAAAGTCTCGACCTACAACAATCTACGCACTTACTCATGCAATCAAGCTCGACCAACACATAACAATAATACCTAGCAACTAATTTTACTTAATATATGGCAGCAAAACCATGCAAAAATATTCCACATTGATTTGAGTTTATGCATAAATTGATGAGGAAACTTGATTTACGAATGTTCGTTCAACAACGGGGAACTAATGCCACTTTTGGGGAAATATGCACAATTATTTTTAATTATTTGATTAGTCTTATAATATGTTACATATTAAACGTTTTCAGGATTCATGCAAATTTCGGCTTTTAACCTGGAGTTCATATGGACCGAAATAGTTCTTATCTGCGGCAAAACATGAATAACACAGCACACTTCAGAATCGTTGCAATCGCTTCGGACAAAAAAGTATTCAGTCATCAAGTGTGTACAAATGGAACTTTTTCTAGCAGCTGCGCTGAATTTTGAATGGGGAACAGGTGCACGATTTTGAATCCATTTTGCCCTCGATTCAGGAGAATTGTTTGCGTGTTGATTTATAAATAGCCATTTATTAGACCATATATATTGCATACCTTTAAAATATATACTGTACTTTTCCAAGTACCTTGTCTTAACCAAATTGCTTTGCGAGGATGTGTAACGCTCATTTTCAAAGTTAATATACAAGTTATGTTGCAAAAATTAAACGAGTTTGCACCACCGTGTTCCATACTGCTCCTTTATAAATGGCGCTCTAGTCGATGTTTTGACAATCTGTTTCTCACTATGTGCACTGGTCAGGATTGAAAAAAGGAAATAAAATACCTCCTCAATTTCACGATACTGGACCGTAAGAGCATTTTCGGACAGGTGCCAATCTATATGATAATTTGATCACAAACAGATCAGTAAAATAGAGATTCAGATCCGAGCATGCAAGCAAATTCATTATAAAAGGTTGAATGAAACAAAGCGATTTTACTTTTGAGATCATAAAGTATAACGTGTCTGACTAATCGGTAACATTTTTCTTGGTGAGCCTTTTTTTAACATCATGCTAAACGGCTACGACATTTAGAGCATTCGAAATAACTTACCAATTTGTATAGCTACATCGTTAAATCAACATGACAAGTGTTACTATCTTCAAAGAAATATCAAAATAATGTCCGAAATTTCAGGCAATGCAAATGATAACACACACCTAATCGGCTTCTGCAAAGCAAGTGCCCAATACTCGTGTATGCACTATTGTAGTAGCTTTTAAATTCTCCTATTAAGCTTTCCCAAAGAAATCTTCTATTTCATAACTAAAGAAAATGAATTATTGCAATAAAAATCCTTATCTGCAAGAGAAATACTATTTGGCATTAATAGAAAGCAAACTTAAATGAACACTTGCGCAAGCATTTATTCGATGCAGTAAACAAGGTCACTTGCGTTTAAATGTTACGTTTTAATTACCTATAGGCGATCAAAGAAAGGGAATGTCTTGTGGTAGCAGTATCCGGATCAATGAGTTCATGGAAAAAACATCAACGCAGCTACTGTATACGCATATACTCGCAAAGGAATGAAAAATGATCAAAGCTGTATGCCGGGTCTGAAGCACCGATTTAAAAATCCCGTTAAAGGGGCTGGTGTTATGCAGAAAGGTAGAAAAAACCTACTGGCCAAAACCGTGTCATAATGTTTTACAAAAAAACCCGTTTAGATTTTGCAAGTTCTATTGAAAATTATTAACATTGATAAAGAATAAACGAATTGTAACCGATAAAATTATACGCTTATTTCAAACTCAAACACTAATTGAATAAAGTGATCCGGAGTTGTATTCAAACCATGTGAGTTTCTTGTCAAAACTATTTTTGTTTAAAGGATATTACTATATTTACAGATGATTACTTTACAACTCTTCGCAACTATATTTATGTTGCCAGTGATGGTCCGCATAAATATAATTGCATGCTGCATACATAGATGCCAGTGGATTATTTGAAGGATTTTATTTTTAAAAATTCTTAGTGACCACTGATATGAAGAGGGATTCATAGGATACGCAAAAACAATTTTACACTCTGAAATATTATTTGTCAACCAGTGGTAAGTAAAGACAAATGTACTTCGCATAACGTAACTTGTTTCTAGGTGAAACGAATTTTGCCAAGAAGTCGAAGTACAGTTTGTGGTTGGTAGTTTACAGAGTATAACATTAACCCATTATCGTTTAGTATCTACTGCTGTAAGTTATACGCAAAATGATATGCGACTTTTTCCTTCCAAAAACGGTACCTTAGGTATGGCAACAATGCTGTACAGGTAAATTATAAGAGCTTTAATTACCTTGCAAGGTATAGAAATGGTGAGTATAGTGTATTCAGAAATAACTAATGTAAATTTGTGGATTGCAGTCAGTAAATTTATTATGCTGCTTATGTTAACCCGAATCAAGATAGCCAAATATTGAATTTTAAAGGACCAACAAGCGTTTTGATTTGTTTGGTTATGTCATATGTTTGGACAAAAGTAACACATTACCGAAGGCGATATTTTGCTAATTATGTAAGCAAACAGCTCAGCCATTGATGACAGACAAATTTAAAAAAAGACGCATGAAAATTGCATTCTTAAATTTCATTTAACGAGGCGAATGTTCACCTTTCCTTAAAAATATCTTTTTATTGCTTTCCAGGAATTTAATAGCCGTAAGATTTAAAAGCTGAAGATATTGTCTTAGTATAGAATGTGAGCATTTCAGACAAACCTAAATACTGAAAAACCACCTAGAAACTGGTTTCTGAAATGTGGCGACAACTAGTAATGTTATGGTTTCTATTCACACTAACGCCTGTATAAACTAATCATATCTGTCATTGCTAGGCCTTCAGTTTTATAGAACATACTGGCAAAAACGATGAGATGTGAATAATGAAAAAGATTCCGTCAAGTAGATTTTGGTACAGCAAATTACAAAGTATACTGTCTCTGTTTTGAATTTGTAAACCATAGGTAGCTATTGCTGCAAGCTAAAACAAAGGTTAACTTTTGGCCATTAACCTATCCAATAAATTATGATCAATTTTTAATCATTCATTTTGCATATTAGCGGATACAATCTGAACGAAACATGGCTTGAAAAAGAGAGTTGTTTGGCATAGTTGAAGCTCATATGAAGCATTAAAAATAATAGGATCACGTAATTGTCTAGAAAAAGTACACATATTGTTTAGTGAAGTTAAATCTGCCGTTGGGGTTAGTTAACGTTTAACTTTCTCAGGATGGTTATGCATAATGTACAAAGCGTTATTTTGTACTTGTGCTTTAATAAACGTTAAACCTATAAAGCTACAAATAAATGTATACTATTTGGTGGATAGAAGTGACAGGTTGGAAATATTACGTTGATATAATGCTGTTACATCTTGAACGTAAAATACTCTAGGAAAGATTTCCGTGTAATTGCAATGCAAAGTGTTCTGGATTCTTTAGTGTGTTCTTGACCAGTCAATGAGCTAGGTTTTCCACAAGTCCATCACAAACGCTCCGGTATGGTTACACCTGTTTTATTAAAACTGTGGGCCGAAGTACTTTTAACCCTGGTTCTAGTGGCGTCCTCGAATAGCTCTTTTCTGAAAAATTAATAAGGTTATTAAGGTCAAGCGTTCAGTAGTAGCACGTATGACGAATTTTCGAAGACTTTCGCAGAACGGCGTAAAACAGCGTGCTCATAATTTTGCATGATCTACAAACAAAGCATGGCTTCGGTCTATTTCACCGGACATACTGTGGAGTAAAATATGTGTTGCACATCACTCTCTTTAAGTTAATTTTGTGACATTAAGCACAAATTGATCTTATACACAAGAGCCTATTGCTTTTGACTTATAACTAAGTAGAGAAACCTTACTACATTACCGACAATGCGTAGGGAGTTAGAACAATAATCCAAAAATCATATGACTGTTTGTTGCATTCAAACCCAGAAATTTACTAATATAATCAATAATGCATGTATTAGAATGTTTCACACATATGGCCTGAAAGGTTTTGTTTTGCGAGAAAAGTTACCCCACGGTAATATCCGGCCAGTGCTTTCCTTTGCACAACGAGCTATAAACTTCGACAACGCATCTACTGCACTCAACACACGGATTCAAGTACTGAAAACTCAACTAAATAAACATATGGCTTATTAGGCATGTGCAACATTTTTTGCTCGAACAACTTTGGGTCTAACCCCTGGATAGGTTTGGAAGCTGAAGCCTGATATGCTTGTTTGGAGCCCTCTTGGTGATACGCAAATCGTTGAGGAGCGAATTGAACTTCAACCTGCTGCGTATTGGTGATGCTTTCGTAAATGAACGCAATATAATTTGGTTTGCTTCTTGATATTAAACCTCGAAAAAAACAGAAACGTCCTACGTGACAATTCTTGTTAGACGAATGATACGCCCTGTGTCAAGGTAACCTGATTGTAGCGGTAGTCCTTCACCAGTACAAGTTGCACTTTCTAGAAAACTCGGTTTTGAGCACCGTCTCTCCTGTTTGACTGCTGATACTTTTTGCAGTTTCGGCTCAGGCTGTTCTTGTCAGATGTCTGAAGCAACTCAGGGCTGTATCGAAATTTCGTTTGAATTTAGACTTCCGCCGGACACTTCCTTATGTGCGAAAGCGGATTTGGTGTAATCCTGTACGCAAAAAGAAACGTCACAAGTATTTTGTTCGTCGGTTGCCCCCTTTAAGTTATGCTCTCATGGAGGTGTCCAGGAACCGCTCTGTTAGGCCGTTTGACTGCAAATAAGATGAAGTTGAGCTTCTGTGTATTACGCCATTTTCGTTGCAGAAATCATTGATAATCTTTGAAATGAACTGTGTTCCGTTCCAGTTATTAATTTCTCCGGATAAATAAAGGGACCCAAAACCTGACGAAATGCAGTAATTGTCGCAGAAGCAGCAGTAGATGTCATGTGCAGCACCTCTGGTCAATTATTGTAGAGGTCGACCAGGGTGAGGAAATTGATTTCATTAATAGATCCTGCATAATCGGAATATAGCCTATACCATGATTTCACAGGTTCCGGCCAACAATTGAGCTCTGCTTTCCTTGGCGACTTCGAAGCAAGTAAGCATTTGAAAAAAAGAGCGAGTTTGCGTTTCTAATCCAGATGAGGCCAGTCCACTAAACGTCTGGCTATTGCCTTCAAACGGCTTCTTCCCGAGCGTTAATTGTGGAACTGTTTCAAAACTCTCGGCTAAATTTTCTTTAGGACCAATAACAATAGCATGTTTGGTTCATAAAATGTTTACATCTATACAATATTTTGAATCAAAGAGAATATAGCCGAAAACGTTACACCCATCCCTTTGCGCCACATGGTTGTAAATAGTTAGGAACCATCATCATCATCATCATCAGCAACAACAACAGCAGTACATCAGCCATTTGAACTGATGCTTTGCTACCATTCAACCATGAGGACCTATGAAATAAAGAATAAGAAGAGGGAGAGAAGGGGAACTTACCTGAAAACCTTAATGTCCTTAGCAAATATTCAGGGTCAAGGCGCCTACACCTTGTGTAGACAACATTCCGTCACAAACAGCTGGCTATCATGCAAACATAAGGCGGCATCGGCGAGACAGCTTCCTTGCGGTTTTCACTGCCACGCGTCACAATCAGCCATTACCCGGCAGATAACTCAGCACCAAACATACTTTAAACAGGCAATCCGATTAGGATAAGGCAGAAGACGAGCCACTGTTGTCTACTGCGAGCCATGTCCTGTGAAGTCTCGAGCTAAGCACAAGACGAGTCACGTGGATTTCAGCCCGGACGGCGAGACGGACCAATGGCACCCAGTTTGGTCGTCAGTGACTTCATTTACCGCTGCCAAGTCAACTTCTGTCCACGTCTAGCCTTGCGCCAAGCTACACCTGACAAACTAATCAAGGCCCCCTAGGTAAGCGGTGACCAGGCATACGAAGTACGTGCCCAAGCTAACGCAACTTATTCAGTGCCCTGTTGTTCTAGGGAGCTAGCATGCTTATAACCACTGAGTACTCGCCTACGCACATCATCGTTGCGGACACGCTGGTGTCATCCGACACCAGCAATGCTTCGCGGACAACGATGATCAAAGACTTGAAGGCGCCTCAGTTCTTCAGACTAAAGGGGCCGGGTCTCACTACCATACAGCAGAACGACCCTCACTGTGGCCTTGTATATTCAGCCTTTCAGACGGAGGGAAACTCCCTTCTGTCGCCAAATATGCCGCAGGTTCCAGAAAATAGCTCTGGCTTTTGTAATGCGTGAGCTAACGTCAGTTTCTATGCGCCCATCATTGCTGATGCAGCTGCCAAGATAAGTGAAATGATCACCCACCTCGAGTTCCTCGTTAGCAAGCGTCAAGGGGTCATCAAGTGGCTGGTGGTCCGGCAGCAACACTTTGCACTTTGAAGTTGCGAAGTGCATACCAAATAACAGGACCACGCTGGACAGACTATTCAGGGTATATTGGGCCGCCGCAACATCGACGAAAAGCAAGACGATATAGTCCACAAAATCTAGATCAACTAACCTTTCACCATGCAGCACTTCAACGCCTACATCGTGAAATTCCACAAGGGAACACTACGTAATAGAATCCACGACTAACTGGAACAGAACTGGGGAGATCGGACAACCCTGACGAACGCCACTTGTGGTCGGAAAGCTATCTGATAGGTCACTGTGAACCCTGACGCGACCTGTAGTGTTCGAGTATAGAGCACGAAGGATGTTGACAAATTTCGTGGGAACACCTTTCTGCACCGGTATTTCGAACAGAAGGCATCGATCGACTGAATCGAGCGCACTCTTGAAATCGAGGAACACAGCTATTGTCGGTCTGTGGTATGCGTGGCGCTGTTCTAGCGCCTGCCGCGAAGTGAATATATGGTCTATACAGCCACGTCCTCGGCGGAAACCGACCTGCTCCTCCATAATCCGAGATTCGCGTTCCGCAGTGTGGCGACGAACGAGAATCGAGGCCAGTAATTTTGTCACAACTGGCGTTAGGCTGATTTCCCTCTGGTTAGAACAGTAGGTGCGACTGCCCTTCTTGTATATTGCCACTATACTCGTTTTGCTCCAATTAGCTGGGACCAATCTTCGTTCCAGATACCTTCGAATAGGGAGGTCAGCGCTTTTCAGAGGACCTCATCTTCATTCTTAAATACTGCAGGTGGGAGGGAATCCGGGTCAGCGGCACGAAAACGATTGAGCGCTGTGGTCGCGTTACGGACCTCGGCCTCCGTTGAGGATCTAAACTAACCCCCATGGCTCGCCCTGCATCACCTGAGCAGTAATAGATCCATGAGCAGTCGGCCATCTGAACTGATCTTGAAAGTGTTCCGCCCAACAAGTCATAAGGCGCTCCTTATTGTGTATCAGCACACGCACGGTGTCTCTGATTGTCTCACTGACGCCTAGTTTTCTGGGACCAGTACTGCGGTTTAGCTGGAAGAGCTTGCGGTAATTGCCTACTTATCCTGCCTCTTCCATTTCTTGAGCCCGACTGGTCCATCAGGCTTCCTTGTCAGCACATAGGTTCTGCTTTAGTTCACGCCTAATAGCCCGTCTGGTCACATTGTGTTCAGATCCAGTCGGGAGGTGCCTTCTAGATTCTAACAGGTACACCAAACTCTCGGATATCCAGCGACTGCTGCGGTGACGATGGATAATGGCAAAAGCAGATGTTCCTGCGTTGTGCATGGCGGCCGAGATCCTATTCCACTGAAGCTCAGTGTTATTAGGACAAGAGAGCAAATGTTCGGTATGCAGTGCGTCTTGGTAGGCTTGCATGACAGAGGGCTGAGACAATTTCTCCGTTGCTAATCGTAGGGGACGCTTGGTGTGTCTCCCGGTAAAGTTCATTGAGAAACGACAGCATAACCATGCATGATCAGAGTCGACACAAGTACTCCAGTATGAGCGACAATCCAGGCTGGAGCCACTCCACCTGTTAGTTATGGCTATGTGGTCAATTTGGATCCATCGCTGGCCAGCTACAGGAGGACGCCAAGTGGCACTTCGGCGCCCAAGCTGTCTAAACGCAGTGCTACTAAGAACCAACTGGTGCTCCGCAAACAGCTGTAGGAGACGTTCACCGTCGTCAGTCTGTTTGGCGATAAGCCCACAATTAACACACATCTGATCATCTGAAGAGCTCAGACGCCCTACTTGTGCCTTCATGTCTCCTGCAAGTACTATAATATCTGAACTGGTAGCACTGCGTAGTAGCGCTTTCAGTTCGTCATAGAATGTGTCCATGACAACCTCTGAACTGCAGTCGGTGGGAGCATAAGCGGAAATCACAAACGAACAACGTTTTGTACTTCTTCGTGAAGCAACCTTAGCTGATGTCGTCAAACGGGTTGCACATAAACGGCTGTTCACCGGAATCCAATCAATCAACGATGGCTCAGCCTCGAAGCTTAGAATGATACCTACACCAGCTTGACCCGTGAGTGCTGCATCGGCGTCTTTGGATGCGTGCAACCAATAACGAGAGGATAAGCCGGGTGCAGTTCATTTAATAACCCCGTTAGGGTCATTGATCCTAGTTTCGGACACACAACACACATTAATACCCAGGTATGTCCAAGGTGCTTGCGAGTTTAGCCTTTTGACCTGTTTGTATTAGAGTGCGAACGTTGAATGTCGCTATGGAAACGGGATAGCGTGGCTTTATAAGGGACTTTTGCCGATAGGTGTAGTGGGATGGTGGCCGCAGATGGTTCTACTCCAGTGGCACTTCGGTTGCTGTCAATTAATCTGGGAACTATAGAAGGAAGTTTAGTAATGAGAGTCGGGATAGAAGTAAGAGAGAAAGATGGAAAAGGAAGAAGGGAGGCGCCAGCACTAGCAGCTTTTTGCTTATCCGCCCTGCTGTGTGAAGCAGATAAGGCGACCCTTGATAATTTGCAAGACGCCCGATGCAGGATGAAGTTTATGTTTTAAGAAAATGTCGTGGTTGTATGTGGGCTAATATACTGCCAGGGCGCCCAGACCTAGAAAGGAGGACGATTAGGGTCCTCATCCAAAGCCTTTTGCTCAAAAGCCTGTCCGCATGGCAGCAGGGAGGAAGCAATGATTTAGTTGTACAGAAATGGACGCCATCCAATTTCAAACCCCAACTTGGAGGACCAGGAGACTGAGTTTGTCTGACCTCTCACCATTGACCAATCTGGTAGGAGTGGCTCTCAAGGTGCCCGGTGGCATCACCCAGTATAGCTCAATGGGTCAATGAGGTACGCAAACCGTCTCACCATGTTAAGGTCCAGTCTCGTTTCGACGAAGTAGTTCGGAACCAGGTAATTCTTGCTTGGCTGGCGAACACAGCATGGATTTGCTGATAGGACATACTTAAGAGTATAACAGATTACTGAATATACCTTGTTCTTTTGACTTAGTTCGACAAGCATTTACAGTACACGTTTAGTGAATAAATTACAACGCGAAATCTCAATTTAAAATATTGTTCAAATTGAAGTCGAAAGCGCTTGAATTCCTATTAACTCGAAACTTAGTAAACAATCCACAGCATGGATTCCTGAACTCCAGGTCCTGCATCACTTGTCACTTAGAATTTTTAAATCACCTTGTCAGTTCACACGATCGTGGTTTATCGGCAATCGTCATCTATCTCGACATGCAAAAAGCTTTCGATCGCGTACCTCATAGTCGCATACCAGCTAAGCTCAAACCTACGGTATAAAGGACCCCTTACTGGCTTGGTTTAGCTCATATCTCTCAGATCGCTCCCAGATAGTACAAATCCAACAACATAAATCTCAACCCAAGGCTGTTACCAGTGGGTGGTACAAGGCAGTGTTCTTGGTCCATTGCTATTTCTACTTTACGTTAACGACATCTTCAGCGTAGTTAAATGCGGCACACCTTATCGCCGATGACATCAAAATAGTGTACTCCTTCCATCCTACCAACCTCAGCAATACTCTAATGGAAATCCAACTGGACCTCCATGCGATTGAGGCTTGGTGCAACACATGGAAAATGTATTTCAGCACTGACAAATGTAGCGCGGTGTTATACAGGTGCAATGTTAAGCACAATGCTCTGACCCTAGATGGAAACCACTTACTATCTGTCAGACTATCTGTGACCTAGGGCTTCGCTACTCATATTCCCTTAACTTATCAGAACAAGCATTTTATGCAACAGCCAGAGCTAAACAACGCATTGCATTACTATTCAAAAATCTTACTCTACGAGATTCAATTTGTTCAATGTATGAATCATTCGCCCGCCCTTTACTTGAATATTGCTCAATGGTGTATAGCAACTCCAGGAAGCATGATCGTATCGCCATAGATAAGGTACAAAGCGCGTTTACAAAGCGCCTTATTGGTACGAGCTTAGTGTTACGCTATTCTAAGCGATGCGACTTACTCAAGCTTGACCCAATATGGCTTCGACGCCTAAAAGTAAACTTAGCACTTTTTTTCAATATCCTGCACAAAAATGTCTACACCCCTAGCATTGATAGATCACTCATGAAACCAAATGGATACAATACACGCAATAGAGAAAATTCTGTGATGGTAAGAAGGTCAAAGACAAACATATCAGCAAACTTTTTCCTAAATCGGTACTCCCGTATTTGGAACAAATTGCCGACCGATATTCGTACTAGCACATCTGAGTATAACTTTCGTAGAAAGCTTGACGAATATCTTACGGTCAGCAACGTGATTATGCTCCTGCGCTGCCCTACAACTATTCAAAAAACGTATGATCACGGTCCAGACAACATATAACTGAAAGTTGCAAATGACTGCATCAGTCAAATCAACAAACACCCGTTGATTCCCTGCTTACCCATCTCTTTTATTGCCCACTCCTGATCTGCCTGCCCGAAAGCTCACCGCTGATTAGCGGCTCCACTTATACATCGATGGGTTGGAGGTCCAGGCTTCTGTTATCCTCTTCATCCCATCTTGGCTCACTATACTTCCCCTTGCTTTTACTTGGCTCCACTGCAACCATGGGTCAGTTGAATCACTGGCAACTTGGTTAGCTAGACTCCCAAATCCGGTTAACTATCTCTCCAATCGTAACTTCACTTCCGTTTCACCCGCTGGCACACCTACCATTCGTTTGTGAAAGCACTGACGCTTTGGTAGGTAAAGCACCCGGATCCTTTCTTTACATCTTCAACCCACCTTGCTCCCCAACACTTAGCTTCGGTTTTCACTTGACCATATCTTGCTGGTGAACCAGCCGACACATTGTCAACATCGATATGTTTGCCACTCAGGACTACTGTAACCTCGTAAACACATCACTGGCGTTCTGTTGGACCAATTCCCTGCATATTCAAACTCCTAGCGCAGTTAGCCAAACTACTAAAGGTTCGGCATTCTTGTTCACAGCCCACAACCCACACATCTTAAGTAATCCGAAATCCGTATAGCGCCTCCTAATTGTAAACAACATCTGCAATACAATAATAAGGTAGTTGCTTAAATATTTTCCTTTTTCACTGTGCAGTAATGTGGACTTATTTTTCCCTGTTAGCCAGACCCATACTGCTGTTCCTTATGCTGAGTCCAGAAATTTGGTTGAGAGACCCTCCCCACGCTATATTATTCTCGATTCCACACATGTACATAATTCCCTAGGACGTTTTCGGCCTCCATCGCACTTATACCTACTAATACTTGCTATTTCCCTTCTATTTACGTGGATCCGGACCACAACTCGTTCAACGGTACGATGAGATACTTGCTACCGAAGAAAGTTGGAGCTGCATAAGAATAAATTACAACTTGAATCCAATCCCACTCAATTCGAATCTCCTCGCATCGGATAAACAATTTCAGTTTCAGAGAAAACTTGTACATAATGATCGGTCCAGGGTCTCTGGAACGTGTCTCACCTTTCTGAGAAATATGCCTATTATTATTATTATTATTCATTGAAATCGACAGTATGTAACCAACGCATGTGACAATCGCTCGTTGCTCTGACGGAAACGCTATACACCTTGACGCGCGTCGATGTTGTTTGATATCAATAGGTGGAGAGAGCATGCCTCAAATTCGGATCCATTCGCATGAAAGCAGAAGACTCAACCTATTTGCCTACCCGTTCACTGCAAACCACGCTTGACACGATCTTTAAGGACTGACTGTAGGGTCATTTTGAATCAATGCTAGAGAACTTTAGAAAAAGCTGTTTTATCCAAACAAATAAATGGTTATCCCATTTTAGCCAATTCGACTCATAAACTATTTAGGAATTCGAAACAAACAAAGTGATTCCCTTCAAAACGCATCCATTGGTTCCTTGTTAGCAAATTGTAAGAACAGTTTTAGCTCGTCGTGTATTAGTGTGCACACACTTCGTGCCCACATCTGATCAGTGCATCAAACATTCGAATAAAGACAGACAATAAAACGCTTAAAACATAAACTCTGTGGACAAGGACATTGGAAGGAATTTCAGGGTGAAGTACCGCAGTGGATCAATAATCAACCACGTCCTTGAGCTTTTCGGTAAAAACATTTACTTCCTGTTGTTCATTGGTATTAGCGGTATCCTGGTGGTTCAATATCATGAAGAAACATGTGTATCTATAATTGTCATCATCAGTATAATACAAGGAAGTGCCCTTTGATCGTTAGCGTTATTAATATAAGAGTAGACCCATAAACTGTATATCGACCGAATTTCCAAGAAGGTGATCTACATCAGGAGGAGATCCAGTGTATTACAGATGTTTTCTGCTCTTGTAGTATGTTACATAAACATGACCACTTGCAAACGTTAACAGGCGAAGCGCGGGAGTATAAAATTACCGTAAGTACACTGTAAGTACAGTTAAATGATTTCCAAGCTAATATGACTTGTTTTACTTTATCTTGAACACTATCCATGCTGGTGTATGTTGCAGATGCTAATGCTTCTTCCACTGCTTTGGAAGTTGGTCTCCATGGAAACTTTTCTGCAGGAATGACCTACGTTAAACCGTTAAAGAAAATGGTTGTATAGTCGGCATAGTGAGAGGTCAGCATCGAAATGCAGATAAAAGCTTAGTAATAAAATTATATCATTTTTGCTACTTGTGTCCGTGACTAACGTCGATATTTTCTTGCATGCAGCTGGCATTCGGAACATGCGGTTTGAATATAAGAGTATTATGTATTGATAATTTACATGAATAAATAAATAAAATTCGACTGAAATGTTATGACGATTGTGGCAAGTACAGGAGAAGAGATGAAGCAGTGAACGTAGTATATTAGTAGTAGTATAGTAGTATATTAGTAGTATTGTAGTATACCGTTATCATTTATCAGTTACATTCAAATGGTGTGTTCTCTCTGAATACTGAATACGGTACTATAGAGCAAGTATAAATGAATTCTCTACAACTCTTTCGAAGTATGGTGAGAAACGTTATAAAAGTTTCCAACCGTGAATATCGTTGTTGTTCTCATGTAACATTTAAAGTATTTGACCCAAGATATTTCAGGACTCACAAATGTGGTATGTCATCGTGATTTTGCAATCGTTCTCTGAATCGAATAGCGGTAACCTATAAATCTAACAACGTTTTGAACTGCTGCACAGATATCGCCTCAATCACATGTTCAGGTAAACTGTTCCAAATGTTTGCCACACTCCGTTCGAATCACAGTGGGTGGGGAAGAAATTTCACATCTTGTACGACAAATTTATATCTGTGTCCGCGTTTGCTGAATGGCCCTCGTAAATGCAGCATTGGCCTAAGCATTAGGAAATCACCGAGATGTAAGTCATAATTAGGTCGAATCGCATCTGACGGTAGGACAAGGTGTAAAGTGCTAGTTTCTCGCACCGGTCAAAATACCCAAGCCACGGAAACTAGGGATGAGCCTGGCAGCAACGCGTTGGACCCATTCGATCTTTAGTGCCTCGCCTCGCGTAATCGGAAAGTAGGCGGGCGAACCGTACTCTAGTATTCGGCTAATGATGAAAGAAAAGTGGCGGGTGTCAACTACTTCATATCACGTACCGAAGCTACGTTTGAGCGCCCAAAGCATGCGCAGTCCGTTAAGATATAGCCTGTTTGTATCGTCCACGGACTTCAAATCGTATCGTGAGAGTACATCTAGTTTCTTTACGGAGGGTGTGTGATATAGCGGTTGGCCGTCAAAGGTGAACATTCGGCCGTCAGCAGCCTTTCCCAGGCTCATAAATACAGACTTTGCTGGGTTGGCCGGAGGAAGAACTGCAGTCCATGTGGATAGGCGGTTGAGGTGTTGCTAAAGTTGGCCACAGTCATCGGAAACGTCAATTTTTCTCCAAATCTTCATGTCGTCCGCAAAAGGACACACGACGACCGAAGAAGCTGCGGTAGATCGTTGATGGTGATCAGGAACAGAGTGGGCCCAGCACAGTGCCTTGAGGCACGCCACTTGTAGAGGCGTAACCGTCAGTTAGATGGTCGTCGACCTGTACCCTCCACTTTCGTCCAAAAAGAAAGTCGCGGATCCATAGGTGCCGTGAGTCACCGACACCACACATTCTGAATTTGTGAAGGAGAACCCCATGACTGACCTTGTCGAACGCTTTACTGAAATCGATGAATATCACATCAACGTAATTCCGCTTGCTTATTGCCTTCAACCACATGTGCCTCGTCGCAAGCAGTTTCGTAATGCATGAGCGACCTTGCATAAAACCGTGCTGTGATGGCGTCAGGACCTCGTTTGACTGTAGCACCTGAAGCAATTCCTTCTCACGATTTTTAAGCAACCCTTGCCAAAATAGGTTTCAGGCAAATTGGCCTGTAGTTGTCTACTTTGCTAGGGTCGCCACCTTTCGGAATAGGCTTCACCACCAACGATTTTCAGTCAACCGGCAACGAACCTTCGGACAGTGACCTGTTGAAGAGGTCATTAACGACAGGAGAGAGGATGGTTGAAAGTGACTTGAGAAACAGTGGATGAATCCCATCAGATCCGGCAGGTTTGGTTCCGTCAAGTTTGTTGAGTACTTGACCTACCTCTTGAAGGCCGCAATACAGACAATGGGGTTCGGTAAAAGCGGTACACGTCGAACTCGGAACAGACACCTGGTGTTTCGCAAATACAGAAGCGAAGTGCGCCACCAACGCGGACGCACACTCAGTGCCGGAGGTTAGAGACTGTACATCCGTGTCATCCAGCACTTGCACATCACTTGCCGGCTTCAGGCGTCGTTTCACATATGCAAAGATTATCTTTGTGGCGGTCTACGTGGCTACTGCGAGCTGCTCTTTAAAATGTCTGCTTTTATTCTTATTTGCACTGTTGCAGAGGTAGCGCTGACATTTACACCCTTCGTAATCATTATCAGAGCCAGGGAGGAGGAATTTGTCCCACAGTCTGCGCCGCCTCCGAGCCAGGTTTCCATACTCCTTGTCAAACCAATAAGGCTTAATCGGTCCAACCTTTCGACATTTCAATGGCACGAATTCGGAACACAATGTAGTCAATCTCTCTTATAAATACGCAACAGTATTCCACAGAGATCAATCCAGTTGGCTCGCCGCTAGAGCTAAACCATCGAAGTCCGTTTTCCAGTAGTTGGGAGCTGGTTCCCGGTTAGTATGGGCTTCCGAAAGACTTGCGGTCGAAGTAAGCTTTCTGGTAGCGCTGTAAGCTCTGCACATGTGCTTACGCTAAATGGTAAGCGCGCAGCAGGATTTAGTGCATCCGAAGTATGCTGTCAGATGCCACCTGAGGCTCGTGCTCTGATATTTGCAGCCGTCTGTCCAAAGTAGTCACAGTTCTCGCCCCGTCATTATGAGATACGGTGTTTGGCCCGTTGATGAAAGGACGGACGCACGGTAGGCTAGCAAACAATTTGGCAGCGAAGTGTCCCACTCAGTTAGTGTCTCACTCCTAAAGAATGCTTGTAGCAGTGCTTTGAGCGTACGGTCCGCGGGCTTGACCAATCCATTTTTGGATAGCAAGCAGTGGTCCCTTTCCTTGGGAGGCCGATAATTTGGCACAACTCGTTCATAAATATGTTCTCAAAATTTGATCCGCTTAGATCTTAAGTGGCTCGGTCATGTTTGGCGTATGGATTTGACTCGGAAACCGAAGCAGCTATTATATGATCAGCTGCGTTTGGGGAAGTGGCATGTGGAAATCCGAAGCTTCGTCACCAGGAGATAAGCAAATTGATTCTATCACGTTCTAATTTTGCTTACAGGTCATGGGAATCAAAGTCAGTTGATCAGCGTGTATGACGCGATCGTGATCACGAAGTCATTTGCCGAGGTGCAGGAGAAAGATCTCAAGCATGCGGAGAAGAAGCGGCTAGTACGGAGGTGGCAGGTTTCGGTAGGTTGCACTCCACCGACTTCAAGCGCATGGTGCTGTAGCAGATGCGGTCGTGAGGGCCTGAGTCAGGCAGGCCTAGTAAGCCATAAGCAAGGCCACTCAGGGCCACCAAAGAAGCGGCGGCGAGTCCTGCTAAGAACGTAGGCAGAACTGGCAAATAGTTTGTAGGTACGCTGCTTTCAGTTTACTAATCGCGTGCATACTTGCGTAGTCTTTATATTTCAGGTAGTAAATTCACTAATTTGTCCCAATGCATTTTTAAATCTCACAATTATCTATACCTTAACTACCTTCTGTTTACTTGCACACGCCGCTACTCTATTGGTAGTTAAATTCGTTAATATTTCCGCGTTTGTGGCACTCTTAAAATATATTATCCGACTTCTTGAACTTACCGTGGATTTGGTGGAAAAAAGTTATTTCGTGCGTGCATTTAGTAAAGAGTTCTATCACCGTATCTGTATGCAGTATTCCGTATATTGTAATTTATACCGTCGTCTAAAGTAGTTGGTTATTGTTTGACAGCCCCGGTGTGGCTGCAGTTGATGTGCACGTTAAGGTGCTTATCTGTCTATTACCCACTACCTCCTATATACTGGATACAATAGACAACGGGACGTTGCACAGGGGTGCACGGTCCTTGTGGTCGTGCTACGCTAGACGAGTAGTTCCATGCACTCAGTGTGGAGCGGACTACGGTCAAACAACTTCCTTGTGTGTACTTGGTTACCCAAATAGAGCTTGCTTGTTTATGCCTGTGAAGGAGTGTGGTCCAGCTCCATTGATGAAACGTGGCTCCCATCCGCATGTCTCCCGGTCTTATTTCTTCTGGTTTACACTGGATGGAATTGTGTGTGGTGCAGCGCAAGCCATTCATAATCCCTTTGTAGGTGCAAGCGTCCTGTTGCTAGCCACAGTGATAAACAGATGCGAAACCGGTTGCTGACAAACATATATATGGTTCGCGGCATCCGGTTGCGGATTTGCTTGTCACTGTGGCCAGCCACAGGACGCCTGCGCCTACAGAGGGACCATGGGTGGCTTGCGCTGCACCACACACAGTTCCAATCACACACCCCATATCCAGTGTAAACTTAAAGGAATAAGACCGGGAGGCACGTGGATGGGAGCCACGTTTCATCAACGGAGCCGGCCCAAACTCCTTTACAGACAAACACAAGCACGCTGTAATTTGGGAACCAAGTGCACATAAGGCGGTGGCTGGACCGAAGTCCGCTCCACACTGATGGCATAGAACCACTCGTCGAGCCTAGCACGACCACAAGCACCGTGCAACCTGTCCCCTCCAGCAACAACCAACTGTCTCCTGGAGCCAGATGGACGAAGTAGTTGGTAATAGACAGGTAGGCGCCTTGTCAAAATGCACATCAAGCGCAGCCACACCTGGGATGTCCAACAACAGCCAATCACTCAAAATGCCGATATCGAATAAAGTAAACGCATATGACGGCATAAATACTTGCTAAATGATCATATGGAAGAAATTGGTTATAAGTGAATCTGTGATACTATAAAATGTCCCTTTTTAAAAATACCACGCAATACAATTACGCAAGTTGAACATAATTTACATGTGCGACGTGTGCTAGTTGGGAGAAGATTATCAAGAACGCGAAACAAACCAAATAAAATGTAATGATTTTATTCACACTAAAAAGACCTAGTTTAAGTGTAAATTGGTTTAGCCCAACTGCTGTGAAGAAGCATAATGAATGCAACATCAGCCTCAGCATGGGGAATATGGGGACAGATATATATATATATATATATATATATATATATATATATATAGTGCACGGTGAGACCAACTTTGATTAGGCATGCGAAGCAGGTGCCCAATCCACCGAAACCCAAGCAGGAAACTATGTTGATTTGCCGCCAATCCAATCCGTCTGATCTGATAATTCTTCGACTAAAATATTCATTACTAATGTAATTTCGTCATCGTACATTAGCAATGCTCAGAAAATAGCAGCGATCAAATACAGACAGCAGAAGGCCGTCCGTCGCACGAACAGGCCGTCTCGCAACAGTATGGGTGGACCGCTCTCACTGCGGCATCGTAGACTCGGTGCTTCAAGGAGAGACACAGGTCGCGTGGACGCAAGATATGGCGAAGATAAGCAAACAAAACTGGAGCCCTAGGGACGGGCAAAAATACCTCATCCGTTAAACCGCTAGCGTTGATGGAGTTTCCGAGGTAAACGAACTGGTCTGCCACTTTTGAGAATGGTTTTAATGCCTAAGGTTGGGAACGGCACCTAGGCAGTCCAGTAGTGAGACTTTGCACTTCGAAGGGGAGGTCATTCCAAATTGGCAGACAACTCCAACCTACACAACACAATTTGCACGGCCTGTGAAGGAGCGCAAATTACGGTAATGTCGTCTGCATACTCCAAATCCCGAAGTCAATCCCTCGGAAATAGCCAAGCACCGTTGGATTAGCAGTAGTACAGAATTCTCTCCAGGATGTCATCCATAGCGAAAGTGAACAGGAAGGGGATGCTGGGTAGCCATGTCTCATGCCACTGATGATAAAAGGGGGCGAATGTTTGCCGTAGACCCGCAAACGGCCCGAGAGTAGATGGCGTGAGGAATGTTGACTCACTTATCAATAGACAGCTCCGGAGAGCAGCTTGGTCAACTGAGTCAAACACAACTCGTATGTCTAAAAGACAACGATTGCTAGTCACTTGCGCGTCTGATGACGCTCGAGTATTTGGCGTAGAGTAAAGATATAGTCGATACAAATCCGACCGGAGCGGAGCCCAGCTTGCTCTTTCGTATCAGGCTGTCATCTAAAAAACAGGTTGGCGAGCAGTTTAGATGCAACGCAGATGAGACCAATATACCTGTGGTTAGCGCAGTCTGTCCAGGTACCCTTTTTGAAAGCAGACACGATATACGCTAGACTCCAATCAGACGGGATTGCTTCGGTGATCCAACCCCCTCGGAGGGAAGTTGACTGCTGAACAAGCGATGGAACTCTAACTTTGAAAATAGCCGGAGTGAGTTATTCCGGAGCAGGAGCTTTACAGCACTTCAAGAGACGAAGCTAAAGAGCAACGTCCTTCTCAGATGTTGGTAAAGCGTCTAAACACCAAACAGCACCGCGAATTCCCGAATGATAGATCGTTGGTGTTGCAGACCAGCTCATCTACTGCTCGAAAAGATGTCGAACGCTCAAGACAACGTTGTTAACGGTGGATGGGCTCGCCCTTAGTTTCGTACAAAACTTCGCATACAGTGGATGGATCCATACCGTCCGAACAATGTTAATATTCCACGTACTCTGTAGTTGAACACTACAGACTGCATCAAGGTCTGTGGTGAATTGTCTTTGCTTTCGGACAATAAACCATTTTTTCAGGGTTTCCAAATTTTTCCATTGTTGGTCAACTTCGTCGTGGACTCCATCACAAAGACTTTCCCTGCGGAATCCCAAGATGCATGTGTTAGGATGCTGCCCAGTAGAAAAGCAGGATAGCTTGATTACGCGAACGATATTGTCCTGCTGTTTAACCAAGTTGTGGTGCCTCAGTCAACCATATATAGCCTCTAGATTGTTCCCATGCGATTCACACTTTTAAAATGATAGGTTATCTCGTACCACCACTAGGCACTTGATGAAAACCTTAATAACGAGGAAGTGGAGATAGTTGATTAATGCACCTACCACGACAGCCGCAACAGCAGCGACGCATTACCACTGAAGTAGATTCACGCGTCGCAAAAGCTATAAATGCCTTCTTGAACTCAAGACATTTGTGACACCAGGTGGTTTGCGTGTATACATGATCACAAAGAAGGACGCCCAAGGCAATGTAAGCACGATCCTTTCACTCTGAGGCGTCTTCAAGGCATGAGTCAGGCTGTTTGTGGAGTATTGCTAGTAAGGGATAGCAGCAGCGTCTAAGTAATGGTGATGTGAGCAGTCGATTACTAGGCGGTGATAATCAAGCTAGTTTCCTGGAACGACGAATAACGTCAATTTGCGTTGGATTAAGCATGCTTACCGAGGAAAGCCCAGTACTATTTGTCAGCTACAGACTGACAAAACTGGGATTCAATTTGGTTCTGTCGATATGAAACCCCAATATTCAATTAATAGTCAACGTGCGTTTAGTGATACCTGTATCATAAGCGTTTGCGAATCGTCCTCCGAGGTTAGTACTATTCAGGTGCTTTTGTTGCATTTTTTCTCTCAACGTCTCCATAAAACCATGTTCCCTTTTTAGACCTACGCTAATTGTTTCGAGATTGCCAACTATAAAGTTAGGTCGGGTCGTGTTAAGATCCAATGGCAAAATAGCCCTTGGCTGACGAGCCTCGTTCTCGTTTCGATTCGCGGTATCCCTGACTTGCGAAGCGTCGCTGCAACTTACCAGCATGCTGCTGATCTACTGTTTCCCGCACACCATGACAGTCTATTTATTGTCGGTTTTGTTTTTCGTACACAGATAGCTTGCTCCTTATTATTGAACAGTCGGTTCTCGTTAGCAGTGAGCACGCATGCACTTCTGGCCATGGAGTGAACGTTTGCGCTTTACATGCGAAACTGCGAGCAAGTAGGATTGAAGTGTCACTCCGTGGAACAGCACTTCAAAGCCACATTAAAGACGAAATGACTAGCTTTATGAGCACACAAACTGACATTCATCGTACCACTAGTGAATTACCTTTTAATTGCCAGCAGTCGGTCGCTTTACATTTTACCAGAAGGAACAACAGGAACTATGGCCATTCTACATGCAAGTGCGCCTATTTGTTCTCACAGCTGTCTCGTACGAACACATCTCGGCTTGATGACGACAGTGTATAGGGTACAGCTTACCTGTTAATATTAATTAGATCGCTTCTTTGAAGTTCAGTGTTTTTCAACTCACATCATCTTTGTTCTCTCTTTGAAGTATTACTCTCTGTAAAGCTTCTCGTAGTCTAATCATTTTGTATTTCTAGTAAGCGCATGCCCTTACGGACCCCGCTATTTCGATAACGTTTTGCAGGAAAATGGCCATTGCGCTTGTGCCATTCACTCCGACCTCATCGAGTTTGTTGGACTGAAACTTTGTCAGCGTTAGTAGGCTCTCACGCAATAATACTAATCTCTCCTCACTTTTCTTGTGCTCTGGTCACCGCAGAGGCTAATCAGCGGTGCCCTACCAGCTGCATCGAGCAGAGTGGATAGGCCATTGGATGCTACTGCTCAAGCCTCCCCTTCTTACGCATTTTCACCCCTATCGTCTCGTTCAAAATGCACTTTTATCCAGCATTTCGACCCTTTAATTCTTGGCCCTCCCTCACCATGCTTTGCTAGACTTTTATCTTCTATAGTTTCAACCCACATGCAAACGTGGAGCGCCATTCTTACCTTATCGACAAGCCCCTATCGAACCAGCGGTCAAGCCCAGTTCATCGGCTTCTATTTGGTGCCCCAATTCTCCCTCAGACTCTCATGTCTCAACTTATGCACACTGTTACGGATCGGACAACAGGCAGCACTTACTCGAACATTAGAGTCCCTCTCGATCGTTACCTGCTGCCTATCTGAAACCTGCCTACAAGACCGGAGCTTTGTTCTCGCTCTGCAATCCCATTCAGGTGACCTTAGCGGTGCTTTCTCATTGCGCCTATCCGGAGACGATGTAGCTTTGAAAACCGGCCAAGCCAGTGTAGCTATGACGCTGAGCTCCCGGGCTGAAGTTGCTCTGGTTGATTGGATCCCAGTCAGTATCCCGATGTGTGCTGTCTGACTGGCTAGCTCGTTCAAAGCCTCGAAGTCGCGCGGGAAAAATAGGTGTCTGTTTGTCGTCGTTGCTATGCCCTCGCTAGATGTGGCGATGACTCAGTAAAATACGAGTTCTATCGTCAACTGAACGAGCACTTTCGCCAAAGAAGCAGCACGGACAATAGTGCTTGCTGGAGGCCGCATCCTGCGCTTACCCTTGGTGGAGATCAGTGGTTCACAAGTTTAACCACCTAGGTATTTGAATCCGCCCTTGGAAGCGAAGTCATCACGGACCGTCTAGCAAAAGCACAATGCGCTTTTGTTAACCATCACTTATGGCCCTGGCGCGACATCACTCTCCCTGAAGGGTAGTGTGTAAAATGCGGCCATATGTTCGACCTTACGGTAAGGTTGACAAATGGCTCATTAGATTAGCAGATATGAGGCTAGTTATGTTCGACATCTGGTGGGAGCACCTCGTGAGCTATGAGCGTGTTCGACGCGTTAGTTACGGCACAGGAAAAGGCGATGAACCGCTCAACACCATTTCACACACCAGGCTCCGATTGCTGGTCCACTTGTTGCGCATGGCAACTCACCGACGCATACGATGTGCTGAGGTTGCGGATGGAAGTAGAGGAGAGGTTACCAAGCCATGGTTAGATCAGAAGGCCCTTACTTCGAACTTGGCCTCGGTTGGAGTCTCTCGACAGCCTGGCTGGGGAACGATGGAGATGAACACGTATGGTGGGATACACTTGTTGCCAGGGCTAGGAGTCGCCTTGTATGGCACTTGTGTCGTGTTTTTGTCCCACCTCCATCTACGATCCCAATTATAAGGTATATTATGACTACTTGGGTTCACAATAGCCGACTGTTAGCGTTCCGGAACAAGGTCCATCCGTTACTGTGAGTCAGCCGGCGTGCCTGTTTCATGTTTTTTTCTTTTTGTATTGGGGCACAATAGATGAGGTTTTTTCCACCTGCAGCCAACTTATCATGATGATGATGTTTCTCACAGCGCTTTTGCACTGTCACTTAGTTGCTGTATATAAAATGCTTTGCAAATCGTTTTAGGCTTCTCAATACACTTTTGATGCTGCCTTTAACGTTACGTAAAGGTTTCGTCATCTTAGCACAGCAGCAGCATTTCAGTCCTTTAAACTGACACTTCGCCGCCAAAACCACAGACCGAAGAACAACAAGAGGGACAGATGGGGGACCTAATGTACAACCTAGATGCCTTCAGCGAACATTTATGGTCAAGGTGCCTAGCCCTTGTCAACAGCATAACATCAAAAACAGTCGACTGTCATGATAAGATAAGGCGGCGTCGGCGAGACATCCCCCGCAGACAACTTAGTATCAGACACAATTTACAAAGACAATCCGACCAGTAGACGCGCAATTGATGCCAACTGCAAGTGTTATCCCGTAACATTCTCAAGGCGGGCCACGTGAACTCTAGTCTGGAAGGCGAGACAGATTAGCACCATTCAGTTTAGTCATAAGTGACGTGATTTTCAGCTGCTAAGTCAAAGTTTGCCCACCTCGAGCCTTGTGTCATCTCACATCCAGTCCGTGGCCTAATGGATCACAAGCCTGCCTTGTAATCCGATGGCACGGGTTCACACCCTCGTAGGGGACCGGGAGACCTTCACAGTATTCACGCGCCACTGTTGGTGGTTGCGCGGTAGCAAAGCGTCGGTAATATGTACCGGCGTGCTGCTGACAACCATACATATACACATATATATATATATATATATTTATTTATATTCATATGCCTATGCTTAACGGATGTAACATTCTGATGCTTCTTTACCGCAGCTGGGCTAAATCAACGTGCACTTAAACCAGTTTTTGTTAAGCTGGATAAAGGTCATCCCAATTTAGTTGGATTGTTAAGCTAACCTTAATAATTTTGGTTAAACTGGCCATGTTGCTTACGATAATTGTGGTCATGTTCATTAACTTGATTGCTTTTGTAGCCTTTTATGAATCACTTCTGGATACTTTGTGCTTTTCGCGGATTCGTTGCTAACTAACGTACATCATATGCCAATTTAGGGAATAGCTGTGACTACACAGCCTTATTCTTTAACATTTATATTTTACTTTAAAATGTCGTTTTAAGCGATTGGCTGTTGTTTGATATCTCTGGTGTGGTTGCGATGGATAAACTTGATGACAAGGTGTCTACCTGTCTATTACCCTCTACCTCTTCCTTACTGGCTCCAGGAGACAGTTGGTCATTGCTGCAGGTGACTGGGAGCACGATCCTTGTGGTCCTGCTAGGCTCGACGAGTGGTTCCATGCACTCAGTGTAGAGCTGACTGCGGTCCAGTAAGTCCTTTGTGTGCGCTTGATTCCAAAATGCAGCATGCTTGTGTTTGCCTGTGAAAGAGTGTGGGCTGGCTCCGTCGATGAAACTTGGCTCGCATCCACATGCCTCCCGGTCTTATTCCTCTGGGTTTACACTGGATATAGGGAGAGTGGTTGGAGCTGTGGGTGGTGCACCGCAAAACACCCATGCTCCCTTTGTAGTTGCTGGCGTTCTGTGGCTGGCTACAGTGATATACGAACCTGTAAGCGGATTTGCCAAACATATTTTATTGGCAATCCTTTCTGCACTTAGGTGTCAACCTAGATTTACTTTATTTTGCAGACACGAGCAAATGGTTCCTCCAGGTATAGAGAGACGCTAAATATCATTGAATGCAAAATGACATCTCTTTAAAACCAGATGCAAACACCAAATTGGATTATAGTAATAACTTGATATGCAAGCATTTGTGAGCAAACGTCTATTAACACTGGACCACATATGCTTGGATTTGAATACTAATAACATATGTATTTGTTGAAGATAATTACTCTATCACTGCGCGTTATTTCCGATATCACCCAAAAACTGTTGAACGTTAATCTTGTGTACTCATCCGTAAATCTCTAAATTTATTCTCAACTGTGCACTGATCAAACCTTAACCAATATGTTGTGCGACTGAATATCTTAAATTACTGAACTAATAGCCCTTATACAAATAGTTCGTAAAAATGACTGACGGTTTACATGCTGTATTTCTACACAGGTACACAACCAATT
Organism: Dicrocoelium dendriticum; assembly: GCA_944474145.2. NCBI lineage: Eukaryota > Metazoa > Platyhelminthes > Trematoda > Plagiorchiida > Dicrocoeliidae > Dicrocoelium > Dicrocoelium dendriticum. The sequence continues at coordinate 48,701,499 of OX104068.1, read as the reverse complement.
AGACGATGGAACTGACGAGGAAGCATATCGAAGGAATAGCTTGCATGGAAGCACGTCCGGTGGACACAGTTCCATTTATGGCCGTATTACTTTGCTTGACCTGTTGAATAACTCTGCATCTGCTATTCATCCCAGTTTCTTGATCAATCATATACTAAAACTGGCAAGCGTTTAAAAAACCATTATAGATAAGTTATACAAAACATGAACAATTAAATGTTTTAAGTGATCACCTTGCATAGATTGATCAGGCCGCGAAGTTGGAATTTCGTCTCACAGTGAAGAAATAACATATTCAATAAATTGTTCATTAGCTACACGCTGGTTTCAGGGAATTGAACTGAAATGACGATTAATTAATATATGGCTAAAAGCGAAAACCCACGTAGAACAAGAACCAACAAGGTAAAGTTGAAAATGATTCCCGAGGTATAAGAAGGGGACAGTACGAAACGACGTGTTGTGTTTCGGTTGCAGAAACGTTATAAAAATTTTCTCTAGTGAATAACAAGCAATTGCATAGTAAGTCAGACCACATTTCTACACCAAGTGTGTCACAAACGCTGGTGTAACATAGCGATTACCGAAAGCCATAATCGGCCTACTTTAACGTTGTACCATTCCATCTTACAGCTCAATCGGAGCAAGGCTTTGGAAACAGACTGACATTTTGAAGAATATAACTAAGCCAAGCATAAGAATAACCGCAACAAATGAGAAACCAAAAACTCACAACGACTGGCTAAATAACTGAGGACGGCTGGTTTCAAATGCATCGGAAACCAGTCCTTCGCCCATTTACGCAATATCCTTCGTATGGAAGTGAACTAGAAACAGCATGGCCTAATGATATTTAACCTAAAGCGAGTTGTAAACCATCCCGATTATGCAGACTGTGGCATTCGCACAATTTAACGAAAGCGCTGCGTCTAATTTGTTTTAAGTGCGAACAGCTGCCCCAACAGAACTTAGCGATTAAATTCAGTATTATTCGTAAAATGCTGTAGAGGAATTTAACCCAGTTTTACATGCAGTAGTTAGTCTAGTGTTTACTGAACAAGGGGCAGCAAATGTAATTCGGCAAAGTTTCATCCCTACTTTGCCGAATTAATCATTATCTCATCACCTTATATTATAAATCCCGCTGCCCCAGTGTTGAGCCTAATATCCTCCACTACAGAAAATGTAATAATAAGTTAATTGTTCTTTCACACGCACAAGTGTCTGGCGCAAACCAAATATGATGGAATGCATTAATAACAACCGTCAAGAGTATAGCGGAATACTTAGCTCCGTACTTTCAATGGTGTGATGATGAATTGCAAGTCGCCGCAATTTGTAAAAAGAGGAATACACTCCTGGTTACAACAGTAAAATTCGCTATGTACGGTGGATATACACTTCATTATGGTATTCTCAGGTTCTAAGGTCATCAGAGATATCCCGCACTATTGAATTTATGAAATTTTTGCAAACGCCGCGCTAACTACAACTTATACATAATGCAGTCACAATATCAGAAACAACATCAGACGAATTTTCAAGAAAGGATTTGGTAAAATGAGAAATAACGTTAGTTGACTAGCTGGTCTTAGGCACTGTCCTGTAAACAAAAAACAAATCTTGTTGATTCCCTCCAGCAATGCACTTTCTCGCCTCGGTAGCATCGCTGATCTGAATGCAACTATGATGCGTACGCGACGGGTTAACTGATGTTAGCCCCACCGTGATGAGCAGAACGAGGATATCCAACTCGGTGGCTTTGGTGCCCTAAGAAGAGATGAACCTGAAAAGCCGGATACGCGTGGAGCACTAGTCATAATTTACATAAATCAACTGCGGCGTAGCTTGGAAGCCTCGTTGTCTACGTACTAGATATTGTAGGTTAGTTTCTATTTACTGGACTATAAACTAACATTTAAAGCGGATTTCTTTAAGCAGTCATTGGGATTGTTAACATAGCTGCTGGCACACCACTGTCTGAGTAAGCAAACTTTGCCGATCCTTTTCCTAAGTAATCTTACCTAAAACTGTGTGCTGCTCCCTTATCGTTGTTGGTAGCTTTAGAAAAATTGGCACAAAATGTATCAACTTCTTAGTATAACAAATATAATAATCTTCATAAAAGTACTATGTACATAGTTGGATATTGTCTCTACAAACAAAATCAGTTGTTTTTATACTAAACAAGGCTGCTTTTGGAAACACGGATCATTGAATTCTAAAGGAATGTACAATCGTGTGCCATGAATCAAAATCGGTCCATTTGATACCGTTAAACGGCGAGATAGCATTACAGAAAATATCGCGACACTCCAAGCGAAGGCTTAAACTGACGTTACAGTTTTGAAGAAGGAAAGTGTGTTTTGAGGTGCTACCGCTTGAGTGTACATATATATATATATACATATGTATATATTCTGCTTCGCTGTATGCGGAATGTTGAAACCCTCTACCTACGGATGGAATGGATTTGTTCGCCTGAACTGAAACAGCCAGTGAAAAGAAGAACAAGCCTCTACATGCAAAATGACTGAGCAAGATAAAAGACCCTCTTCGGAAATCAAATCTAAGATTAATAGTTTTGACCACGGTGGTTCGATATCGCCTACCTGATTTCTCTAAGATGTGCAAAGGGCTAGAAAACTACAGTTACTTTTGCAAGCTTTGCAGCTACGAAATTGGTGCTCCTGTGCTGGATTGCAAATTATACTTCCTCAATCAACCTCAGCTGAATGTGAGTCAGCAGCTCTGTTTCCGACCCAGTTGAGATGCAAAGTAGTGTCTCCTAAAAATCAGAAGAGTGCACGTTTGTTCCTAGCGTACTCCAAGCTAAATTCCTAATGTTTGCAGACGATATCAAAATCTGGCATGGCGTCAAGGTATTAGGCGTTTACACGGCACTGCAGATCGATCTCGACCGGGCCTATCCGGGGTAGTCCAAAACCCTCTATATTTCAACTTGAGGAAATGCAATGTTTAGGTATGAACCAGCAGCATAAGTAAAACGAACAACGTGGGGACCAGCAGGAAAAAACCTCTTGTTAATAGCGCAGGATAGCTTAGGCTTCTTGAATCAGAATAAAAAGGCTCTGGAATGAAACAGTAAGCAACTTCGACTCTTACAAAGCGCTTTCAGCAAATTGGAGCAATCTACCGTTCCAAGGTGCTGAATGCCTCCATGAGCTTCCCATGCAGTACGCGATTCAAGCTTGGCGTCGCTGTCTTGACATAGATATTGATGCTGCTTAAGCACCATAATGTAGAGCGCCGAAATTCGGTACATATTTGTTCCGCGCCACCTACCAGCACTGGCTGTTGTCCCTGAGGTGGTACAGCGGTAACTCGCATCATCAGCAAAGAAAGCTCAACATAGTTTAGATAAAACTGACGGACCCATATCAAACCTGTCGCCAACTGTTGCAACTCAGGTACGGTAAAACTGAGATCCCGCTAGTTGAAAAATAGCAACACACTATAGTCCACTCTAGGTATAGAGAAAATGGCCTCTTTTTTAAAACTCATTTAGTTTTTCCACATAATTTACGCTTATCATAAAACGCATAAACGACATACGATCCCATAGTCTGTTTTACCGAAAACGAAAGAACTCAAACCAAAATATGTGCTCACCAGTACTTTCTCTAACACCGGGGAGAGGAAACCTACTGCACGGTTTAGATGAATAGCTCGGTGAGTCAAGTAAGGCAGGAGTTTCTCCATTTTATCAATTTGATTAGCCTTTGGTCTCATAACACTTCATTTTTGTCATCCTACAACGTTACTTAACCAATCTCCCTGTTCCCGTTATAAAGCCTTATTTATTGATCACTAGAAAGAACGTGAGCTCGTTAGTCTTGGATAATACGACGAAGATTGACTGAAGCTTGGAAGGACTACAAATCCGGTGGTACATTTACTGATTTTAAGCGAAACATTTACTCATACTCATATATAGTAGCTTGGGAGTTTGACAAGTATTTAATGCACTAATGAAAACAATTAGCAAATCACTAAAACACACCTTTTAAATGCCATTATTTATATTAAAAGTTAATACATATAGAAATTTCCGTGGACATCATTGGACTGGTTGTAATCGCGATAAATGGTGAAAGAGAATTATTTCAAAACACAACTTCCGTACAACATTACTTATGCAGTGATTTAGCGTACAAAATAACGTTCAACCAAAGTGTTTTGACAGAAAGATATGCATTTCATTTGCGAAAAACTATAACAGGCATTTTACAATGCTGTAAATTTTAAATGCGGATTGTAAATAAATAGATATGCTAAACCAATAAACAAAGAAGTAACATTCATTAACTTTTCAAGACAGAGTGAATTGAATTAAATACCGTCTCATAATAAAATGCTTAGAATTGTGTTTAATTGCTTGCAAAATTTACACAGGAAAATTTCAAAATGATTGAATATTAACTAAAATTTTTAAGATGTACTTAAAAGAATACCTACGAAGCTCTTTTAATAACAGTCCCGCTACCAATATAAGTACAAATTCATATTATTTAACCTTTTATTGGTTAACTGCTTACCGTGTTATACTTTACTTTTACGTTTAAAAATTGTCCACCATTGTGTTATGTTCATAATAGAAATTACCCTGAATGATTTGTCCATTGCACTAGCGGTAACTTACATAACCAATCGCTGCAACTTAATCAACGCCATGATTTTTTGTGAACCAGCTCAAACGATCCTCTTTCCGGACGTTTCTGCAGGCAGTTATCCTTTCGTTCAAATTGGAATCACGTAAGAGCACATTTTGGGTTTCTGTCTTATAACCCATGCTGATCTCATCAAAACAACTGAAATATATAACTTTTATGTTCACAGTTAGCTGGCAGAAAACATTTAATATTATATAATTTTACAATTTAACTCGGCATGCGAAATTGGAAGTGCGATAAATCTTTATCTGATAATTGTTTAATCTGATACATAAAAACAAATGGCTTATTTACGGCCTCTATAAATTGTTTTAGGTTTTATTCACATAATGTTGTCTCAATTCGATGAACGTATCTAACGTTTACAATGTGCACAGTGTATTCCTAACCGTGCCCCTAATATTGCGCAAATTTTGGAATTGACATGCACGAGTTATCCATTAATATAGCGGTTGCCTCATTTTATATATCGTAACTCAAAAGTTCTCCAAATGTTTTTACCAAAATATGGACTCCTTAATCCAAAGTAATTTATTATTGGATACTGTATGAACATAATACATCAATGTGCTCGTTGTATAGTTGTTCACAATAATTCTTACAATAGTCTCTGTACATATACTCTTAAGAAAATATGTACATTCAAAAACCATCGTATTCTTTGAAAATGGCATACAGTAAAGATACATTGTCATTAGCCTTTAAATAAATTATAGAAAATAGTGAAGAAGCACTTACGTGTGGTTTTGGTTTGAAAAATTAGTATTATTGTAGAAAATGTAATATATTTTTACTTGATCATTTAATGGGTGTCAGCAACAAATGTTACGTTAAAATTTAGCTTAAAAGGTAACATGAAATCTAGTTTCTGAGTAAATACAGAGACGTATAAAGAATTTTAATGACAATGTTTTATGTTTTCTAAGGAGAAAGTTTGAAAATATTTCATAATTAAAATTTATTTGGAGCCAAAATTATACATAAATGCAGTTCCGCAATTCATGATTGTTATGAAACAGAACAGGCTTTCTGTTTTAACAGCACATTTTGGGTAAAACAAATTGTCCGTCCATGCACAAAACCGGCATCTTTGTTGTCCTTAGAATGATTGCAAGTGGGATAAGTCGCGTTAAATTTGCGTAAACCTTCCAAACTTTGTTTATGGCCCGGTGCAACAGGAATGTTTTGAATTTTTATTTCTGCTATATTCAGGCGCGACTAAAAGTTTATGACAGCTGAGTTAAAGGAAGGGACTTAATGCTGCGGTTGCTCGATGCAGGTAATTTTCTGTGCAAAATCCAAGCACTGTTCATTGTAGCATGATGAAAAAAACGAATAGCGGACGACCAAATTGGTGCTTCTCGGAACTCCGTGGACAAGGATCGATTGTTAGTCTTTAGTTCATGGAATTCGTCCGAATTTTGCCTGTGTTTCTGAAGTGGGCTACAAGGAAAATCCGGAAAATTTGGAGCAGTGCATTGCATCTTACGCAGGTGAATACCTGACAAAAGTAATGCTTCTGCATCATTTCCTGATAGAAGCGTTACTTGGCTTAAACACATTTCGCCAAGGTGCCTTTTAGATGAGTGCCTAGGCGCATTATGCTGGCTGACTGAATGTCGTCTTCTGTTAGTAGGTACTGCTTCTGGTCGTCTAGCGGCTTGTATTTTTACAGTGTATGCCCTATATTTAAGCGAATTGCGGCCTATAGTGATTAGAGAATTCTATGTTGATGTGTGTTTTGCCTATGAGAAGAATTCGTGGCGGTTATCGTCTATAAGCCAGCATATAGTATCCTGGATCTCACAATGTTAGTGGCAGAACTGGTTTGGTGGCTATCGAGAATATGGTGGACGATGCCACTGTCATTTAAGAATAGATTTCACATGTTCTTCAGTAGTGTAGTGAGCATACAGAGCTTAGACTTGGTAACAGCACAACACGGGTTATGAAAATTGTAGGCTAGTGAACTGGCTCAAGAGAATAATACGTAATTTCCTGTAACCATGGTTCTATCAACAAAATTAAAGAAAATGTTTCACTTGCGAATAGTTTTCCAATCATAATGGCGTAAGTGCAGCTACTATAGGAGGTGCGGCTGCGTGCAGAAACGGTACGGCGTAGGAGTTTGCTAATCAGCGGATTGGCAAAATTGAAATATTTGACTTAGTTGAGTCAAGGATTTGTAATTTGTGAGAAATGAAAGCTGCATTTTATATTGCAAGTGTTTAAAGCAAACAAGTGTAAAATTACATAAAGAAAATTTTAGGGCTTTTAATAAAAATCATATGCTCCCAAGAGGAAAATCAGCTTTGACTGAATATGCAAGCCACTTTTTGAAAATCATAGTTATAAAAACCAAAAATAAGTATATATATTCGGGGCACGCCTACGGATACCTGATAAAATTGTTTAAAATGTACGGACATTTTATTGCAAATGTAACAGAGGCAAGCAATTGTTTCTGGCGTTTATGGTTGAAAGTGTGCATATGATACTTATGTAAACATGAAGCAGTTTTAGTCGGTAGATCAGGACACATTTGTGTAGAGAGTTTCAGTCTGTCATGCATTGTATTACTCATCAACACATACATATTAGTAGTTAACGAAGATCAATTATAAAGGAACTGGTAAAGAACACGATCAAATGTTATGTAACGATTTGTTGGGTTAATGTCATTGTAACCTGAAGATCAACCGTGAAAGCGTAGAATGAGAAGTCGCGACTAAATATGCGGTTTGGAGAGTGCTATCGCAGGGCGGTGCTTGTCAACCTGCCAGCGTTAAGTCGTAGTTTGTGAATTTAATCGGTGGTTTGTCATATCCGCCTGGTTGCTTTTTGTTACACCGACATTTTTGGCTATTTATAGAATAACGTTAGCCAGGCGAAAACATACAACTTCCTGGAATACTGCAATCGATCCGTATAAAAGGCAAGATGTAACTGACAATACTGTCATTGACTGCTTGTTTGCTTGGTTATTGGTTGTCAAGTTGCGCCTTAGTTTTTCGTTTGCTGACGCATTGTAGACCATACCATGTTTCTTCCGTTAATCCTCTCGCGTACTGACCTAATGGTTCGGCCCGTTTTTTCGGTAATTCACAATGTATTAGTCGTCTGTATAGTCGACTTACTTCTACAGGCAATATCCAAAAAAAATATTCTGGAAAAATTTTAATGCCCAGAATGTGATCGAACTCAATTGTTTAAACCATATAACATGACAAGTTGTTAAGGACGGGAAATCATAAGTATTGCCGTGGTAAGTTATATAACTTATTGGAAATACTGATATCCATGGCAAACGGAACTGTTAAAGTTAAGATGGAATTGCTTCAAATGTGGGATAAGTAAGAAGTATTTAACCAGTGCGAAAATGGCCACCACAGCTGTGCTGGCTTTGTGCAATTTGGCAGTAAATCGGGATTTGTTCATTTGGAATATCTGACTTCCAAATTCAACTAAGATTTTATGTATAGGTATGGACACCAAATTTCAGCAGGAGATTTCCGGGTAAGAAATACCTGAAAAGATATTATTAGGCTATTTATACCTAATACGGAGAATGGGTTCCTTCCAAGATAACGATGAAAGAAATTGTCCAGCCAGTAATTTGTAAAAACACCAGCAAAATTAAATATACGTTTCAAAATAAACAAATACTAGGCCTGGTTAAGGAGCGTTGAAACCACTGCAATTGAATTTACATCGTACATGACCCGTTTTACTTGTGAAAATATCGAGGAAATACGCAACGGAAACAAAAACTATTGCATGATATTAATGAAACGTATTTGTTTTTGTTAGTAGCCTAATTTGTTCGCTGCTGAATTACGCATCGTTGCTTTTACTTTCGGCATGGCTGCTCTGTGCTGAATTATAGTTTGCTGTTAAGCACCGTGTACGTGACTCTTACTCATATGTTTCCAGCGCTTACGACCGCCGCTGCTCTACAATTTGCCTTACTCGCCAAAACCGCTACATACCTGACGAGTGAGATAGCTTCACTTCCGGCGCAGGGCAAACCGAATTTGTTTGCATTACTAAGTTAATGTGCATCGTTTTGAGTTAGGTATCACAATGGAAATAGCATTCGGTACAACAGTTGGAAGTATTATTCAAAATCGTACAACGAAAACAGTTTACCGCACGACAATTAACTATGATTGCGACATCTTATGCTTCGCTTTCCGTGAATAATCAGAGCGTGCCAATGTCGCGTTTAGTTCCCATAAACATCTCTTCAATTCTATTGATATTAAGTGCTTGTACAATTAGGTGCGGTCTCAAAAAATGGAATTGACATCACTTTGCGCATGCCGTCGGCTACGCATCAGTGTGGGAGTAAAATTACTTGTTCATTTTTTATCTAGCTTGTTCAACATATTCTACATTCCAAAGTAAGTTTGCTCAAAATTGTTTGGTCAAATAATCTAAATTTGCTAATCCAAACCAGTTATTGTGTTGTGTTATAAAGCCTCAGTAGTAGCAGTGCGCAGTATCCTCCCTGAAATGCACCTATCTGGATTTGATTCATTGAAGGATACGTTAGGCTCTGCTTTCACGACATAATATATTCGTTATTGACCACTAACTCTAGCTTAAATTTTCTATACGCCTTAAGTTAATGTACAATATGCTACCTGCCCTTATGCATCTAATGTTGCAGCTAATTCTCGAAACTTTATTACTAACCTACGGTTGAGAATCGGCTGATAGTTTGCATTCTATGAAAAGTATGTGATTGTAAATAATATGTTTATAATAAATGGCAGATCGCAGTTCAGTTTGCTCTAAGTTTAGTGCAGTTAGGGCATATTATAAGTAGAACTTAAGGATAATCAATTTAATGCATGTGCTTGACTGTCGGTGTAGTGTCAATACATGTGCTAAATATTTCTGAACGCACTTTCCCAGTGCAATCCTTTGTCATTACGTATCGTCAACCCGCTATTTAAAGATCGCAAGATTAGAAACATAAATGGTGTAAGTATGGAGGGCGTTCCAAGTTAGACACACGCAGAGGGAAAAGAAATTGCTACGGCATTTCTACGACATACGGTTGGCGCTTGACCTGTATTCCGTTGTTGCAAACAGAATAAGGATTTAAGGTGGTGTTTTATTATCAAAAAATGCAATTTTAGTAATAGGAACGAACACATGACAGCGGATTCTAGTAGACATGTACGAAGAAGGTGGTGGGAGACCTATGTAAGCTGTATGCCAGCACTTTTACGAGTGACTTCCCGCAATGAGGCCTCTGTGGTTTAAAACACTCGTAGTTGGACTGACTCCAAATACGTCCGTTTACTAGCAAATTAGTCATCCGCTGCTCCTTCTGGCATATTGCTGGACGTCTCATTTCTATTGATTTGGTGTCATTATATAGAGTATTAAGTTGGCGGCACGCCGTGAAATAGGCAGTTGCATTTCACTGCAGTATCGCTCTTAATTTATTTGCCGCAGTTTTATCAGTTTTCCCTTACTTTATCTTGACGCTTACTTTGATTATATCCGCTTTAAATTAGTTGTCGCTATCTTTGCTGAATTGTTGCAGGGTTGTAAACGCAAAACTGAGCGTACAACGCAAAATTGCTAGAACGCACTTGTAATTTGTTAAATCCCATTCCATATGTATATGTATATATATATATATATGGTGCTTACTACTGTACCGTAAACATGACACCGTTTCGGAAAAGTGTAGGTAGGTGACATTTGTGCTCCTAATGCTTCTTACAGTTTAATTTTTTATCGTTAGTGATGCAGGTTTAGAACATTTTAATTGGCCATTGTAAAATATTAAAATGTACTAACTAGAGTAAATGAAGTCTATACCGAACTGGCCTAATTTTTGCCATATGTTAGAACGGCTAATGGCTTATATTAGTAGCAAGGACGTTGATGAGGTGCCAGTTGGTTGTGTAAACATACCATATAAATTACCGAACTTCTGTCCCAGAAATCGATGTTATTATTGTTCGTGTGTTGTCAGGCTTTCATTAAAAAGAGCTGTAGGATGGGAGACTATGTACCCTATTCTCTAACAATGAAGCTGCAGTCAGGTTCAGTGTCGCCGGTTAGTTAGGAAAACCTTTAGTTCGACTTGACAGATTTGCTTTCACATGTGGACAATATTGTGTGTGCTATTATCGAGCCATTGAAATTTGGGCATTATTAGGTACTATGTTAGTATATTGCTGCTGTTTATGCTTGAATTACGTATGCGACCCAACAAATTTATGATAGCATTTTATGAGTGATATTCCCTTCTGTTTCCAATTGCCTTGAGGCCGTAGCTTTTCTGCGTTTCTGTACTGGAGCGGAAATTGTTGCGACACACCTGACATATTTTATAACTGTATTAATCCTAGGTGGGGCAGATTAGCTTGGCTTGATTTCCGTTATTACCTCGGTATGAAGTATATTCTGAGATTGTATTGTATGGTTTGTCTTTTAAGAATTTCACTACGGTTTATTGTACTATGAGAAGTGTTCTGAATTTTAATATGCCGAAAAACTTCCGAGGATGAACGTTTTCGTTATCTATCGTGATCTACGTCGCTGTCAGTTCGACAGACTAGTGGATTCATGTTTAGCTGAAGTCCCTTCCTTTATCTTAAGGCACTATCCAGCGTTGTTTGGACGTGACTATTTTAAAGGATTTTAGTGTTATCCGTTGCAGTAACGAGCAGTTAGCGTCATAAAAACGTCTCGCTAACTGCTTCTTCTAACTTCAGAGATATCGGACACGATTTCGTGTTTACCTTTTTCTGCAATCACAAAAATAACACTTACTTCCATCCAAGCTGCAGGTTGCAAATATAACGGTTTTGTAATCTCGACAAATAGTCTGTCCAGTATCTGAAATATAATTTCGGTTAACGTTTAAATCAAGCGTTTCTCGATCACAAATGTAATAATATGTAAAAAGAACTTGCCGTGTGTGGTCTATCTAAGTTGAGTTTTACTGTAACATTTGATCGCATACACTGATGTATTTTGATAGTAATTTTGAAAATGCAAAATATTTGCTATTTAGCGAAGTAATCACTTCCTCAGGTAATATAGTAATTTGAAGCAAGATACAAAAAGCGTTACCTCTGCGCTTCGCTATTTCTTCCTGCTTTATCGTCTTCCTAATCAAAGGGCTATAGTTGCTTTATAGCTAGCTTGTGCTTGCAAAGCGTTTACGGACATATATGGATGAAGCCTTTTTCACATTGTTTGGGATTGAATATTTGTGAACATGGAAATTAGATGGCTACCTGTGGTGTTTAGATTCTAGGTATATAAAGCAGAATAATTTGGCCGAGGTCAATCGAATTTTTGTGTACAAACACGGTCTTCCTAAAAACTAGAGGCATAGTAGCTTACCGCGTGAGAGCGTTAACATAGTAAGAACACAACATGTTTTGGATTGTGGTACAATTCCACAAAAACCACAGTCATCTAAGTGAAGCATTAATTTGTAAGGTTGTTGATATATATCAATTGGAAGAGTCATTTGGAAATGCCTACTGGTTTCACTTCAAAACATTTCATGCGACCTAAACTGCCAACGCGTATAGTAAGTTCTAGTTGACTTGTGTGATTCTGAGAGGTGGCATGGGGCCTGTAGAAAGTATTAAGTTTACTTAAGTTATGTTACTTTTGAAGCGAAGATTGATAAATTATATACCCTGCTATTTGTCAACTGGTCATGCCGCAAGCAGAGTTTCACATATCGTTTATGGCGACTGTGGTACCTTACTATATAACCTCGAGTTACTTAAGCTTGGATACCTGACAGGACTTGCGGGTTGTTCTGCATGTTTACGTTCTGAAATATATCTTAATTCAACATTTATACGAGACGCTGCTTACGAATCCCGTTAAAGTAAGAAAACGCCAGAGCATTTGCAGTGAAGTCGCATAAATTGCACGACTAACGATAGTACATAAGGTAACCGATTAAATGCAAATTTGGGCAATAGTAATTAATTGGGTACTTCATTGACAAGAAAAACTAAGCGTTAATAGGAGCATGGGAACCTGCTGCTATAGTGAAGGACGACCGATGTGCATTTAAAATAAAAGCTTGCTATTATTAGTCATTTTATGGTTAGAAATTACGCAGCATATGACTGAACATTCGAGCATCTCAAAAAGCTGCTCGCTTTCCATATTTCCTGCAAATAAGAGTGCCTGAACAAGTAACGTTGCAGGCTGGTTACTAGTTTCCTAATTAGTTTGCTTTACAGCATCAGGCTGCAGCCTGATGGAGAAACAAACACAAATCCTCTGGTACTAATCGGTTTAAGGGATTTGATGCTCCAGCATGTGGCTGCCTAAAACGTTGTCATGCCTTTAGTTTTGACACCGTTCACCGATAACCCATGAATACCTAAGCTGGTATGCTAGCCCTATGGATATACGTTTTTCGTATTTAAACTATATATTGCGGCATTAAGCAACGTAAAACTTCATTTCTATCGCAGCTGATGGGCATTGATTTTATATTGCACATGTGGACTGCTTTATTCGATGGGATTTTGTAGGATTAATTATCATGCACATGGATCAAGTACTTATGAATTAGAAAAAAGCGATCTTTTCAGATTGCAATCATTTACATTCATTTATTCAGTCAAATGCAATAAAAACCAAACAATGACTTTATTCAGTAACTTCCAGGGGAAGTGTGCAAGATGCGAGTTCCACACATATAACTTTATTAACGAGACGCTGAGCCTACGATTTTATTCGTTAAATTATAGATGACATGCGTACCTGTGATATATAGCATATACATATGTATGTAGAGCGCGAGCGTTATAGTTTGAAGTATTGCGGTGTAAATCGTGCAAGCGCTAGATTTCAGCTGTCTATATATTAGGATTATGTGGGAAGGGAATTGGGTAGTATTTATAAGTGCAGTTATAAGTAAATCAGAGGACAACCAATAAATCGGCTACCATTAACACTATTTCCTTGGTTACCATGTTCATCGTATGATATTTATAAGCTGAAGCCCATTATGGGCTCGTGATATCACAATGTCGCCTATTTGTTTTGTCTGTGTTTCAAATTGCTTAGTTCAAAATACGGTTAAAGTATTATACTATCCCTTGGATAGGCGGAATGCTTTACAATAAGGATTTCCTATACAGCCCAATTGCGCCATCTTACGTTATCGACTATAAGCAACTAATTATTTGATAGTGTCAGAGAGGGAAAATTTGAATAATTTAAAGATAAAAATGATATGAATAACTGTGTTAAGTAAACCGCTGGAGGTCTGTCGAAGTGATCTACATTGACTTCAATAAAGCGTACGAAATGGTAAACCACGAGGTCTACCATTACAGCGCAATGTGCAACTTAGTAGTGAGTCATGCCCTAATGGATCTGCGTGGTTTTTCTCGAAAGTGATTGGAAAGCACAAGCAAACAGCTATTTAACTGACTGATATCCCTCTAGAATTGACGCGTTTCGAATGAAGACGATATAAAATACTTTGGCTCTGATATATCTTACCGATTTACCTCAGCTTCTTTGCTCCAGTGTGTTATGTATGCCGAACGCCTAAAATGTAGATAGTTTTAACACATTTGACGACAGCAATGTACTTCAACAAGATCTTAATCACCTTGCCATTTATCCTACCGTTGTTCCTTTTTACTAAAATCATAAAAAATGTCGGTATTCGTGATCCTGGGACAAAGTGATTAACTCCGAAACAGCAGGAATAGCGGTCAACTGCTCCGTCTCACATCTTCCTTGTAGTACTCAGTTATACTATTACGCTGCGTTTTCAGGTCTATAAACAGCACAAACAAGAGCGTTCTCTGGGCGCTCAAACGCAGCTTCGGTAGCTATCTGTGGAATCAGACGCCCATCTGTTCTAACCCACTATACGAGTAAAAGATTTCCGGTTGAATACATGTTGTCGAGGCAAGTGAGACTAGGTCAGATGACCAAGTTGATGCAAAGTGTCTCTACCACAATCACACCTAGTTTACAGTGTTTGTTGTATGAAGGCTATTGACAGAGACCGGGACTGCACATAATGTCCTATCGTCAGATGCGAATCTAATTAACTATGTCCGAGCGTACACTACGTCTGGTTAATTCCTCATGCAGGAGCCAATGCACCACTTGCAGTACCACTGCAATTGATGTGGGTAAACGAATAATCTTGTAGAGCTGCATGATAAACAAGTTTCCGACCGCTCTGCTAAGAACGACGAGAAAACGTCGTGGAGCCTATCAGAGGAGCACATGTAGGAAGAAAGCTCAGTGCAAGAGTAAAAGATCGACCGATTTGCATTTCTTTGTTGTTATTAACCAAACATCATGGTCTAGTGAAATTGACCAGTCATTTATGCGAGCCCCAAGTTACCGCAGGTTACAAGAGTTTAATATTTTACGCTGGATCTGGAAATAATCATGGTGTTAACAGGCTACGGAGACTCCGTTTTCGTTAGTCTCGCTGATCATATTTTGAAGGAATTGTAATTATTTCAGTCTTTGTCGGATAGCATAATATATTGATGCCCAGTGTTATAATCATCGCATAAATAAATGAGATGAAATGTAAGGGATCGAATCAGCGCAAATTACTTGCTCTCCGCCTCAAGACTCCAATGGCTACATTATGTTGCAGAACCATGCTGATAATGTAGGTCAACATTGATCAGCAAATCCAGTAAGCAAGAAGGTTAGTGTTCTGATTTTTGTAAGCTTTACTTGTATTTATTCTGGTACTGCTGCGATTGCTAACAGACTGCTGATAGCAGCCGCCAGTCGGTTGCTTTTGGTTGTGTTGACAAGGTCACTTGTGTTAGATTTCTTCGTTTATTGGAAGTTTTTCGTGAAAATTTAGCTACCATCCATTTTCATTTCTAACCCTGATTTTTTCGACCAAATATACTTGTGTTTTCATTGCCTGGTTTCGGCGATCATGTTATCGCTATTTCCTCCAGCGATTGGTCGCCTCGTAGTCTTCGGCTTATTCACAATGCCAAAGCAATCACCTTGTGGTACATATTCCAAGGAACTCGGATACAGTGCAAATGACTTAACGTTTGTTTTGTTCCAAGTTAAATACCAAATTTTCTGTGTTGGATTACCAGTTGAGCATTTTCATCGTCTTCGCGAAATCCAACATCATTTCTTTCAAACTTAATGTAACAGTTGCCGAAACAAGTTAAAGCTAGGTTACGTAAATCCGACGTGTAGGCTTCAATATTCCGTTGCAAACAGCTTCGTGTGTTTGGCCGAACAACAAAACCAAAAGATATTTCAGGTTTCAGCTCAGTATTCTTCATCTACACTGCAAACTCACCGGCACTAAGTCCAACCGTTGTGTGAAGCCCAGTTTCACCTGGCATATATTTTTACCTTTGTTGTGGCCAACCAACAGTGTTGTCCCAGCAGGTGAAAACCTAAAGGCTGAAGACAAGTGGAAAGAATAAAAAAAGAAATTGCGAAGGGATGTTTGGTGTTTAACGTCTGTAGGTCAACTGTTAGCCAAATCATGTCAGGCTGGTATGTAATTCATCATGCAAAATCAATGTTTGAAAAGCACGGTAAGAAGACGAAAACTTGTAGATGCATGCAACACGAAATGCACGCATCTACCAGTTTTCGTCTTATTACCGTGCTTTTCAAATTTCTAAAGGGAACTAACTGTTTTAAAAGTCCATGTTGTTCGACCAGAGTGTTATAACCACGTGATCACCCGCGCATCGGAGTTAGGTGACCCATCACTACCATTGCGCTACGATAACCAATTCAGGATGTTACAGGGTCCATTTGACAGAATCCTCGACGCTGTTGTGAACTCGTTGAAACTGAAGCAAAACACCCCGCTCTGAAAGCAAGGTAATCAACAAAATCAGCCTGTTAAAATCACTTTTGTGGAGGAAGCCAACCCCAAGAGTGAGGTTGTCCCACCTAAGTAGGCTGAAAGGTTTAAAGACCCATGTTTATCTAGACCTGGAACGGATCAAGTATGCCATCATTCAGTTGAAAAACGTATTGGTGCTGCGGAAACAAATTTCCGGATCGTAAATTTTCGGGTGGTTTCTAAGAACCTGCGAATCAGAATAAACCGATTGTTCACACTTAAGTCACGACCGGCGGCTGCTGCTGTGGCCTGCGAGTAGCAATCA
The DNA here is from genome assembly GCA_944474145.2 of Dicrocoelium dendriticum. NCBI lineage: Eukaryota > Metazoa > Platyhelminthes > Trematoda > Plagiorchiida > Dicrocoeliidae > Dicrocoelium > Dicrocoelium dendriticum. The sequence continues at coordinate 48,684,644 of OX104068.1, read as the reverse complement.
TAAACGTTTGCAGTGTTATGAATAAGCACGAAGATGCTTTGTGCTTTCGTTGCGTCTGAGCGGCCAGACGTAGTGGGACTCCTGGAGACATGGCTTCATTCAGAGTTATAAACCCAAGAAGTTGAACACAACGGTTACTCGTGCTTATGATGCGATATAATAAAGAATGCCCACGGTGATATCTTGATCCGCATCTGGTCCTCCCTGAGTGGGAGATCCATGAGCACTTACCGAATTGACGATTGTCTGTATGAGCTACTGTGGGTCTATATCCACCTCAGGAGAGGAGAAGTACTTGTGGGCGCTGTCTATCGCATCCCCCTGAGTAATTGTTTGGATCGGCTGCCTCATCTTCGAACCCACATGAGTCGTCCACACATTTTACTTATGGGCGATTTTAACTGTCCTCGAATACGATGACATGATGTGCATTTGTTTCCTGGACATAGTGAGGTTGAAGCAAAGTTCCTGGAATAGTTACTTGAAACTAGTGCAGCTCAACGCATATGCTAGCCAACACGCATAGCACCACGCTCCACCCCGTCCTGTCTCGAACTGAGGTTAACGAACTTTGAAGAACTAGTGCGTGACATTCGGGTCATAAAGCCCCCGGCTACAAGCGACCTCTCAGTTCTCATAGTTGATTTGGAATTTCCTTTGCTGTATTCACGTCCGCTGGAACCAGCTCACAACTACTAGAAAACGGATGTCGGCGATCTAACTTGAGCCACGAGCCAAATTGATGGGTTTCTGTCACAAGGCGCACGTGTCCGAAGACCGTTGGAGATTTCTAAAAAACGTGATTGACATCATTGTGTTCCTAATTTGTTCCCTTGGAATGTCGGAAGGTTGGAACGATTAAGTCTCAGTGGTTTGACAGGCAGTGTGGAAATCTGACTCAGAGGCGACACAGAATGTGGGACGTACTTATCCTCTCTCTTTCTGTCAATGACACTACAACGATGCAAAAAGGAATAAGCGTCGACATTTCGTAACGAGCAGCTCGCAATCGCAGCGCAGACAGCCCCGCGCGATTTTTTGCTTACGTGAAGCGATGCCTGAAGCCGGCAGCTGATGTGCCAGTGCTGGACGGCACAAACGAACAGCCCCTAATCTCCAGCACTAAGCGTGCGTACGCGTTGACGGTGCACTTCACTTCTGGATTTACAAAGGACCAGGTGCCTGTTTGGAGTTCGATGTGTAGCGCTTTTACTAAACTCGACATTCTGGATTGCGGCGTTAAAGAACTATGTCAACTAATCGCCAGCCTTTACGGCATCTAACCTGACGGACGTGGTAGGCTTTATCCACTGATTCTTAAGTCACCTTCGGCTATCATCTCTTTTGTTGTGGCTGACATTTTCACAAGTAACAGTACAAGTGTTCGTCCCGATTGACTGGAAATGCTCGGAGGAGAAGTCTAGTTCGAATAGCGGCGACCCTAGTAAAGAATACAACTACACGTTAATTTGTCGGAAACGTATTTTGACAAAGGCTGCTGAGAAACGTGTAAAAAGTGTTGTTGCATTTGCTACAGTCAGAAAAGGTTCTGACGTTTGCACAAGATTTTATGCAAGCGCGCTCATGCATTACAAACATGCTTTTGTCGAGGCATGTGTAGTTGAATGTAATAAGCATGGGGAAGTCTGTCGATGGATTTCAGTAAAGCGTTCGACAAGGTCAGCCATGATGTTTTCCTTCATAAACACAGGATGTGCGGTGTCGATGGTTTACTGCACCGGAGGATAGCGACTTTGTAATTTTACCAAAGTGGATGATAAAGGTCGACGACCATCTAACTGACTGGTGCCCCTCTAAAAGTGGCGTACTTCTAGGCAGTGCGTTGGGGCCCATTATGTTCTTAATATACTTTAACGATCTGCCTAGCTTCTCCGGTCGCTGTATACCTCGTTTGCGGACGATTTGCAGATGTGGAGAGAAATTGACGCTCCCGACGACTGTGGCTTACGTCAGTAAGTTCTCAACCGCCTATCTACATAGCCTGCAGAAGTTCATCTCCCGGTTATGAGTCTGGGGAAGTGTGCTGACAGCCAAACCTACACCCTTGACGGCCACTCGCTATATCCCACACCCTCCGTGAAAGATCTAGGTGCACTTTCACGCTACGATTTAAAGTCCGTGGACAATACCAACAGGCTATATCTTAACGGACTGCGCATGCTTTGGGCGTTCGGTACGTGATCTGAAGAAGTTTCCATCCGCCACTTTTCTTTCATCATTAGACCAATGCTAAAGTAACATTCGCCTGCATATTTCCGATTACCCGAGGCGAATCACAGAAGGTTAAACGGGTCCAACACGTTGAAACTAGGTTTACCCACGTTTACGGGGCTTGGGGCCTGAAGACCGGTGCACGCAAATAGGAGTTAATACCTTGTCCTACTGCCAAGTGCGAGTCCACCTCATTATGACCTACGGTAACCTACATCTCGGTAAATTCCTCAAGCTGTGGCCAATCCCGAACTTACAATGACCATGTGGCACACGCGGACACATATACAAACTTGTCGTCACGGATGTGAAGCGAGTTCCTTACCCACTGAGCTTTGAATGAAGATTGGTAAATGTTGGAACAGTTGGCCCGAAAGTTTGATGGAGGCAATACCTGCGTAGCGGTTCAAAACTTTTTTGGATCCATATTTTACCACAATTCCGTTAAAAGGAAGTTTACATACTTACGAAGACATCACACATGTGTGAGTCCTGCAATACCGTGAGTGAGATAGTTTATATGTTACATGCGAACAGTAACAATATTCACAACTAACAACTTTTATAAGCTTTTTCCATTATATTTCGAAAATGTTTACATGTTTCGTTTCTACTTGCTCTATAATAAAAGAACCGGTCTGTAGTGTTTGTTGCATTATCAGCAACTCAGATTTTATTGCTGTGTGAAAAGCATGCTTTGGTTTAGTTCACTGTTAAAAGCGAGAAACCAAATCCAAGCCAAAATCCAAAAAATTTATATTCAGTTCACAAAATAACGAATAATTTAGGTAATTACATAAATGTTCAATAGAGAAAATGGAGAAAGAATTTAATTAATAAAATGTAGCGGCATCTGTCTTTTGTAACTGCATCAGCAACAATGATGTACTTCCTACTCTTTTCACATGCTTCTCAAAGTATATTTAACGTAACTTTCAAATGGTTTATGAAATTAAAAAGACAAATGCAACCATCTTCTTATGTCATGTTATATACCCTAATTCTTACCCTAAAGACATTTGCACTGAGAACTATTAAATGCGTTTAGAGAAAGGCATATTTTCGGAATGCCGTTGATTTTATTCCTGTATTAGCGCAGTATCTGTCACCTCGTTGCTGGATCTGAGATCGAATTGTGATATTACTAATAATAGGGTATATTTCTCGTGTTAACGAGAAACCGAGCCGACAAAGAGATGAATCATATTTACATTGCAAAGTGCTCAGGCATGCAATGCTGTCAATAGATTTAGTTTTCAAATGGTTATAATAGGGATGTTTTTGCGAATGTTTTAATTTGCGACTTTAAATGTGCTTGCTATCCAAGGTAATAAAAATTATTTGACGGGTGAAATTTGTTACTAATTATTTTTAACCATTCTTTAGAATTGGTGCAACATGACGAAGGTTTATCTGCGTCGCTTGGATAGGCGACATACGACTTTAAAAACTCTTTTTAAGATTGACAACATAGCTATGGTAATTCTGATCTATTGGGATCAAACTTCTTTGAAACATGAAGGTTTGAACACAATTTGGATTTTCATACAAATGAGTAGTACAACTTCAGGGTGCAAAATTGTGTTTATTTGCACTTTCAATCAGACGGAATGGGTTTACTACTAGGTTGCATACTTCTTCGGCTGTTTTCAATTACACATTATGCCCAATATATTTTATGTTTATTTCGTATACAGAAATACTGTTTACTTTGTCAGTAATAATGCTGCTGAAGTACAATTTGGTTCCTACTCTCGTCTGTGAAACGATTAATTAATTTGCATTAGTGCACAAACTTCTTAACGCACACACATAAAACCAAAATTACAGATTTTCTGGTTTGAGATATAAATATATATATATGCCTGATGATCGTAAACCAAGCCGAACCAGTCGGTCGTGGATTGCGAGGATGGGAGAGAGGCACATCAAAATAAGATGCTTATAGGTAACTATATGCATATTGGCCACTTCCAGATGCGGAGAGCAAGAATGTGTACAGTTTGTTTTCTCTATAACCAAGAAATTATGATTATCTTTAGTTTAGATGTATGGCTTTCTTTGAGTGATCTACACATATTGTCCAGAAAACTGGGTGCACTGACGAGACAATGCTAACAAGAAATTGTAAGCAACAAATACTACAAAATCAGAGTATATTCATGCAGTAACTGTTTCATTGAAATGGCTTTCATAGAGGTGCCAAAATAAATACAGCGTGAAGAACTATCTGCATGGCTACGTACATTTTTCCACCAGTCACCATAGACGGTCTCTTGGGTTATTGGTTACAAACATTTATGGTTTATTAAGTATAAAATTTAGAATGGGTATATATTGTGCTACTATTGTCTAGAGAAGCTTAAGTCATAAAAATAAGCTTATTGCACCAGATTTTACCATTTAAATGGGATCCCAATTGAATCATGTTGAACTGCTTTCTCCGTAATAACTTCGGATCACATGAGGCAGGCAGGGAATATTGAGATTTTGAGAAGTGCCTCTAATGTAACCATTGGAGGATAACACATTTTACTGGAATTTATTTATCCTATATTTATACAGCTTTGCCTCAGTTGCGCACAAACGTGGCCCCGTGAAGACGTGGTTCTATAGGGTCATAACAAGTTTCAGTGAAGAGCAACTGAAGTCTCAAGAACAGTAACTGTGCTCGAATCTAATGACAAAGAGGTTTCCTGATATATTCAAGCAATCGCACGTCTGACTTCACGTGGATAATCCAATAATGCTCACAGCCAATGGAGTGAATACATTTTATTATTATAATTCTAAGTCGATCGTGTAGAAAACCGCACTGGATACAAGGTCAAATCTGCACTACCGCCCACTTTCATGACCGCTCAAACACGTCCCAGCTGTACTAATGAATGACTTCGTCTGGAATGCTCAAAGAAATGCGCTAAGAATTTTGAACGCTCCAACTAGTGACTATTTGAGTTGAAGTTGCTAGGATAAGTAAAACTGCAGAACTGGTAGTCGAGTTACTCAATATACGGCAAACAGTTCCGAAAGGGTTAAAGCGGTCCCGTAGTAATTAAATAGAGGGAACCAGGTGTCTACATGGATCCCACCTCGCCTATTACCATACATATAATGACTCGTTAACAAGGCTGTCTGTAGAATGTGTTCTACATATTATTACAGCTTTTTAATGAGAAAACGTTAACCATTGATGAAGCATCTTTAAGGGGGGAATCGTCCGGTGTTCAGCATACCAAAACTACCGATGTAATTAGTAAGTTTGCCTTGGTCTTGATTGTTTTTTATTCACCAGTCAATACTGCAGCTTACTTAAGTTTTTAAGAATCTCGTGTATTAAATGGCATCGTTTTTCCCCAATTGTTGCTATGTGGTTGAAAAAAGTATAAATCTTGACATTTTAATACAGGTGTATTCCTTCCGCGTTTTTGAGTTGTTTAAAAGGAATTTTAGGGTTGCAAAGAAACATACAGTTTATAAGCATTCCATTATGTTAAGTTAAATAGCACATGTATATGTGTGATGCACTCGGTATTACGGCGGCTCTTATCATTTTAACATTCGACGGTACCTCGCAAAGCAACGACTTTTTTTACAAGCCGCCCCTTCATCTTCATAAAATGCAAATCAGCGGAGGATCAGCCGCGCTATATCACAGTGTGATATCAGTCATGACGGTCCGATGCCGTCGCCAATGGCTCAGTGACTTAATTATCTGACTAGCAAGAGTAGGGTCGTGGGTTCGGATCCAGCAGGATTCGGCGTGTGCGCGCTACTGACGAGTCACCATAGGACAAACGGCTAGCTAGCAAATTCCTGGATGTGTGGTGGCTGTCTGCCTGTGTTTAACTGATACAAAACTGTACAAATAAGTGGAGAATAATCCTGACATCTTCACATAATAGTACCAACTTAAGGTGAAGCTTGTTTATGCGTGTTCCTTTTTCTTTTCCGACAGCTCTCTAATTGTCCACGGTAATTTTACTTAAACCATGACATGCACCATGCATATGATGCGCTTGCTAGCAGGCTGGGATGGAGAACGTAATTAAAATGAGGCAACAAGCAAGCACATGAGACCAAGTGTTTGAGATATTTGTAAAATGTAACACATTACTACTGACCTATAAAAACAATAATGATAATAAAAATGGGAAGATTTGGGTTGATTACATTTATATTTTATACGCGCCGCTTAAAATATATCGGCCATGCTACATTGAGTAACCATGAGTATTGGAATTAAATTGAAACTTACTTGAGGTAAGAAAATTTATTCTTCTTCAAACAAAAGTGGAGGACATTGGCTTCTAAGGGTGCGTTCTACGAGAAGCAATGATGCAAAATTTACTTCACCCGAACCAGATCGATTAAGTTTTACTGCCGTTATCTCATTCAAATTTGGAATAACGACAGGCAAAACATTTTGTTCTTCTGCGAGTCTAACGCTGCTCAGGAACAAAACCTTAGTCGCGAACCGAAATGCGTGATTAATCAAATTAGCCGACCTTTACAACCTATATCCATTACAAGGATTGGATATTCAAACACGAGGCTTCTGCATCTGTAACTCAAGTGTCGTTCCTCGAGTTCAAATCACCGGGACTTCAGCCACATATGCGTAGACCGCTGTAAAATTCCATGGGTATGTTTCATTTAGTGTCTCTTCTGTTTCGAACACCGCTAACGGGAATTTAGTGACAGGTAGTATATCACCATTACTTTGCATACATCCAAATCAAGGATCATTAAATCTAGAAGCTCAGAAATAAAGGGCACCAACAATAACTTCTGAGATTCATGTGAACAAATGTCTCTGCATTTATGGCTATCACATTACTTGGTATGTTGTCTGATGACCAATACCAGTGGAACCCCCAGTGTATTTTAATAAATATAAATGCTAAACACACAAACCTATTGCGAGTTACTAGTCACTTGAACTCTGCGCACTTTTGCAAATCCATAGTTAATAGAGCAGCACTAGAATCCGCCACAGACGTAGAAAGCGTTTCACTTTTTGCAACTGCTCTATAACATGGGTTTTTAGGGTACGCATGTATTCCTAAGTCCCTTGGAGCAGGAGCCAGATGAAAAGCACCACAGTAGGACACAACATACCGTATTTTCTAAGCACAAACTTTATTTATGGTGTGGCATCCTTTCCTTCCCACGATATTCATGAGGCCGGTAATCACGAATTTAAACAGTAGCGGTTCACTCGGGAAACACTCCTTGGACGGTGTTGTGGTGTGAACCATTAACAGGCTAGCACTCTCACAAAATTTAGAGGAAGCAGCCTAAGAATCCTAAAACACTTGGTTCAGTCAGAGTGGACAGCAATCGAGATGCTACCACGCTGGCTGCGAAGTCGGAAAGTCTACCAACTACATGTCAGTTAAAAGCTACGTAAGCCCTGCAGAGATCAAATAGTAACCTAACTGAAATAGCACACCTACTTATGAATAAGCTAGTGCTTCATGTTTTTGCTCGGCCACGCAATTATGGGGTAAGTCCGGAAGAGGATTGGGTTGTATCTTGGCCAAATACAGGTGCCGGCGATGTATCATCATCATCATCCCAACCAAAAAACGAATAATAGGGAACCATCCATCCGTCAGCACTCAAAAAAATTGACGAATTATTTCGCTGTTGGCTCCTATAGACTAAGAAACTATTCTGAATTTATACCAATGCGAAAAGCCTTTTTTAATAATATGGCAGAAATGAAAGAGCGCCCGAATTTGAAACAGTGCGATATCATTGGTAGCACATAAACATTGCTGCACACTGGAAGGAAAGATGCTGTGGTCTCGCAGCCGGCCAAATCAGTCATAGGAAACAACGGGTTTAAATACGTAGGATGGGCCCATCTTTATTACCGAATTGATCTCCAGTGCGTGGCGGTGGAGTTTTCAGCCTCAATATCCATCAATTTGAATTGGTACTGCATGCAATTACATGGCAGAGGCACCTGCGGTGTACCGCCTCCCAAAACTCCACGCCGTAAATAAAAGGATAACTTACGACAGCTATAAGACGCAGGTTATATCATTAGTACTCTCATATCCTTATAAATGGTAATTTTACCTTTCAATGTTTAAAAAACCATGCAGAAATCAGAGAACAGTTCAACGTAGATCTGCAATAACTCATAACCAGTGTTCCACGTTACAATCACGTCATTATGCTCACTTATTTTAGCATAGGTAATAGACCAGCTTTGTTGGCTCTTGTGATCACCTGCGAGGAACATATGAGTGATAAACTGGTTGTCGTCTGCCATTTGGGTTGTATTGATCATGTTGGGTAGCCGAATAAGCTCCCTTTGTTGCCAACAGGTTGGTACAGGTTTAACCCGTTTCAACAAACAGATAAACGACGGTGTTCTAGAACGATATTTATTTTTCCCTAGCTAGCTTTCCCACTGTAAAACGCCATTAATGTCTGTTAGACAACACTGCGACGTGGCTATTAGGACTCGCCACCGACAAAACTCACTGTACTTGCTTACTCAAGCAATCTTGTCAGATTCACAGACGGCAGATATTTCTTTAGACATTGGCGATGCGCTCGAACGTAGCCGAAAGAACAGTCAAACATTTGCAAACACAGTCAACATATGTACCTGCAAACACTCATGAGTCCAGATATATGGAAATCTGCTTCTACTATTGCAAAGTATTGATCAATAGTTATAATATTACTATGATCATGCTTTCAAAGGCGTGCCTCGCGAAGCCGAGAATAAAATTGCATTAAGTTATCTATTTTGTTTCGATTGTATTTGAAATGCGGAAAGTGCTTACCAATGTTCCTAGATGCCGCTCACCGTTACACGCTACCGCCACTTAACCCAGCTCGTCAGTTTCACAACCTGCTCGTTCCTCGCTAAAAGCCACCCGGAAGTGGCTTGTCAACCATTCATCAGCAAATTAAATAAAGTGGTTAGGGATAACGCATGGGAAAGGGTTTTAAGGGAACCTAAAACCTTTCGTTTGGTAGGAAGTAGAACTCAAAAATCGATGACGGTACGCGACACAGCCTAGTGAGTGTGTAAAATATCAACAAGTTCGGATAATTAAGACACTTACGTAGCCCATGGTAACCGCCGCACTCAACCGCTCGGTGACGAATTCGCATATCAGCAGAACATGACGAAAACTTTCATAGCTAATCTTAAACAGCTGTACAATTATCTCAATGGCCATCGCAATGTTAGTCAGGGAATTTATCCAATCCGGAAGGCTGAAGGTCCAACTACAACAGTTGTAGAAGCAGGAAACGTGCTATGGACGGAATATTTCACTTTTTGATGGAACATACCAGCAGGCAATCTTCGGGTTTTGTTTTCTCATTTCCAAGTTATACCAATATCAATTGTAATGCCCAAGCTGTATTGCTGAACCTGAACTCTATGCGCAACCAATGTAGTTGGGAATATACAACATTCCTCCAGTCACTGGAAACATCAGCAAGAAAGTTGGCGAAACCTATAACGCTTCATCACTGCTTATATCAGAACTGGTTAATGGGATATTGTGACTTGGAATAATAACTCTGATTCACAAAGGCAGAACCAATAATATGCCCGTAAACTACCACCTTTTATTCCTTCTCCGTGTATCGTTCCATGTCATTAAATTCATTGTTGCAGATGGGTTGGTCTTTATGTGGAAAATTGTAAACGTTTAGTTCCCTAGCAACACGGCTTTCGTCCACAACGAACATGCGCAGGGATTTCATTAATCTCAAGAATGGTTGGACTACTCAGCTGACGCTGGAGGGGCAGGTTATGTGATCTAATTGGATTTGTCGAAGGTATTCGATAGCTTAGACCGTCGGATTCTCCTTTTCAAGCTCCAATATTATGGATCGGTGATCGTCTCTTAAGTTGAATCGCCTACTTCCTTCCGCACTGAAAGTTTGTGGCCAGATTGCAGATTTCCTTATCTGCTCCATAGCAGTCGAGTGTTGTGGGCCGCAAGGCTCAGTTCTATGGCCTTGATTGATTTTGGCATTCATCAATGACCTCATAGTGACCATCATTTCAAATTTCCTACTATTTGCTAAGGATAACAAGATAGGGAGCAAGATTCTGGCGGATGCCATCGGAATTTTATTTGTTTTCACCTAGATATGGTACCACAGTAGGCAAACCAAAATGTGCGACAGTTCAACATCTGCAACTCCAAGGGACTGTTCATACGACACCAGAGTACATATTCCTACCAGCTAGAAACTCAAGTACTGCAACGATCGTTCGTCCAACGCGACCTTGTCGTGCTGGCTACGGATAAGTTGTGTTGTTCCAAGCAATCCGCTAATGTAGCAACTACTGGTAACCAACACGTCGGTTTGCTACGACGGGCGTTCGGACAAATATAAAAATTATGTTCAGAGAAATACCTGTTGCTCAGGTTCGCCCCATTTTGAATACGCAATTCAAGCTTGGCAAGCACCGCTGAAGCCCGATCTTATTGCACTAGACCACTCTCAACTTCGGAGTTCCAAATACCATACTGGAAAGAAAATCTACAATGTTAATTAAGGCTGCACATTTTGAGATATAATTTGATAACCCCCTACCTCATTTTAGAGAATCCAAATATTGTGTGTTGCACTGTACTGCAAAGCAACAGTAACTACAACATTAGGAGTCACCTTTAAAAGTAGCAGAAAAGTACAGTGGCCTGGAGTTAATTAAAAACGTCTTCTTAAATTGTGTATCAAAATTGGAACGCTTGCCTCGAATCAGTTGTTCTTAATTACCCTATCCATATTTAAATGTAGCCCAGATGAGGTACTCTGCCACTTAAATTTTGTTAATTGGCAATAACCACCATCCTACACCCGGGAAATACCATGGATTTATACATTTTTGTTGAAGTTCTGGAATCTTTCCAAGTGTAGGGTTACTGTATAACATATGATGAGTTCATTCTTTTGAGAGTAAAAGTACTAAATGTATCTTACATTAACCTTACTTTATAACCTACCCATCACCCAAGTGGGCTTCTAAAGCCGTATAATTGTTAATTGTTCCTTTTTCAACATGCGGTTGGGTAGTCCAGATTGACCATTAGAAAAAGCATTTGGGTACAGCATTTGAGTGTTAAATATAATTACGCTTTAGGAATTCGGCGCAATAAATGTTTTAAGGTGAGCTCCGTTATTAGAGACTTTACATTTGGGCAACCCTATTGTTGAGAGGAAGAAGCTTAACCATTTGATAATGGCGACAGCAGTGACATCCTCCCATAATATTGCCTATGAATCATTGCTACAGAAGCAATGCATTAGCGAAATAGCTTATAATATCACAGAATTGTTACCCGTGGTTTCAGTAGATAGTCAATAGGGCGTTTAAGAAAATCCAGCATATTTGCACTCCTGTCAAATTGTTGTCAAGCTCAGCTATCCCGCACCATTGCATCGACGCTAAAAGTCAACTTCCGCCACTAGTTACCGTTTTTGGACTATAAAGCGCGTTAAAAAGTCCTAAATTGGCTAAAATATGAGCAATGCGCCTTATATTCCAGTGCGCTTAATGCCTAAATGCTTGTGCCGAGGCCTAGTGACCTCGAATCAATTTCTATGTTCACGCTGCTCTGAAAAATGTGTCTAGATTTTTTATTACGACTTTGGTACTCGAAGCATAATTGCTGGTCAGGAACATCGTTAAGCCACCTTTCTGTGTTGTATAGTGAGACTTGTTTTTGGGCAGGGCAATCTCAGTGCAGAAGCCAACTGATTCGCGCTATTCCGGCGACGAAAAAGCAACCAAATCTTTAGACTTCCAAGCTGATATCCCATAGTGTGATATATGTGATGGTTACTACACCCGGCAAACTCACTTTGTCTAACAATGTACCTTGCAAACACTGTCGTAGTCACGTATTTGTATATCGCTGGTTGCAAATGAGTGGTTGAACAGACGATTCGCACTGACGCCAGTGTTCCAAAGACGTGCGGTCATCTAGACTGTCCGTGACACCCGTGTGAGCTTCACTCACATCCTCGTCCAAACTGAAATTTTTGGAGAGACAACTGGAACATACGTCTTCGTGATTGTAATAAGGGGGAAGAATGTACTCACGGAGAAATGCGGGATAACACCTGGTCGACATGTGTGGTCAAGCACGCTGACAAAGATTTAGCTCCAATCGCACGCTGGAGAACAAAAAGAAGCCTGTTCGTTAAGCTCTACTGTAGTAAAGTTTTAACCGCAATGTATTGTTTTAATTGACCGCCATTACTAATGTCACATTTGCTTGTATTACAGGGCTTGGCGGACCGAATACACATTGCATAAAGGGAATATAAAGCAAAGCCCCAGTACCTGTTCCTTGCAAATTCGTTGTTTATATACTTGCTTGCCGTGTACCGCGCTATTCGCTTCACGCGCTGTTGAATACATCTGTCGCGGTCCTGATCGCTCGTTCTCGTATTCGACTCATTAGAACATCTCGTATTGTCTGACTGCCGTTTCGTACGAGCTAGTGCATTAGTTACTCGGTCGCTGATTCTCACGTGCCATTCGTCTGTAGCCGGGACTTCTTGTCCGGGTCTCGAACCTGCCATCCGTAATATTTTACACTGTTACTTTATCCTGATACTTATTGTGCTTCACAATACCGGTAATAAGAGACTCCAAAATGGCACATGTTACGAGACTTGCTTAGGAAGCTGATTTCAAAATAAAAAGCATCAGCCACGCCGGAAATAGAAGAAGCAAGAGGATGACCTGCGCCAAGTGACGAAGAAAATAAGTGTTTCCGAGGGAAAAAGCACGATGGCCGCAGTTAGAGTACACAGTTGGGCAGCGGAGTACTGTACATAGAACAGCAGTTAGAAGGTTATCTTCAGTCTTTATTTGATCCAAGGCAATATCGATCGTACATGATATGAAGGTAAACAGCTTTCAAGGACGTCCAGCTTGGTGCTTCCGTTTTATGAAACGGGGTCATCTCTTCATCCACACAAGAGCTACCTCGTATAGGAGTACGAAAAAATGTTGGCCATTTTTCACACATATTACAACAACATGCTCACCGAATAGAAGATCGAGCCAGACCACATCAAAACATGGAGGAGGTTCCTCCCAGCTTTGACATCCCCGTGAAAGGTACGGTAGAAAAAACAGGGATGTCTACTATATCTATACACACCACAAGTAACGATAAATTAGCCTTTATTCTAGTTTTCGGTTGCAAGCCTAACAGGCAGAAATAACCATCCTTGCTTAATGTAAAGGCAAGAATTTGCCACAAGTAAGCTTTCCTGTTAGGTTCATTGTCAAGATCAACACTAATGGCTGGGTGGACGAGCATAAATTGAGCGAGTAGCTGAGCGAAGTTTACGTCAGGAGAGTGGATGACAATTTCTACACAACTTTGTCCTTATTGATCATGGACTCCTTGTGAGCCCATCTCATCGAGGCTGTCAAGCGCTAAGTGAAGAAAACTAATTCGAAGCTTACCATAATTCCGGGAGGATTAACCAGCGAACACTAACCACTACCTGTTGGTGTGAACAGGGCAATTAACCTCAAATTGGGAGCGGCGTGGGAGCATCTGCTGACAGAAAGTGAACACACATTTATCAAGACAGGAAGTCAACGCCGGGCTAGTTATGCCCATATCTGCCAATGGATTATCCTTGCGTGGGCCAGAATATCGATCTCAGCAGTTGTTTGAGCATTCTCAAAAGAAAGGAAGCATTAATCAATAGAAAGCCAAGTAACAGGAACGAGAAAGGCCCAAATCGTGATGAGAAGGAGCCGGGCTTGCTTGATAACGCTATCACTCAGGTGTTAAAAACCGACACTAAAGGTGAAGAATTTAACGAAGTTGTAGAAGAGGAATGGTGGAAAAGTGAGTGTATTTTATGCGTTTTTGTGTGTTACAAGTGCACAGTATTAGCACTTACCGTTAGTGAGCTGAATTAAGTCTGATCCATCCGACTATTTTGTTTCGCTTTATGGGCCTCATAATCCGGTGCGCCGTATATGTTAAATTAGATCCGTTCACCGAGATGCGCGTTATCGCCTGAGAAATAGGTAATGACATATCCGATATTTTGTTTGCCCAATACAAGTCAGGTTTTTTGTGAGTGTTCATAAGCAGTATTATAAGAAGGATCCCATCAGTAACAAACTGTTCACCTCACGCAATTAAATTGCTGATGGAGGACAGGTCTGTCAAATTGTGTATGTTAGAATAACAGTTAGAGATTACGTTGCCCGCGCGACAACACTACATTACTCTGACGCGTTTCAATGTTGGTTTCTGTCATCAGGTGTATAGCTCAGTTTGAATTCCCTAGTAGTCTGTCCGTGAACTAGTTACGCATTTTGAAGTTTGACCAAACATTCATTAGTTACTAATACCTTAAATAAATAATTAAGTATATTATTTCTCGACGATGCGAGAGACTTTTCTCACATAGGGAATGATTAAAATATTTACCGAATTCTTCATTTAGTCCCCTCTACATAATAGATGAGAGTATGCATTATGTTATGTCCCAGTCAGCTTTACACATGGACGTTGTCCAGTTTGACTTGCAGAAGATTGCGCTGTTATGTCCTCCGTTAACGGATGTCTCGTCAATATGAACCAGCGCAGTTTGAATAGAAGGCGGAAATGGGATTTCGTGGATGAGCCATTATTTCAAACTCCTGCCTACGCGCAATCCAACTTCATCGATCGATTAAAACAAGTCTAGAAGTCCCAGTTGGCAGTGAACTCAGGAAGGAAATAAAATAAACAACATTAGCAAGGTAGGTAAGAAACAGCTGGTTGTCCATTGGTTCATTAGTTATCAAATGATTTCCAGAAAAATAATAAGCATAAATATCTGGCAAAGAATAATGCAAAAAATATAGACATTTGCTTGCAAGAAATACATAAAAGTAGGAAATCGTTCTGGTAATTTTCCTGGTAGTTAATTTGTCACATTTAACTTGCTGACTCATGTTAAAAGCCGTACCCTGTGTGGAAAGTAGTTTAGAATGAAGCGAAGATTTTAATACCACCAGAAAGGTGCATCATTTTTAAATGGCAACATTTCAGTGCGACGCAGCTATCATAGGAAAATCGACCTAGATGGTGACAAATAATTTCTAAATTATCAAACGTAGTCTAAAAGTGTGGTATAGCATAATACTATGTGTGGTCGTGAGTTGTAGTGGAAAGATTTATGGCCGCAAAATCCGGATTATTACGGCATACAGTAAGGTTTGTGTGCTTCATTAGTCATCCTCTCTGTGTTTGTTCTGAACGATGTTAAGTTTTATTACGCCAGGGTATAGTAAGAAAATAGTAAAAGCGTGGAAAAGCAGGTCTATGAAAAACTGGATTTGTGTCCATCCATCACTGAGCCTTAACAGTCGCATGGCGGTAAGTGGAGTCAGGTAAAATATAATTTCATGGAGATGGTAAAGTTAGAGTGTAGTGGCGGTCAAAAATTCTGGAAGTTCGACCATCCGACATGACAAGGGTTACTCTGACACACGATTAACTTTTGGGCCAGCTTAAATGCATAATAAATATTGAGGAGCAAGGTGATAATAAGGTACGAAAAATGATCTGGCTTCTCATTATACCAATATGTCAGTAATGAAATTAGCAGGTGACGAGCGTTCAAGTCTGATAAATATGGAACGATGATGAGAGGCAAGATGAGGGAAAGTGTAGTGACAAAAACTGGGTCCCATTTTTATTTCATTAGAGGAATAGTTAACCAACTGTATGGAATGTTATGAGATGGAGTTCCACGGTGAACTTTTGTTTCAAGCCAGAACAGGGCAAAAATGATGATCCGATGATCAGTAATCAGTGCAGGAAGGATAAGAGAGCAAGTAAAACTAAATGAACCGCACCCTTTTAGTTAAGCAATGCAGTAAATCAAGTGCTGTGAATAAAACATTGCACATAGATAAACATAAAAT
The DNA here is from genome assembly GCA_944474145.2 of Dicrocoelium dendriticum. Taxonomy (NCBI): domain Eukaryota; kingdom Metazoa; phylum Platyhelminthes; class Trematoda; order Plagiorchiida; family Dicrocoeliidae; genus Dicrocoelium; species Dicrocoelium dendriticum. The sequence goes on along the minus strand of OX104068.1, from coordinate 48,668,458 downwards.
ATACAAAGAAGCAGGGTCATAATTTAGTGTACGGGGTGAAACCTAAGCCGAGCAGAATTTTGTACGCGGTAGATGTCAGGCTCGGCCTTTAATGTTCTATGGGGCCTCTCTCATAAATGTCGTCTAGATATTTAAACTGGCCCATTATACGTATTACCTGCTCTACGGTGAGATGGTTGAATAATTTAGCTCGAAGTTTTTGCTTGATGTTATTGTACCTAATGGATTTCGGCAGCTTATTCCATAACCTTCTATGTCTTCTTGAAAAAGGATTTGGCGCACTAATTTGTATGCACAATAGGGACACAAACACTGGATGATGTATTCTAGTACGATATGGACGGAAAGTGCCAAATAGACAGTATCTGGTTCCCCGGAACTGGTATGAGCTAAATAAGACAGGAAGATTAATCTTAATTTTTAATTCTTCTCAACCAAAATTGATCTAGTTTCAGCAGTTTACTTCGTTGTTGATAAGTCAGTGATCAAATTCCTAGTAACCGTTTGGTAAAGGAACGTCGCATTTTTCCAGGTTTATTTTGCCGTACATCTTTTAATTTGTGAATAGTAATGGACGATACTCTAAGACTGAGGGCGCATTTGCTTTATACAAAGATAGCCCAGTGTCTTTTAAAATTAACGTATTGAAAATACATGCTATGATAAAACTCGCTTTAGCAATGACACGATATACTTTTTCGGAGAAATTGAAAAAGTTTGGTAGTAAACTCCGAGGTCACAAATCGTTGTGCAGCAGATAATTGGTTTGTCAACTAACGTCAGTATGTCATTATTAATGTTGTATCTGAAGATTAGGTTATTACATTTGCCAACAGTGAAGGTCAATTTTCACTCTCGGCACCACCGCTGAAGGGCGAAAAGCTCATCTGTATTGATGAAGCGTTATTTTTTTCATTTATGCTATCACAATGTAACATAGCTTTACTGTTCGTTCCTGCCACGAAACATCGGGCGTGTTCAGGTTGCCATCTATATTTTTTGCATGAACGGCACATTAGATGACCACACGAACAAATCAGTCCATCGGTTGAATGTGACGTTGGTAGCGCCGGGTGGCAAGCCAATGTAACCAAAAAGGAAAACCACCGGGTTTAATCTTAACCTGTATCCAGACAGAGTCCTCGAAGCTGTCTGATGAAGGCGATCACAATCTATTCGCCTCTGAAGCATCATTAACATACACAACGCCACCGGTACATCGATAAGTAAGACGGCCACTGGCAAAAGTCATAAAGCCAGGAACAAGAAGCTCTGTGCACTGTGTGCCCATACATTTTTCCAGTACAAAAACAACCTGTGGATGAGAGAAGGAAAATAAGCGTCTTATGTGCTCCATCTTTTTCGCCAGTGATCGGGCATTAGTAAGAATAAAGGTAACTATACCAACTCAGAATAGAAGGATTGCTACCTCGAACATCCGCATGCTGGTACTAGAATTATCCAATACATCATTTTCTTAAGACTGTTGAGAGGCAAGTTCAAGCACATTTTGAATATGTTTGTCGTTGCCTGTATCAAATGCTCTATGAGAACTTAAGCTACTGGATGGGATGCGATTTACAATGACCGTGTTACAGGTCACGGATGATGAAGCATATTATGTGGTTGCTCGGCGAGAGAGGGAACAAAGCCTATTGTGTATGGGTGAGGAGGCTTTGTCAGCGTACAGGACTTGAAAATCCATGTAGTGCATTCTGGATCACCAATAACTGGTCGATATGCATCGAGAGGCGGACAAGTAGAAAGGGAGCAGAGAGAGGCGGTGAGTTCCAAAAAGAAGGCAAGCGGACGTCAGCCGCATGTTTACATTGGTTCTTCAAGGGTAGAAACATATTACGATGGTCGACTAAATGACTGGGTGGAGAATGAAAATTTGGTACGGGTTATGAGAGGGAGGTTTCAAGATAGGGTGCAATCTTGCTACTGTAGTTGCCAACATGGCACATGTGAGCATCTGTATCCATGGAGAACGGAAAAAGAGGAGAAGTAATGGCCGAACAATGAGTTGGAGAATCAAGTACCCGTGTACGGATTGGGATAGCCCACGTCTTGTGAGGTACGGTCGAACCTTTTTTAAATGGGTTGGATAGAGATGCCCTTAGGTTTGCGTCTGGTGTCATAAGAAGTGTGTAACGACAGATTTCTTTGAGAACTCTTATTACAGCCATTTTTGCATTCATCCCTTGAGATTTTGGTTCTGATACAACAAACTTTGCCGCAGTCTTGGACATGTGGTTAGTCGTTAGTTTTATTAACTATCTCGGAAACAAGTGACATGTTGAATTGTGGCGCTTGTGGTCTATTTGGAACTAAGTTATGCCTGGCAGTGCTTTTAGCTTTGTACGTATGATATCCACTGGCTTTTTGTCTCCATTCTGTCTACCGAGTAGTTGGGCAAACTTCTGGGAGCCTTAACTTCCGTTGTCAGTGGGGATAAATCTAATATGGTTCTGAGCAATTTTAGTAGAGGTGTCACCCAAAGACTGAACTAGGTCAGTGTCTAACATACTGCCTATTCCTGGGGAAACTGTTTTGGACGGATTAGAGGATGCCGATTTTATAGGTGCAACACTCGCGCTGGGTGGTACATTGGAGTGGCTATTGTCAAGGTACACAACGGCATCTAAGCTTAAGTGGCGTTGCATATTTACAAAATTATGTTCCTTCGCGCCAGCCAGAGATTGTCTACTTCGAATCACTTCCATCTTGAGTGGGTGTCTAATCTTGTTGCGACACCAGGTTTAGTGGTCGGAACAAATTAAGGACGGATGGTCTTTTCGCAATTGCTTCGTCAGGGAGCTTGAACACGACCGGGCAGCAATGTTTCGTCGAGTTCTTCTTTAATCGAAAGTATGGACAATTCGACCTATTCTACGGTTTCGATTTTGACCTTACAAGTACGGGACTACATTTTTCTGACGGCATAAACATTCACAAGCATATAAAGCAATTGCAGAGACGAAGTATTAAGGCTCATGCAAGTATACCAGTTTAGGTTTAACAGGTATATTGCAAAATTTGGCTAATGAAAGCAGCAGGTTACATTGTGTTTTCATTTTCGAGCTCTTTTCAATGATAGATTTGATATAAGTTTAACTGGATCTATTCTGTGGTATACTTCTATACGAATGTGGTTAGTAGAAGCTCAACGATCTTTGTGGATTTTAAAAATTTCCTAAGGTTTATGTATTTTCAGCATTCTTAGAAACATGCAAAACCACGATATTTGGTAGCCACACATTTGTGACCGAGTTGTTCATTCTGGAGCAATTTGAACTACCTCTACAAGTTTTTTAGAGCCCCATAAAATTCGCCGATTTGAAAACATTGAGTTGTTGACTGAAACGTATTTGGCGACTAGTGTTTTTGTACTCATCGATAGATTGGGAGATAAATGCAGTCAATAGGCAAATGCAGACAATATAGCAAACATAAGCAAAAATAAACTGGATAAGGCCTTAATGGGTTAGGCAGCCGGGAATTATCATTGCGGCGGAATAAGGAAGAAATGGAAAGTAGAGTACCGGTGTTGAATTGTGGTATGAATTCACTATGATTACGCCTATGGACTTGTAAAAATGTTTAAATATCATTTGCACGATATGAACCAACAATTTTGGAAATCGGCTATCAGTTCACTGCACCAAGACATCAGATAAAATACCTTGAAAACGGTATCGGAAGCGAGAAGGGCGGCGCTATTCGCATTTGTTTACTTTATCCGTTTAATTGTTACGGTTAAGAGCGCCTCGTTCGAAAAGTGATACTGTGTCTGCACATTTCCAAGTCTTCACACAAGACTTTATCTTTTAAAAAGCTGGTACAGCTTACCTACGTATATTTCAATAAACCCCTGATTCAAAAATTGTGGTTATAGATCAACAGTGGTGTCAGCATTGTTTTTTTAATCGTTATGCTTAAGATATGGTATTATTACCAATTCCGCACAGGTATACGAGTTTGGAGATAAAATCGTCTAATAATTCATTAGGCGTTGAATTACATGGAAATATATGAACCGGGACCCACATGTTTCCAAACGCATACCCTAATGCTTATCAAGCACTGCTAACATGAGTTTTATTTGGATATCGCATGCATCAAAGCACAGCGACTCTGTGGTTCAAAGTGTAGTGGTGAGCGTTCTAAAGCGTTCGCTGTTCTCAAAGTAGCAGACAGACTGAGAAATGATAGGGTAGAGATGATGTTCCGAAAAGTGCGTTACCATGTTTCCCAGCTTCTCTCGTTTCGGGAAATTTAGAGTGACACATAAAATTGCATGGGCAACAGTATATGGCGACATAGCATCACATTACGCAAATTTGTTGTGTCCGAAGTGGCAGAGAAAGGCTGTTTTAACCAAAATTTGTATGAACCGAACAGAGTCAAACAACCATGTTAAACGTATCTACAACCCATTAAATGCGTATAACGTAAATATCACCGACATCACTTCTGCATTTGACTTCACATCAGAGTTGCCGCACAGTCAGAAGATTGTGCTAGCGATTTCAACCTACCGAAAATACCCTGGTCTTTCCATTAAACGTCTAGTTTGCACGCCTCATTTCTTTTTTCCATCAGATCTACGGGCTATACACAATGAATTGCCAATCAACCAGGTCCGCCGACGTACTGGACTTAATATTCACCTCTGGGATACCTAATCCACAGACCGAGATCTTAAACAATCTCACTGGCAGCGACCATAACGTGATCCGACTCAGTTTTCAACGTAAATTAGTTACTAAACTCGCCTCTACAAAGTCAAATGCAACTCGGAAGATAAACCGGAAATGCTTTTAGCAGTCTATTTGTTTCTCCTACTAGGATATCATTTTTTTCTATCAGTGCGCACACCGCTGTGGAGCAGTTTTAGAAACAAATCCATCACGTTATAGTCCTCATTGCTCCATAATGTATTCATACCATTCCATCGAGCACTTAATCAGCAAGAAAAACAAAACTTTAGATGCAAGATACAGAAGTACCCATGAAGTTTCACTTGTCTTGCAAATGCATGAATTTACCACCAGTGTCACACACGCGCAGTTAACACGACGAAAAAATTAAGAGCATATAGCCCTACGGACAAGCTGCAAAGCTAGGGAGCTTGCCAAAATAATGTATCGTAGAACCAGTGACCGCTATTCTCTGATTACTGAAACTGTTAATGGTAAGGGGCAATTACTCCAATACCCAGCTGCAATCTGTAAAGCATTCATTAACGTTTTGCCTCTACCATGAGTTGCGAAGCCTACCCGATGCCTGTATGCACAGAGCTCACAGAAACGAACTACTTCAGCAGAGTCGTTATCTCGTCAAAAGCTATACAATAAGTTATTACATCAATCAGGCCATCTTCCAAGCTGGGATCTGATGACATTTCTCCTACCACCATTAAACTAGGAGGACCTGATATACCATTGCTACGGATGAGCATGCTGACCCGATCGCTGGAATCTGACAAATTTGCAGACCACTGGAAAACGTCAGTTATTATTCGTTGGTATAAAGAAGACCTAAACAAACGATTGATAACTACCGACCAATCCACCACACATAGATAATGGCTCGGATATCTGAAATCTGGTCAGAATGGGGATGATAAACTTTGTTCATTCTGTTGGCCCGATCAATAATTCGCAGTATGGTTTTCTCACTAAGCGATCGTGCATCACCTGTCAACTGCATTAGCTTAATCACATTTCAGCAACAATCGATTACAGCTATACAGTAGAAATCCGGTTTCTTTATATTCACCAATCGGTTGACAGAGTACCGCACAATAGAATTTTACCAAAGTTGGATAACTTTGGGATCCGGGACCCATTACTAGGTTGGCTCACTTCATACCTGATTGATCGTCATCAGCTAGTCACTTAAGTTTGTTATCGCTCTTTCCCACGCCCAATCACCAGTGGAGTCACTCAAGCGAACGTGCTTGGTCCATTACTCTTTTCGCTCTATATCAAGGACATCACCACGTCTGTAAACATGGTATATCAATATTATTTGCTGACAACATAAAAATCGTCTATAAGTTTTGGGGTGATGAGATTCACGGGACATTACTGCACATTCAAAATGATTTACATAGCCTTGAATCATGGTGCCGCACATGGGTGATGAACCTCTAGGCTAAAAAATAAAGCATCATGTCTTACGGCCGCTGCATTCCCGAAGCATCTATCACTCTACCGTTAAGCGCGTCCCTACGCAATTGTCCAAGCAAGCTATTGAAATTAGGTACTCGTCTACCTTCAATTTCTCCTAACAGGCCAGACAGTCAAGGTTCAATATATCCAACATAATACTCACAACTCATACTGAGGTTGAGCATTTTAAGCTACTTATTCGTCCTATCCTCGAATACTACAGCATAATATACGGAAATATGGAAAGAGTGACAGAATTGCTGTAGAGCACATGCAGAGGTAATTTACAAAACATCTGTTTGGTAAACGCCCTGCAACAAGTTACCGAGAACGTTGCAACGAAATTCATATAGAACCAATTTGGATTTGGTGATTAAAACACTATATGTTGCTGTTTTTATGGTGTTACACAGAAAGACATATTCTGACTGCCTACACTCAATTTACAACCTTTCTCCACTCTAGTGGTTTGCACCAAATATTTTCCACTGACTATACCACCGAATATACCGAACGTCCACTCTTATGTCTTTCTGATCAGAGGTAGCTATCTGTGGAATAAACTACCAATAACACCCAGTTCATGTGACAAAGTGGCAGCATTTAGAAACAGACTCTCCAATTACCGTGATCTAACAACCCTAAGCTCTATATTCACATGAGAAATATCCCTTGATGAGGGCCCCATAAACATATGGACCACCAATTTTTCATAACCAGGCTTTGGCCTCAACCATCCGCCAGAATGTTAATACATGAAACGCATACCCAATACTCCACCTTACGCATGTCGCTCATGCAACAGCATGGATTATCCCGTACCAATTGATATGTGCCTCTTTAGACATTTCCTATCATCAAGCGAAATATACGTATTATTATTATTACTACAACAGCGTTAAACGTAGAGTGCCAACGCATGAACTTGCAGACTAGGCATTTAATGGGAAGCAGGGACAGCCTATTCTAATTAATGCTAATTAGATAAATTAAGTCGGCAACTCGATGGTATAGTTGAGTCAACTTGTTCATCTGCAACGCAGAGTATCTAGAGGCTAGCATTTAGCCTGATCATCACACTGCGTTTACAGACAGTCATATGCTCATCCCTTAAAATGTAATGACATCTCATTTTAATACATTCCAAACTAAAACAGGAAGATTTAGCGCAAAAACTATAGATAACGTCACCTACGATGAATCCAATTGGCCCCATTTCTGCACTGATAGGACCATACACAAATAGAGGGGCTGGAATAGGCTCGTTCTTGCCAAGCAAAAGATGCGAAAATGTAGGTGGAATATTGTCATTGTCTATTATATATGCTCGGAATTCCACTTGTAATACAATACTCTTAGCACTCTTAAATGTAGTGGCAAATATTTCGCTAGTCTTGAAAATGCCCGAATAACATAGCTAACAACAAGGAATGTGTGACTTGGTTTTGGTTTAGGAATTTCCGGGTTAGTGTTTTAAGTAATACTGAGCAGTGCATGCATGAGAAATCGCATTATTGACGTCATTAGAATATTAAAACTGTGTGTGAACAGATGGCGAGTGGCTGTAGAATGTGAGCAATTTTTGAGAAGCTGGAACGCAGCTGGCCTCCCCCACACAATCACCAGATATTCAGAAAAGTGATAGGCGTTCGTTTCGTTTCACCGTGGCCCAAACAAAAGCCCGCACCCACCAAATCCTACTGGATTAAACCCATGAGTTTACTTTTACGAGCCATAACTTATAGCTGACTGCGATATAGCCCGGCATATCTTCTAATATCATGTGGTTATGAATGTGCAGACGACACGGTTGGCCCCCACGACTATATTTCCTTTGCAAGCTGCTAACAAGCAAGGCGTCATACGCGCTGCTAAGACGGCTACTGAATACTAATGATACGTGATTGGATTTATTCTATTTTGCATCTGACAGGGGTTGGTGGGTGCGCACTACTGACGAATCAAAGTAGGATGATGGTGACGTCTAGCGCTTGCATGGAATGGTAGTGGCTGTCTGACGGTGACCAGCGACGACTAATATTCTCAAGAACAATAAATCCCTCTACTGATTGCAGGTACATGAATCACTAAAAGCAGGCAAGTTGAGTTATAGTGAAGTGCGGAACTGGACGGGAATCCCTTATGGCTGGTTGTAATAAGTAATAAACGAAAGTATATAGCTTTTAATTCGACATGGTAGAAAATTAAGTGGGTGTAAGCAACCTTGGGACAAGACCGCTTCCCACTACCTATTAATTTATAAACATACGCAAACTATTCTAACTTGTGAAAAGATAGGCGATCTGAAAATAGTTTATTATATCATGCGTACATCGCTTTTTAATCGATTCACTTAAGCAGTGAGAAAAGTAAGTACTTCGTGCAAGCGTACGTGGACGTTCGGTTAGTTTTGATAAACCTGGAACGCTTTCGGGTATACACACTGTATAACGATAAGGAAGTCATGTTAAAAGAAATAAATATTTTTGTTGGTTAACCACAATAACGCAAATAAACATTAACGTGGCTGAACTTGTGAGAAAAAATAAAGGATGATATTAAGTTTATTGCAAAAGTCTAAAATGCGCTGTCAAATCGTTGCATCGATAAGCCACGTTTGCACGCAAACAGGTTAAGCTTAACCATCTAGAAAATTCGTTAACATTGTATGGCAAATGTAGCTTAAATAGTCTGAAACAGCTGTAATAAACATGTTTATTCAATTTAAATGTTATTTTCTTGTGCTTTGCTGGCGCTAGTGCACCGAAAACCGATGACTTCCTTTTCGATAATATTCCTTCTTGTGGCGCCCAGTCTTCTGTGTGAAATTAGGCAATGGTAGGTTAAATTAGAATTCTGCTGCTTCTTGTGTGAAGTGAAAGATTTATATGACCGCTTGTGAATTACTGCCAGATGCAACCGTTTTTTGCAGAAGCATGTGGCTGACCGCACGCATCGTATTACAAAACTGTTTCTAAACCCTTTAGTGGACACATTACTACGATTCCACTGCATGAGTAAAAAAGAATTTCATCAATTGTAAACGCCATGTAAATCAGATAGCTCAATGTTTTAGCTAATAAGTTGTGAAATAAATTTAACTATTTATTCTACCGACGAATCCTTATGGTCATATATAACGCAAACGTGCATGAAAAATTGCGGTATCGTAACATATAAAGATTACTAGTTTGTTAAGTGACAATCCAGCAAAGGCCATTGATTAGACATTGGTTTGATTGTTGACAGCCCCATTGTCCACCCAGAAACAGCTGTGTACTGAACTTATACTTTAAATTTTTACCACTAGTATATCCTATGGAAGAATGGCATAAACAGGCGCATTAGGTCAGGACGAGACATATTTTAATTATTAGAGCACTTATATTGTCTTAGTTTGTCTACGCATTTTAATGACACCTTAAACAAGATTAGTTGCATTGTCAGAATAAGTTTTTAGCGGTCAGACTGCTTCTTTGCGGCACTCAACGCCAAGGTTCGTGACCAAGCTTACCCAGAGCAAATTGCATGAAATTAGACAATTTGGATGGAAGACGACAACAAAAACGCTATCGATCTCTGTCAATATTCATAAACAGTATGTCCTACTGTCAGAATGATTCCCAATCCTTTGGAGCTTGAATGGTTAACGGCTCAAGGATTAGTAATGGAAATGTTCATTTTCTACTGCCATATCGCGTTTACCCTACAGGGCATTGTGTGAGCTCGCATCCGGAGAATTAATAAAGCCTTGCTAAATCAAACGTCACTTGAGCATGTTTGAGACTTGGTGAAATAATCGGAACTGCTTCCATGTGGCTTATTATTCGAACTAAATTGCCGCTCATCACTACATGTGATTCGCCAAAGCAGTCAAGAGTGCACGTTAGTAATAGGCTGGCAACCACTATATTTACAACTGTCGGCAGAAAAGCGTAAGTAGTCACGTACAATCAGTCAGGTGGTCAAAACCAATCAGCCAATGATTGGTTTATTGCTTCTGTAAAAAATGTCTCTTTGGATCAATATTGTTTGCACTGCGAAGAAGTATATACGACTGTTGGGTAATGAAAATTCATTACTGTTCTCCATGGAAAAACTGGAATACAACAGATTCGTTCTAAATCGGTAAATACAAATCGAAAATTAGCGAAACGCCGTCGGTCGTTGAATGTTTACAAGCTTCCGTGATATCGGCATATTTTTAACCTGACATTTGTTCCATACTCGATCTTCCATTTCATTGCTGATAATATAAGTAAACTCGAATATTATGGTAACTTTATAGTGATTTTCTTGATTTTTCTGTATTAACAATTACTGTTGGTATTCAACGGCAAATATGTCATGCAAATGAATCAAACAGGTTTCATACCCGATTGTAATTGCTTGGTTCATGTGTTGCTTAAGTGCTTAGTGGTCGGGAGTTAGAGAGGTACCAAAAGCAGGGAACAACCGTCATATATAAAATTATGAATTCAACCGAAATAGGGCGAAGTCATGAGCTAAAGATGGCCTTGAAATCATTGGAGTAATGCATCGACGAGGAATTTTTGCTTCAACCAGGCAGCTTCCTAAAGCTAGGTGGACAAGCGGATTTTGGCAAATAGCAATAAGCGCAATAAAAGGAATATACACTATAAACAACAAATCAAATTCTAAATATTGGCCCTAGTTGCTAAGTTCGATCATGGATACACGAATGGGCAACTATACTTAGATTTCCTAGTTGGGTCCAGGATAATTAGGAAAAGTAACCAAATTTTCTTTTCTAACCTCATCCGAGTAGCTGAGCGCACCATAGATTTTGAACTAAGATTTTGCACAGCAAATTTGAGCTCGCCTTTAGTTCGAGTATTATCCAGCAGTCACTGGAAATGACGGTCTCCTGTAAATCACTATTATCACATTTGTAATCATCCCGGCATAAGAAAAATATATCTGGTGTCCAGTGCACTTATCTATACAGTCATCACTTTGTAAATTTGTTCGCTGATGTCTGTGAAACACGCTTATATTTTGCTGAAATCTGCGTGCTTGTGAGATGCATGTGGTTCAGCTTAGCGGAACGGGTGCAACATGTATACATACAATTTCATAGCAACAGTTACTTGCGTAGGCTGCTTGAGCAACGTCTTTTGAACACACGAGCATCAAACAGCGTGTTAGGAATTACTGACGATCACATTTATGCTCTAATTGTTTGGCACCCTTAGAGGAGTATCCGTGGTTCACATATTTTCATAAAACTTTCAATGTGCATATCAAATCCTCTTAACACTTATCTGCGAGTGTAAACATGTATGTTACTGCTTTTTTTACTATTTACTGCGCATTGAAATGTGCTCTTGCTCTACTTTTTTTATTACGGCGCAACATTGATGCCAGCATATATGGTGCACATCACTCATGCTCCATTGAGCGATTACACTGCGCAACCTCCTTATTCTCGCAAGGATACGAATAACGGTTGTTATATAATTTGAGAACGCTGATCATTTCAGAAGGTTTGGTAGACAAACGGATAGCAAATTAATGTCGTTGCACAAATTTTTACTTATGAATTCAAGCCTCTTAAGGCAAAATATGATAAAAGGTATTAAGCTTGAGGAATTCAAATTGGATATTTATTTCTCTACAAAGTACGTATTTTTGATAGCTTAATCATACATATTTGGTACGAGTAGGCCATGTTTACAATTGCAGTATATGAACCAATATACCGTAACTATATACATTAGTGCAAATATATACCCTCAAGACAACATTTTGATTAGGCCGGATGTAAGCACAAAGATAGAAGCATAACGGACATCAATCGGGCAATTCAAGCGATTCTAGAATTTTCGTCAACATTTAACTTGGGTCATATAGGTTTGGTATTTCAAAAATAGTTAGCCATAATGTATTGTACTCATCGTTCCTGATAACTCACTTCCATTGTTATCATACTTTTACGAAAACGATCCACTTGTACGTCACTAACGGCCCTAGGTTCACGAGGAAGTAATCAAATTGACTGGTCAAGAAATGTAGCTTGACTCTCATGTTGCACCCAAGATCGCGAAATGTTAACAATATTCTGTTTAGCTGTTCTCAAAAATTAACTGATATTTTGTTTTTAGGAACGTTCTGTGTATCTGCCACAAATGATTGACACACACTCAGCTCTTTTGCATTCATCTTCGAGACAACTTCTTCATCATACATCAGAACTTGAATTTGTAGGTCGTCAAATACACCAGCTTTAATCTTCAACCAATGCAAACATGGAAAAGCAATACTGTGTACTGACAAAATTGACCATCAGTATTCAAATCCCTCACATATTGCTTCGCAAAGCGAATTTTCAAATGCCATTGAGGAAATACGCTGTTCTGTCTGCTGACAATTGAAACATTTACAAAGTTCAAGATGCCAGCCTCCAGAGTTGCGCGTTTCGGACAATCCATATTTGTCAAATGTTTTAATGAGCTCGGCTGTCCCACAAACAGAAATAGCACAATACATCTGACCCAGAAAGATGGCCACTATTATTATTCCAACACAAATTATTCAGTTGTGTTCATGATTTTGATGAGAATAGTAACCGTTTTATGTCATTATCTTTTCTAACATGCACTGAGTAGATCACTGGAAATGCTCTTTATTCATTGCCATAGCGCAATAGAACACATTTGAGAATAAGCTTTTAACTATCTAGAAAATTTTCCCCTCTTGTAAATCGTACGAGGCAAATCCCAATTGCAATGGAAGGTATAGAATATTACGATAAAAGCAAAATACTTGTCTTCCGAAAAACAGGCTAGAAAACTCTGAACACGTTTTCGGAAGCAGCGAACTACTTCTTTGCAGTTACTATATATTTTCACGTAGCCTGTGGGCAAATAAATAGCCGCTCTCTTGGAAAGCGACAACACACGCACAAATCATTCGGTTTCTATTTATTGTTTTGCTTGCAAGTGATGAAAGTTTAGGAATATTTGCATAGTCTTCATAAGTTGATGTAGTTTTATGTAACTGGGCTCCATCAACAAGCGCACTGTCTTCATCATCTGATGAAGCAAAAATTTAGATATTTGTATTGGAATGTTTGCAATTTGTCGAATGGCTCGTATGAAAAGTAAATACTGGATTAATAGACCTTATCCCGGTATTCCTTGTAAATAAACTTTGCGTAAACTATGAAAAAGGCAGTATGTTATGGGGTTCGTAATTTCTCGCCAAACCATGTGAACACTCAATAGCAGGTCTTTGCTTTTGCAATTTTTTATATTTGAAGCAATTCTTTACACAAATGGCGCACAATTTGAGGTGCCCTTTAGTGACCTATTTATGCTTTTAAGACACATTCCATAAACGATGTTATATTTATTCTTTGTCAAACAAGCGCATATGAGCAGCATACATAGTATAATTTCTCTCGTTTATTTCCAAATTTATGTTGACCTGAGTGAGCCATTATCATATACAAAACGTAAGTAGATTGATGCCTACATTTTCATTTTTTACAAAAGCGCAATATTCATGGAAACTAAAACATGCAGAAGAAAACACATTTTATAATTTAAATAAGCATTAAAAATCCATTTAGAATCTGTTTAAAAATATTACTTGCTACATAACTTTGCAAAAATTGCTTTCCCTTTGTTATATAATTTCCTTTGGCAAGTTGAACATGTTAAATATTCCCGTAAATATTTGAGAGCATTATATCAAAGAATACACATGGAACCGATCAGGTAGTCAACGTTCTGGAAAGCAAACTAAATTTGTTCGCTATAAGTTCCTCTTGTTCCATATCTTAAACAACAAATAATCACACTATACTAACGCAAATTTTGTTTCTATATTAAACTTCTTTCTTCATGCAATGTAAGTTGTGAGCCTACATATGAATTCCATCTTGTAAGCTTATTAACACCAAAATATTTCTTCGAAGTAATGTTTTCCACTGCAATTTAGAAATCTTTTATACACCAACCCTTTAGCAACAGGTAATGTGGGTGAAACAATAAGCAGCTTATTTTTCGGATTATACAATGAAGCTTGCGGAATAAGAAGAGGAAAATAGGCCTTCAAGTACAGCTACAGGTAAATTTTATTTTTTCCCTTGGCGTTTTATACTAATCTGGTCATTGCTTTGCACATTCTAGCCAATCTCTTGCTAATTTTGAAAATTTAGACGACTTTAAATACTTAACAGGGATTCATCCTGCCCGATCATGAGGTGTGCAAATGTTTGTTTGATTTAGTGTTTAATCTGAAGAAAACATGCTAGATGTTGTAACATGCTTTATGAAGATGTTCTGATGGCCTATGTTGTTGGCTATTAGCTTTTCTAAGCTTTTTCACTTGCGCAGGTTCGAAAGTCTATAAACGCTGAGGGCGTAGTTTATTACCGAGAAAATATAAAGACGTTGTTTGCTGACAAATTGCTCTTTTGAATATTCTTTTACCACACAGTAGTGTGCTTCTTATTCAGTTCTACATGTACTTTTGTAACTAAATGTAAATGACTTTCCGCCAAATTCAGTTACAATTCAATTAAAATGGTTTCATTTATTAATATTTTTCGCCGAACTGTCAGCCATATCACATTAAAATTGCCATGATATCCCGTGTATCGATGGAAAGTAGAATAAAACATCAAGCTGACATGTGCATTCATTTCCTTGGATTTTATTTACAAAAACTTATAATATTTTATTAGTTGTATCTATGAATAGACATTAAGATCAATCGCAGAGTTCTGTGTTCCAGTTCAAACATAATTTTACACAGTTTAAACCATTGATGGGGAAACAGCTCTGATATCCATCAGGTGGCGCAAGACACCAGTGCAATTCAGACTGGCGAGTGCACAATCCGTGATATTACAATCAGAGAATTTCCATCTGGGTTCCATGCTCGTAGTATACATTTACTGTGTTTTGTCTCATATGACAAACCAGCGAATTATATACTTATGATCAATTGCCGTACAAACGCCATTGCCAAATTTGTGTATTATCTATATCATGAATGGGCTCAAGTCACATCTGCGGCGAAATCTAAGATGAATAAACCAACTTCCTAGTAAATCATATGTTTATTCTCTCTGAAATCATGCAGCGAATATTTAAAAAGCAGACAAGTTGTACGAAACTTATCAGAGGTTTTCATTAAAAATAGTCATTTTCTACTGGTTTGACAAAAAAGAGTGACAGATGTAGGAACATAGAAACTGAAAATTCATCGACTGTGTACGTCACGACACAAGAAACAACCTCAGTAACGAACAATAGAATGTTTGCTAGTGCAAATATTACGAAAGATAGTAGGATAAAATGTATGTCAACTCTTTTGTTACCACGCTTCGTTGTGGAAAACGACTTTAACTCTATTGCTGCTGAATGTATGCTGCTAAATAAGTAAATATTAACTCTTTCTTTGTACTAATAATAACCATTTTGGGCAATGAACTTGCTATTGAATTAAATAAGTCATAAGCTGTAGTAATTCGACGTGATTATTATGAATTGTTCCTTGGCCCTTATTCCAAAGATGCTGCATATAGTTCATCTTTAATACTATACCATTGCTATTTATCCAGTTTGATTTCTGCAACCTCTTGAAGAATCCCAGGGTGTTGCAATATTGCATCATGCACACATCAACCAAATGTTATTGCATAATCGTCTGCATAATGCAGTAAGGTTCCCCGGCTGCCGATGTTGCTGACATCTAGAGGAAAAATACAAAAATTAGAAGGCAGTGTAGAGCGATTACAAAAAATTAGACTGCGCGAAATACAAAATTCTACTACTGGTTCACAAAATATCATTAGATTTTTAACCATAAAACGTACTCATATCGTCATCCACTACACTACATTTCGGATATACAAATGTTGTTATTAAATCAGGATCTGTGCTAATACCTTTATTTCTATTAAGCCGTCATAGATCTTTGGGAGACAGCAACATTCGCCTAAAGGCAACGAAAGATTATTTAAAAGGAACCTCGATGAA
This sequence comes from Dicrocoelium dendriticum, assembly GCA_944474145.2. Lineage (NCBI taxonomy): Eukaryota > Metazoa > Platyhelminthes > Trematoda > Plagiorchiida > Dicrocoeliidae > Dicrocoelium > Dicrocoelium dendriticum. The sequence goes on along the minus strand of OX104068.1, from coordinate 48,652,266 downwards.
TAAAAAGTCGCCGTTGGAATATTAGCCCACTATTTATAGGAAACTGTTGATCAGATACTGCGAAACAGCTCCCAGTGTCTCTGTGCTTTCGAAATCGATGAATCAATCTTTGCTGATGCTCAATTGGACCAGTTGGAAAAATGCAACATTTAATCACCGGAGCAGCGTTGTTTCCGTAAACACATGTCATTCATCACCAACTTCTGTTGGCCAGTGATAACTTTACGAAATTGCCAATAGTGGGTTTGAAACGAAAGTCAAATGCCTGGACTTTTCCATGGTTTTCAAACGAAGGATCGCGGATTTCTATATCCCAGACTACAGAGCCATTGAATAATAATCCTATTCTTAGTTCCGTTATAAACCGTATTCAACAACGAAGGTTTAAGTGCGGCATACGGGATTAAACACCAACCCCATTGAGGTGGATTTTAGTGTTCCACAGGAATCAATGTCGGGAATGCGCTAGTTTATGCTATTTAAAAATGACTTAGCAATAGTTTGCTCCTTTAATTTTTCTGCTTTTTTCTGGTACTTAAAGGCATAACGAGCAATTCATAGCAAGTAAGATTAAGCTTTCATCCATTTTTAAATATATTACGCCTTGAATTGATAACTTAAAATATGTGCTTGTTCTAAATAGCTAAATGCAATTTAGTTCACCTGTGTTATCAGCCTGTAGGCGTTTGCCAGTTTAAAGAGCCCAAATTAGGAAAGGTTCGTCAGGAGCGCGACTTTGGGATACCGATACACGACAATCTCCGATGCAAAAAGGCAGAGAACGCATCGAGTACATGCACTAAAACTTTGGGCTTTGCAGAGCATTTGGTCGCTTTGACCTCGCAATCTTTCTACAAAAGTTCAAAATCTAGGTTCAGCCACATGGGAAGTAACCATTCATATGCGATACTAGTGCCAGAGACATGAGTTAACTGTACTCCAGAATCATCAACTTAGGGAAATCACGAACATAGGCGACAATTGCATTTTTCCTATAAGCATAGATTGGAGTCCATACGAATGTACAGCCATTAATATCTGGGCTGTTCGACCACCGGTGCCTTCGTAATTTCGCTCACATTTGGTGGGAACACCGCGTGAGTAACAAGCGTGTTCGACGCCTTGTTTATGGCACAGGAAAAGGAAATGAACAGCTCAGCACCGTTATTTCACGCATCAGGCTCCGATGGCTCGGCCACGATTTGCGCATGTCAGCCCACCGACTCCCGCGACGTGTGTTGTTTGCGCGCCGGGTGTGTGGATGGAAGAAGAGGAGGGGTGGCCACGCGATGACTTGGTCGAGAGGAATGAAAGCCCTCACTTCTGAGCTGGCCTCGGTTGGAGCATCTCGGCTCCCTGGTTGGGGTCCGAAAGACGATGAACACGTTTGGTTTGACACACTTGCCAATGTCTACTACTTCCTTCGCAAGACACCACCAGAGCAGGTAGAATATAACCTGTAAAGGCGATTACTGATGATAAGTGAGCAGTTGGGTGCGTTGATGCAAAATACTAGTTCAGAACATATATGACGGTGAAGGATTGCAGCTCCGTTTAGCATTAAGGTAGAAGATAATGGTATGCCCCATCACCTATAGCTTAGGGGTATCATTAAATGACACGTAGGAGCATGGTCCAAAATTCGAATCCTGTAGGATTGAACGGTTTAAGGTTACTGACAAAACCGATAAAACAAAGCAAAGGTCTCCTTTTTTCCTAAATGTGCGCTTTCTGTCTGGCTGACTGACTACGATGAATCCTTTCCAAAAAGGCAGGATTACGGTTTTCCTAGTTACTCAGTTTCCGGTTCTAAGTAGCTGACGGTTAATTTATTTGTTGTAAAAACGGTTGTCCCGTATCAGGTCATTTAATTCCACTTTTAAAATTGTTGAGGTGATGTTAAACGTACTTCATGTTTGCTGTCACACACAGCTTTACTGCAGTTATGGCTAAAGTCAAGTAATTTCAGAAAACTAAAGATCAGAATATTAAGTTAACACTGGTATATGGACTACTGAGCTATGGGACGTAATTTTCCTACTCAATTCCATATAGGATACTTTCATTATTTTACCGTGTTGCGCCTTTTCCATTAGAAGCACATAAATAACAACCATTTTGAAAGCCCGTCAGGTCTCTCTACACCAAGGGCACGATAAAACTTAAATCTTTTCCTCACATTAGTCAGCTACATTCAGAGACAGTCGACACACATTATGCAAACTTTACAAGGGGCTCTCCTACTTTTGAAAAAATAAGTACAGTGTACTTGACTTGCTGTGGAGCTGCTAATTTTTCTTTCTTTTGCAAACATGTATTTGCCAAGAACCTTGCAGAATATGGGGTTGTGCAAAACGCTGCGTCGAGCGCAAAAATGCTAACATGTGAAAAAATGGAAAATTTAAATATTTTCATCATCGTTCATGAGTAATACTTAATTGTGGCTATAGTCAAAGGTATTACTTATCAAACAATCAACTTAACCGTAGAAACTTCTTACGCTCTTGAAGTCAGCACCACTGGATTGCTGTAAATTCGCTGAACAACCATCAATACCAGGAAAATGGCTTTTCGTTTATTAGTGCAATTGAATTTTGTATAAGCTTGTTGCCCAGTGGTAACCATTTGCTTACTTAGATTATCTGCACTTGCATTTTTCCAGAAGCGCTATTCAGGTTAAAACGTAATAAAATTCTCAACCATCTCACGACTACACAATGCAAAACTATTTGACCTTGATTTAGCACAACTTGTCCATAAGATATCTAAAACATTTCGAAAAAATTGAGCTTTGTGATGAATAATTTGAATCGGCTGTTTTGACATAAACAACAGTATGGATTTATGCAATAGTAGTTGACTAAGCGATAGAAAGTCTCTTGAAACAAACAGTGAGGAAATCGATCGGCGTTGAATTAGAACGCGTATCTCAAGGATTTCCTTGGAAGAGGTAAGAAAATCTACATTGAGATTCTGTATGGCGATTACGAAACATGCTTGCTTTTTGTGATATGAAATAAAAATCACCTTGTTTTCAACATCTACTTGCATAAAAGGGTTGTAGAACTCTGGTCCTGAAAATATGTCATCCATATTTTGCTCGCTAATCAACAAGTTGCATGTTTACGATAATGCTTATACCGCAGTTTTATATATGGTTTGATGTAGAGGGTGCAGCTTGTGATTTTATAAAGTTCAAAATCCATTATCTCCGAAGATATTTTAAAAGAAAAAGCACTTTTTAGGGAAAGTGTTTATTGGAATGCCTAAACTTACAGTTTGCAACAAACACGAAACTAGTGGAACAGATGGATACAGTGACCTATGCTTACTGTCATACGAATTTCTTACATATGACATGGCGACTATGAAACAAGCGGCATTTATTTAAGTAGGTAGGTTTATTAAGACATGCCGCAAAGTCAAGCATCGAGGATGTATTATCTGGCATGACCAAGTAACGGTGAATTTCACATCAGAGACTTATTCTCCGATAACTTCATCTGGCTGGGTAGGTTAAGTGCATTAATTCGGACATTAATAAATAGACCGTGTCGATAGCCGCAGCCGTATTTTATTTTACTCAGGCCGAGAGTATTTTATTTAACCATGAATGAGTTTGCCGTATGTGGCTTTGACCATCTGGTACCATTTTCTTTCCTCCCAGGAGAAGAAGGCTTTCACGAGAGATTTAGTGCTGATATAATAACTGAGAATTCTTCACATATAAAATGTTGACTGTCAAAGCTCTATTTGCAGTTAACCGGCACCAAAACATCGGTATGCTGCAATATATAACCTACGTATGATACTATGTAGTATATATACCTGCGTTGCTTGATGAACCAATTCCGGATATAAAAATTTGTACTAAATTAACTGGGACAATAAAAGTATCACCCAGAGGGTCCTTATATTGGGATCTTCAACACGATGTTCATAATGCAGCCATCCGTTTAATAATGGATCGGATGGATGGATAGCATTAGTATTGCTGTCTCGCAAACAACCACAAGCTGAAGGAAAATAAGAAAAAGCTGGAAACGATGTTTTAATGAAACCTTTACCTTCGACAAGGTGAAATACCTGTTCGTTTTGTTCCCCGAATGATTACTTCGTTGTGAATATTACCTGCGATTTTGTAAGTGCGTACTCACTGATAATAATAAATATATAGTCGGTGTACGACATAAAGCACATGCCTATTGATAAAGCCAGAATCATTAAGGATTAAGGCACTTAGATCTAAGGAGTGGATCGAGATTAATAGGGAATAACTGTCTCAGCTTAAGTCGTGGTGGAAGCTCTACGCTATTCGTTCTCACGTTGCAAAAACATCGCCTGTATTTCCTACAGAAAAGCAGTCGCATATGTGTAAGATTATTATTATAGGCCTTAGTTCAATCTTGCTCTCTTGTAAGACAACTTACAGACATGACTTGCGGCGATTAATTTCCCACAAAACCGTGTTGCAACGGGTAGCAAACGATCGAAAATAATGTCGTAATCAGTAAACCTTGATTTTGACAACAAAGTAAATAACACGCCATCATAATACCAATAATTGCAATCAACTCGTCTGATTTTATGATGTGCCAATACACGGAAAATGATTTGCGGTGTACCATGTACAATAATGAAAACAATTTTTGTTTGCGCCTGTGTTACATATAATGGTACGAAATGTGACCGTTCATTATATCATTTCTTAAACGAAATATTAAGCACTTGAACTTCAAATCAGCATACTTTTTATAATTGCTCAAATAATGCAGGTACATGCTCCCTCTGTCGGTGTTGGGCGGAGCAATACCGAAACATAAGTTCAGGTACGGTCTTTTAATATATTTTGTTGCCTAAAAGTATCTAAGATTTAAAAATAAAAAATACAATTTATGGACAATTGCTACAACATCAAAATAAAAATACTTTGTGACCGTATCATATTGTGTTTATCTATAATTAATTATTACTAAGGTCGTTCCTCATCAGCATTAATCCTAGGTACTAAGTAGCTACGTCGCAAGCGTAACCGGACCAGAAATCTGAATTGAACTTTCATTGTGACATTTTATACGGTGAGCTGGTAACGGGAATTTCTTTTTTCTCAATAATAAGGTGCACCAAAATTGACATTTATTCACTTATTCAGGTGCGCTTAAATATCCATCGACTATTTTTGTTCACTGCAAGCATCGACGATTGCAAAGTTTAATGTTGCAGCACCATCCTCGTCAACATCAGTCCAGCAGTAATGCGCGGGGTTCCTACACTACTATCAATGGTTTGTTTAGGTGTAGAGTATTATTTACTGGCACAGTTATGTTACCTTTACCTGCTTCAAAATATTTGACTGCGTCGCAAATCATTGCCAAGAAAATTGGTACAGCCTTCATTACTTTTGACGCTTTATCACGAGCGTCTGGAATGTGTCAACACATGTTCGTTATTTATCTGATTTCTTCCTCCCTATACTTGAGTAAATGCTCTTCAGGTTTCCAATAACACATATATAATGTATTCTAATGTCTTTCCCTGCATAATATTAAAATCTCACGCACTTTGCTTTGGTCAGGTTGTGATCACGCCAGTCCCCTAGCAGGGTATTTTAGGGTAAAGAAAATCTTATCAGTTTTTAGCATCATTAATTGTTTGTCATTATCTTTGTGTCGGTGTCACTAAATGACTGTGTTGTTTTGTAAACGTTCAGTAAATACGACTGGGGAAGTCACGCAATAAGTATGGTGCGGATAACCTACCTAGCAGGCATTGGTTCTTCGGACACAATGTAAGTAGCGGGTGCGTGATATTTGCTTCTTTCATTAAATAGGTTTCGTGTACGAAGTCATTTGTATACGCAGCGGCATAATTCAGAGCTACGGTGAATTACCTAATAGCGTCAACATGCAGATAATGCAGCTGAATCATAATAGTTTAGAAAAGTTGGTAAAATGACGTACAAGGGACTGAAATCACACACTGATGGAACAGATTGTTTCGAATGCAACAAAATAAATGATACTGCACAGCGATGTGGATGACTGGGAGCCCATTGCGCCTGTACTCATTAACAATGTGTAGAATTGTCAAGTACATTTAAGTGGGTTGTAATCAAGTGAACCAAGCAAGAAACACGATACCGTACTTGACATAAAGCTACTTTGTACTTTGCCCCAGTATTACCGATATGAAGTTAGAGATTCTCACTACATACCGTAGACACCATTTTGGAAGGTGAGCTTAATGTCCCTAAATGTTCCTCTTATTACGTTAAAGCATTATCTACATTGATGAAACAATATTGCCAAAATACTCAATCGACGTGATGTTGTTTATCCAACAGTAGCCCGCAGCATCATCAAGCAGAAGAGAAGCAAATCATGATAAGCAGGCATTGTGGACTACGGCCCACACTTTGACGCAGAATATATTAAAATGTAATATTGTTTTTCTTAACAGAAAATCTTTCTCCGCAACTTCCTAGTCCTTGGACTTCACACAAATGATGAAATGTTGCACTTCAGCATGTCAAGAAAGTATCTATTTGTTACGTGGTACAGGGATTTCCAGGCAAATAATTTTCACAAACGTAAGTAGGATTTCTTTCTCACTGCTCTTTGCCGGCCCTCCTTTTTTCCCGCTATTTATTGCTGGGGATTATCATCATTTTTTCTCTTCCCTTTGGCCTATAGATTCCCGTGGACTTTTGCGAATTTTTAATGGAACATTTCAAAAGCTTCAGAAGTTAGTGACGCAATGGCTTCGACGTCATGACATATCAAAGCTGACAGCTTTTGACTATACTGATTTCCTCATACCGCGTGATAAAAATGAATTGTTTCAAACATTCTCACGCAAGCAAGTTGCCATATGCATGGTGCACCTATTGAATGTATATCCCCTTCATAATCCGGAAAAAAATATGGATCCATTTTGTGCTCTTGTATACGTTACTTATCCGCAACTCCATGTTCGGCAGGTAGTAAGCGCAATCCGATGTCATTTGTGGTGAATTTTACAAGCATCTTTACATTGCTGCCATATTATTTCTATGACAACAAGTAACCTACTTGCATGCCCATTGTTAACTTTATGATATTTGCATGGCTGAAGGAGTGTGGACAATCACAAACTGTTCAACCAAATGGGTATGTAAAGCTTTGTATTTAATTAAATTGAGCTGTCTGGGCATTATGCTTTAGGCATTTGCTTCCGTTTATCAAAAACAAATGTGCCTGTGAGAGAAAATTAATCACTTTTGCATACGATAAACATTTTTAAAAGTCAGGTGTAATCTCTTATTTACAATATATAGGTGCCCTCTAAACTTTGGCTACAACTAAACCGAGCTGGATTCAGTCATAAACGGTTGTAACCTTCGTTACGCTACATAACTGATATAAGTACATCCGAACAATCATGTTGCTTAAAGCAAATTTGATTACCAAATTAGCCAACTTGAATGATACCAACCGTCTGATAAATTGTAGGAATCAATGTCGTCTTACCATTTTCCGAAGATCTATTTGGAACAACATGTTAAACAAGGCAAATAAAACTCACCACAACGTTGTTTCGTAACCAGATGCTTGTGACCGATTGCTTCTGATAAAAGATTCTAATTTTGACCTAAAGTTGGACTTTACAGTCAGATTAGCAGATTTGACGGCTGATTTTAACATGCATCTCAAAGGAGCCAGTGAAAACTGTAATAAAGAGCAAAGGAATATATACTGAACGAACGAAGTATTAGTTTCATTTCCATCTCCACCATCACTGATTCGCATAAAAGCTTGAAACATTAAAAAAGTGCATAAAGAGCAACAATCAACATGGCAGTGTAAAACATTATGTTACACTTTTCATTCACATTTTAACAATGGCCATTCCCTTCCAATTTTGAAGCCGCTATCGTCGCTGGTTCAAAATGCGCAGGTCCGAACATTTCTGTAATGGCAATTGTTACGTTAGCGTCAGCTGTATGCTCATTGTGGTCGAATAGCAGAAAGGAGGATCTAACGAAAATATCCGCGCGGATATTTTTACTTTGTTTTGCTTTTACATTTTCGAACTATGGTTACTTCTTGTACCGATAACATATTTTAACCACTAATAATGGTAATGGAGCCCGTTCACATATTTGCCTAAATAGTAACTATCAAGTAGAAAAATCTTTTGTATAACATATAGAAAAGGACCACACGCATTTAAAGGAAATGGCGACTACTAAAGCCACTAGAATGAGTTTTTCCTTAACAGATATTTCGCTGGATGATTGTTGTACATTGCTGGGTATCGTTAAGTGATTGGTATATGTTCCTAAGCAGTAACGCTTCATGAAGTTAATCCAAGATAACACAAATATGAAATCATTTTGTAGCATCAAATAATGTGCTGATCTATCAGCACTTTGACATGCTGATGCAATTTTTCTGTTTGGTTCCTAAGTAAAAACTCATACGCAAAACTTGCTTTAGTTGAATTCCTAGCCGAATGTACCGACGTTCATATGCGCAAGCAGTATACGAAACTAGCAAAAGTATTCATCTAGTCCGTTTGTACTGTGTTCGAAGTGTTGCAAACAGAAATGCTGGTTAAACTCACATATGCACGTATTCTATGGCTGTATTACATCGGACGTTTGTAGCGTTACCGTCAATTTCAACCTGTTCAGTTTTCAAACTAGTCGGGATTAATAACAAGTCATTTAAGCTTAAACTAGGGCTGCACACACTTGTAACTAATTAAGAATAATTTTATATTGAATAATAACGATATATGTGTTTGCTATGAGCAGTAATAAGTAAAAATTGATAGTTATCTAGATATGTTTACTACTATGTAGGCACAATAGCTTCTCTTATTATGTTGCATAACATACCATTCATTAGTGGCTTATAACACCTGCAGAACTTTAGACAACATTGTTCGTACCAAGATTACCTAAGTAGAATGTGACAATAGAGAAATAATAATAAAACGTGCAAAATACCGGCGTTACGGTCTGCTTTATCAGCATAGTGTATATGCTTAATATTTAGAGGCAGTAATCCATGTCCAGCAGCTGTTTTCTGTCACCCTTTCATATTCTCGAGAATATAAAACTGAGAAGTCTGACACTAGCTTGAACGGACTAGCGTGATAATCACGCATTAGTGCACTATGTGTTGCTTCAATGTTTCTCGCTGGCAAGTTGTCGCACACAGCTAGATCGATGTATAATGGTGTTATTTTTGAAAACCTTACCTCGATATACAATTCTCGAGTGTATTGCTTTGCATCTTACTTTTACCTACATTTGGAAACCAGGCGCAGTGTTTGATGTATACACACCTGCAAAGATTACACACTGCCAATCAGTAAACGCCAAGTTTAGTGTCAATCAAAAGAGCACTTCAGCAGTGCTGGAACAAAGTCTGTCTGCTTGCAGCTAAAAGCTGCTCGGATAAGCTAGGAGAAGTACCTAAGGTAGTAAAACTCAACCGACGTCTAATCAAAATCGCCTTGCAATCAATAGACTAAGCCACGTTGATCTGTTAAGCACACCACCGTTGGACTGAAACACATACAGCGGCAATTTGCTGACACGACAAGAAAGGCCCAGAGACATCTCCCCACATTCACCGTTACATTGAACTTTACACGCGGACGTGCGTGACCAACAGTCGTTGGATTTAGTCTATCCGTGTAGAAAGCACAACGAGCAACATCCATATAATTCACGTCCACAATGACACGTAGTGCTCGCCCATTGAAAGATAGGCCCAACACTTCAAAATTAACGTTAAATATGGCGCAGATAAAAGGTTAATCGTGGGCGATTTAAAATGTAATGCACAAACAGCTTCGTAACATATAATTCTACATTTGTACACCTTGATCTCAGCGAGATAATGAAAGGCTTTTGATTGTACGGATTGTACAGATACCTAGCTGCAATGGCACTGACATTCTAGGGACGGAAAATGATTATTGATGGATCAGCTGCCATTATAACTGTCCTAGAAGTTCAGAAAATGTAGTACATGGAATTAGATTCTCAACCTTTAATTCTAGGTCAGAGCAGCACAGCCAGGTCGAACATCACAGCGATCATCAAGATATAGATACCGCGATGATCGAGGCTGCCAAAATAGATGCATTCGCAATGCTTTTTTTAACAGAGCATTTCGCCACATCGAATACTCTTAGAGGACCGATGATATTCGTGCCCGATTGCGCCACACACTTGACAGAGGCACTTCGCATTGTAACCCTGTCTGCTGCAAAACTAAGTCCATACAATACAAGATAAATAACCGCAAGACTCAAGACCCCATTAATGGTTCATCCAAAGGTAGCGGTAACATGTCCGTCAATACTTGTAAACATGAGACTATATCATAATTATCTGACTCTTATATGCTCAAATGAGTGAATTCCGTAAAGTTAAGCTTCTGGACGACGATTAACATCTGGATTATCCGTATAAACTAACCGGGTTTCAAGCTAATCTGCTGAATATGATGCGCCTCGTCCGACACAAGAATTATATACACTACGGTGAACCGTTGTTACTCCAAGCCACACTTCCATAATTTAATTGTGCAGGAGCATTCTTTTTCAGTCACAAGCCTTCTTACCATCCAATTCAACGTTCGGATTATTTCAGCTTTTAACCTGAATCGTACTATTGAAAAGCCAAATAAATTCGGAAGGCTACCGAACAAATTCGTTCCTTGCGCACTGAGTTCGCAAGCTTCAAACAATAAACAAGTTAGAAACCAAAGCCCATAACTATATTGAAAAGCGCTTTAACCACGAAATGAACGCACATTTAAAAATCTGATTGTCTTTCAGATCTTAGAGTTACAAGCAACTTTTAAATCCGATGGAAGCGGTCCACAAAACATAGTAGTAGCATTGCAAAGAACATTCATGTTGAACAAGGTGATACAAACGTAGTTTACATGATGCTTGAAGCTACAATTCGAACCTTATATCAAGTGAAATCAAGTGAATGACATATTTGCAAAGTGAAACGGAATAATAAAAGTATTTTGTAAGGAACCTGAAATGGCTTACCATGGAATGACATATCACTATTAGTTTCATGCACTGTTTGCAAAAATGGTTAGCTTCCAAACCGCTATTTCGTCAACCGGCGGACACGGATAAGACATAGCACTATGGTTCAGGTCACCGACAGCATGTTAATGTTAGGAGCGTCTTATCTGTGCTTCACACGTATAAGACCATGTGCATAGCGAAATAACTTGTGAAGACCGCTTGGAATCAAACCGCAATGAAATTGATCAAAATTGTAATGACATAGGACACTTCTGTTAAGACGAAAGTAGAATTTCAACGCTGAAAATACCTGTATTATCTCCACTGCTGACATAAATGGAGACCTATGGGTTTTCCGTATCCGTAAATGCTTTGGTATTCTACCACTGTTGTGTCACAGAATTCCTTTAGCTCCTCAGCGAAAACATTGTAAATGATAAAGGAAGTATGTCTTTCGCCACGACGGTTTCACCATCAATAGGACGACAATCAGATAGCGTTTGCAAACTATTGTGAACAATGTGATCCATGTAACCAATTCCAACAAGTGTTACTCTAATGGGAGGTTACAATTTCGCAAATGCACTGGCTTATCCACTTCTCTGAACGCCACTTAATTGTGCATTGGTATTGTTGGCAGAAAATCCAACCATTTCCTGCTCTTATTCTCTGCTTATATTATTTTGTCTAAACCAAATAAATATAAATTGACAAATGTTGTCCGGTGTGTCATTAGTAAGTAAATGCAGATCTAATAACTTGGCCTAAATGCCCTTTAACGGCACAAAATAACTTACAAGGAATTCGAACAACTTTACTTCCTTGACACTTGAGACTTCTGTGAACATTGACACAATTTTACTTTCATCGTTTTTCTTGAAGTTAATGTGGAAACTGGATACAGAATATTAGACTTCGTCATTATTGTTAACATTATTAATCTTATTCATATTATTATTACCTCACCGTTTGTACGGGCACCAACAAACTTCCGCTCAATCCATTTCTCTACCAACTATCTGATGTAATACATGGTATGAAATCCGTGGTTATGGAACAAAGCATGGTAAGAGAAGCTACCTTCCGTGGCTGCTACCGTGCCTTTCGTTTTTCCAAAAGTTGCTGATTGGAAATAATTATTTCAGGGGTAGAAGATGCCGCAACAGAAACGGCTGCCTTAGAACGATCCGATTTTTATGGATGTATGGTATCTTACCTGCCACTGTGAGCTATAGATGATTCGAATTTGCATTTATCACGCAGAACATACGAGTCGTTGTCACGTGCTGCCTTCTTAGTGAATGAATAATTGCTCTCACATTAAGTAGTCATCTTTCAAGACCGTTTGGACATGGTTTTCCTAGCAAAGTAAACAAAATGAAGGCATTCTCTGCTGAGTTTCCAAAAATCTCATCAACGGTTTTCTTTCGATTTTGCTTCTTGTAGTAAAATGTTTCCTTGCTGCATTTTCCGCTGTCCCGTGGAGCCGTATCCTCAGGTGCTGTTCACTTCTGAAACAATCTCGCATGCGTCCGAATTTCGTTGCTTCACACAACTGGCTGCTTGCAGCTTAGTCGAAGCCGTTTTCTTCAACGTATGTTTTTGAGTAACAACATTTATAATATGGGGACCCTAGGGAACTAGAAGGGCATTACTGATTTAGTTTGCAATTAAGTATACAAAGTAAAACTTATTAATAGGAAACCGCATTATCTTCAGTCAGAAATAGCAGCGATATCTACTTGGCCCACAGCTTGGTCTTTTCGTAACTGGAGATACAACAAGCATCATTTGCATTTAACATGGCCACAGTCAGCCGTGGGTGTGTGTAATGCAATGTGAAGCGGTCAGGGACTAGCATTGATTTGATCCTCCTGCTCTGTACGCAACTGCAAAGGGCATCACATTGGCGACTGATTCAGCCCCATTCAGGTAAAATTGCCATGCAAGTCGGTACGCGTCAGTTACCTAACTGCGTACCGTACTCGTTACAGTGATTACGGGAAATACCACAACCGCCTAGTCTTGTCAACCGGATGCAGGACGTAAACAAGGCTTTTCAAAAAATGGCTACCCGCAGGACACCAGCAGTTCTGTCTGAGTTTTTAAACGTCCGTTCTACCGCGAATTCATTAGGTTAGCCAACACATATCAATCTCTTGCCCACGGTAGATGTACCCGCATGGTCCATGTTTCCTCGACATGGGTAACAGTTAATTTCCCGTCTAACGGAATTTGAGTAACTTGCCTGCCATCCAATGTCAACACAGCCATTATCACAGAACAAACAAGTGAATTCGAGTTGAATTATTACCTGTCGTGCCAGTACATTTCATCAGCTGAAGGTATACCGGGCTCGTTAAGCCGTCTGTGTATTAAAACCGACATAATCTGGTCCATATCTATGCTTTAACAATTTCACACTGATGAGCCACAGGTGCGTTTTGGTGAAAAGTAATATAATAATTGGACTAAAAAAACCTTGAGGCAAATAACTAAGCCGTTTCCATAGGTAACAGTGGTTCCGCATGGGTTTCTTCATTTGCGGCCGTCAAACAAACTCACTCAAGCGCAGCTCACTAACATCAAACCATCAGCATAGATCCGGCGTCACCTAAACTTCCGCTCTTCGGCTCCATTCGTTTACAGCAATCAAGCTGCTTACCTTGTCCCGTAAATCCTTCTTGTCCCTCTAATGTCACACTACATCACTGTTCATATTTCAATTGCCCCTGTCTGATTAAAATTTGAGTAAAACTGAGGTAAGAGTTTTTCATCTGAATAGACTACGGTAATAAATATCTCATGCTGATTTAGCTGGGCATTCTGCCCGTTGCCAAACCATATTCAGCATAAAGTCCACGTATTGTTAAGTACAATGTTGCTTTCGTTCAGAGTCAATCGTTTGGGTAAAATTAGATGGCAGATATCCATGTTCACACACGAATACTTCGAATACAGCGGGTCTCCAGGTATATAAGTGCTTTGTTGTTTTGTATAAATCCGTACTGTATAAATCCTCACCCGTGCTACTTCACATGCATTAGCATGCAGCAAAGCAAGGATGAGATGAGCATTGCAGAAATCCTGTGTCCGTCCGGTCATGGTAGAGTACCGTTATTGATAATTGCGGAAGAGGAACGAAAGTATGGGACAAATATGTAATAACAAAGTGTTTTGTCAATAAATATGGCACGGTACTGCGCGTGCAATGGTCAAGAAGGATGGGTGGGTCCGCGCGATGAAGTTGCAAGGCGAATCTAACTGTGGTACCGTGTGTGCAGTTGTGTGCACTTTTTACTTCTTAGACAAGCAACTTCCGGCATACCCTTTGACATTATGTACAACAATCTTAAATGTATCATAAATACCAGTTACGTTTAGCATTTTATTAGGCATAAGTAAACAAACTTCAGCAATATCCAGTCTCATCAATACAAGCGATCATTATGCAACCATCTATAGCTCATTATTGTAAGTTCATATCATGTTAAACTCTAGACCATCGGTGTTACTAATAAAGAGATGGCGATGTAAAAGCAGGAAAATCAAATTTATACGTCGAACGTAAGCAATTGTCATTGATTTCTGGGCAATATACCATGGATCGCATAAATATTGCATTTACATATCCAAATAACTTTAGCAAAGAAAGCTGTGGATGCTACGTTATCTCAGAAAGTCCAATTTGCTTGCCAATAGTATTAAGCGCAATTTTGCTATTTTCTTTTAGGTAAGATATAGCACTTCAGTCTCGTAACCTATGAGTCACAATAACTATTTAAGCAACGAAGGCGTGCTCCAGAGTATTAGCAGATAACTTTTACCTACTCTGAAATGTCGGAGAGTCAGGTGTGAACAATAACGGGACGCCTAAATTCAGTCCGTTGCTCGCAAGGATTTTACAATAGGGGCGAAATACCAAACTTGTCGTCAATTTATGAACGACAATTGATGGATTCCCACCTTAAGTTTTGTCGTGGACCGAGCACATACAAATTGTTGCATGCATAGTAACTTTTTACGTTATACATACGAATAGACAACGTTTCACAATATGTGCTTGCCACAAAAATGATATACTTATGTACTGCTAGTCAACTCTTAAATACCGAAATTGACAATCATCAAGTTTGGAACACGCTTACACGTATGTAAAGACGAAATGGAGTTTCAATCTTGTTTTCACTTTGACCTACGATATGGATCATACACGAAGGTATATACTTATTAATTTATCCATTTTGCCGTCTATATACACACACGTGGAAACCTAGTGCATGGATATCTAACTAAACAGCATCTAGTTGTGACCATACAAAAGTGCTTTGGTCGTTTGCGACAGGGCTAGAAATATGCTCATCCTCGGCAGTCTGTGTCTGTTTTAATGATTAATAATAATTTGTTTTTCCGATAAATAGTTGTCCTATTTTAATGCAGTCAATGAAACAACGGGTCCATTGTGTAATTTCGATAATTTTTAACTAGTTAACAAGTTCCGTAGGGCGATGAGAAAGCGGATAATAAAGACAAAACGAAATGCAGGTTTTAGTAAACTCGTCGTGGTGCAATAAGTGTGCCACTTAGATAGTGCATTGAAATATTGATTGCGGCATATTAGTCACGTTATGCCTTATTCTGATATGGTTTAATTGGGCAAGGACAATACCGAAGCAGTTTCTGAAGCATGATATTGTGTGGGTGAAAATCGTGTACTTAGTGATCTAACACGGGAAAACTTGAAATATTCCGTGACACTCTAGCCGGCTGTATTAGGTAACTAAATTAGCCTAACGTCTGCTCAGCTTCCCCTTGTGATCTACAAGTAAGAGGTGGTAGTATACTTGGTTAGGCTTTCTGATGACATGGTTAGCCCCTATAACCTCAAAATTCGGGTTCCAATACTGTTCGATGTTCAATCTCAGGATCATGAGCATAAGTTGATTAGGTGTCGCTTCATTGTGAAGACTCAATTGAGGACCGCTGCAGCATCTTCCAGTGCTGTCAGGCCAGATATCTTAGCCCACAAATGGCCATAATCAAGTGTCATGCATCTGACTGCAGATCTATGGTTGAATCATACTGATTTTTAAAGCCTATGGGATATATTTGCAGATAATCTAACGACCGATTTAAGGTACGCGGTAAAAGCTTAATTGCATGGTAAATTCATCTCACTTACCTCAGAAACCTGATAAATTTTCTGCAATTTCTAGTTCAATATTTCGCAACTTAACAGGATGGTGTAATCCGATGGTATAGGGCAAGTGGTTTTCCGTTTTAGATGTAACGCATACTTTGTCGATGGCAAATAAATGCGTTTGGGGTCCCATCGACTACAAGAAGTCTCACAAACAGCGGCGTGTATGTAATTATGGTGAAACCTCTTGCTCGGAAGATTCCACGAAACCCTCAATTATTTGCCTCGGAAACCCATACTTAATAGTTGATCTAAATATCCGACTTAAGGGGTTCTAACTGCTATGTCTTATATAGTTACTATCAGGACGGGTCAATATAGTGAACATCGTGTATTTCAGTGCTAACACTGTTTTCAGCTATGTAGGTAACTTGCGTGTTAGTGGTGGATAAGAAGCGCATTATGACAGTTAAGTGATAAATCATGATATTCATTAACAGTGCTTCTTGCCCAGCTGCATAAGCTACTGGCAAGCGGTGCAAGCCGCCAGTGATCATGGGTCCGAATATTGATAGATCTCATGGCTGCGCACTATTCATGATGCCCGACAGATTGAGACTGCAGTCTAGTGCTTTTCCACACATTTGGAGATATATTCGGTTTGAATACTGCTGCGACAAACTCAACATTTATTAGGTCTAAAATATTCTTACTCAAGAGTAGATTAATTAACATTTCCAGTATATTTGCTCCCATTTATTCCTGCAGTACCTCCAGTAGTTGAAAGATTTGTCATCTGATATGTGCTCATTTGTAGTCGTAAATGCTTAAAGATACTTGTCGGCATGCATGCTATTCTTTGAGTTGCTTTTTGCGTTTATGTTGGCACGACTGGTGGTTTACGATGTGTATGAACACGATTCGTCCAGCAAAAGTATAGGGAAAAATACCGGTCCAAAATATATTATCCTGTCAGTTGGAAGGTACCAAATTGTTGGCCTAACACGCCTCCATTCTGTGAAAAATTGAATAAAACAAATTCTTCCATTACCTAGATGTCGTGCAAAAGATTTTGCATTTCCTCACAACATTTACTTTGTTGTTCAAAATATGTGCTCATCATGAGGAAACAAGTAGCTGTTTATTTCTTAAAAATACCGTTCTTACCTCTGCTCGAACATGACTTGAACAGTCTATGGGGTTAAGTAAGTCTGTGTTTCCGGAGACGAAGGCGTCGAAATAGTAGTTTAATCGAGGCAAGGATATCAAATTGCTCATGGCACTCACTGCTTCTATATCTTCAAATGTGGCTGGTTTATGGGAGTAAATTTAATTTTTCGGTACTGGACTACATGGGTGATGTTGAGAGGTAGGAATCAAACCGTAAACGCAGGGTAATATATGTGCCAAATATAATTATATTGGATACGGTTCGAGTGTGTATGTCAAGGTAGACAACAGTAATTGATGAAAAGCAATCAGGCGCACTTATCATGTGATTAGGAAAGTTATTCTACTAGGTTTCGAAAGTAACTTCAGGGTAGTGAAAAGTTGATAAGGCTTCATGTTACCACGAATTGGACCAGGATGTACTATAGGTGAATTTTAATTTCTTGAGGAATATAGAAGTACGGCTGATTGAAAAGAGATAGTCTAATTTGTAAAGAGGGACAGCAAAAGCTTTCTCTCACTGCTCATGAGTAATACCAGCCTTCATATTTAAGGAAGTAAATAAAGTTGTAAAATGGAAGTATTAAAGCCTCGTTTTATCAGTGTTTAAGTTGAAGCAAATATGTTTTTAAAAGAATCGCTGGTGTCGGCTAGATCGAAAAACAAGCCGTTGCCGGCGGTCGACCTGGATGGGTTTCTTGGCTTTTTTGTTTTGCACAAACATGGTGGGTCCGTAGTTTATGTTGTGGTTACTGTGCACGATTCTTTTCCACTGTAATACGCATGCTTTTAAGTAGAATCATTAAAGATTTGTTAGTTGTTAAACGAATCTATCGTCGACAGAGTACAGGTTCCCTTAAGAAAAATACTCCATAAAATACGGACGACAGCATTCAGAAAATGTTTAACCCTCATATAGAATTGAAAGTCTAGGGCTGTTACTTTTCGGAAAGAGGTTTTGCATTTGTAACGGTTGCAAGAGATAAAAAGAACCATTCCTGAAGTAACACCTTGTGCCCATTATACAGCACATCTGGTTGTGCAGCAGTTTTAGCGTGTCGCCCTTTTAAAACGTTTGGTGTCATTCTATGCTAACTTAGAAATGATGGGGGGAAAACCGAAGAATCCATGGATATGCCTAGGGTAAGGAACATATCATAAATGTTGGAGTAGGAACGTGCCGCTTCCGTCTGCTTATATGTTTAGAGAATAGTAGGCTCAAATATTTACAAAGGGCGTTGATTGATATCCAATTCACATCAGGCAAACTGAAGTTACCTTCAGAATTTGGTCTCTATGTGTTGTTTTCTCTTTGAGACAAATCAAGCGTCCCAAGTTGTTAAAGTAATCCGTACTAATTTTTTGAAGGAAGGAAATGCAAGCCAAAATACGGAAGTCTTCTAGTAACGACGTGTCTAATATTGATGTTGGAGTTGCTATCTCTAAGTGGATCGATTAAATGTGCTGCTTGGAAAACAGATATGAATTCTTTGACACAGAATTTATGAATATAATATCTCCATCGACGAACACAGTCAGAGAGAAATTAGTCCTGTAGGTTTCCTCTATATATGGAATAGGTTACCTAGTTGTATATGATTTAAAAAGAAGTTAAAAGTATTCAATAAAACGTTTAAGGTTTTCTTGACACTATACAAAAGGAAAATAAGCTTTAATTTGCAAATAAACAAGAATAGACATTTTGAACAAGGAGCGGTCCATGTTTGAAACGAAAAGATCAGAGATATTATTTATCGTAGACCGGTAGTCTATCTTTATTTCTTATTTTAATTTCCAAAAGTAACCTGCTCTATGTTCCTTTTGTATACTTATCTGTGAATCAGTTTCTGCTTTTTCTCTTCAACAATCAATCGACAACGTATATATTCCGTGCAATGAAATGGCTGGAATTAATGAACGAATATATTTTCCAAATTGTCGTTTTTGCCCCAAAACACTCGTGACTGCAAATGAACGATTAACTGAATTTGCATTCTCATGACGGTTTAGCACTGTTTAGAAAACCATGGTGGAGTGCAACAATGCTTTCGCTCGAAATATCAGTACCATCGGCGTTACTCGACAAGACTACCCAGCAATTTGCGATTGGCCTAATTGCAGAAAATTATGTTTTATTACGCTTTTTTAGTTCCTTGTAATTAAAATTTTTCGTTAGTTTATTGCGAACTACGAAGGAGCTGTTATCTTGCGCCTTTTAGTTACTGCTTGCTTGCTAAAAATATACTGTCGCTGAATTACTGGTGTTAAACAAAGTGAGATACTTAAATAAGCCGAATGAATTAAGGAGCTGCGGCACCAGTGCTTAAAAATAATACATAAAAGCTGCTCTAAAAATACATTGTAAAACTGTTGGTGGCTTACTTGCGGATTTAACATATCAGAACACAGGAAATTGGAGCATCGAGGGATTATCCTGCATTAAAGCAGGTACCCTGGAGTATAGCTTTGTTATTTTAGTTTAACCGGTTAAATCCACATTGCTTACGATTTCCAGTTTATTAAAATTTACAAAAACCTTCAACTTGCCATCACTTTATACCCTAGTTGAAATCCGTTGTATTAAAAATTTGTGGGATCTTTTGGTAAAAATGAATCAGACGAATCATTTACACTGTGCCTCACACGGCCGTGGTGTATATCAACAATTTAATAATATACACTTGTACACCGTCATTCATCATGCTGTGTAACATTCGACTGAATATAAAGTGACAGTACAGAACTGGATAAGGTCAATGTTCAGTAACCCAAAGTACTAGTGTGTCCGTGTTTGCTGAAGTACAAACAAAGTCTGCGCTGTTCATAAAAAGGCAGAAAGTCTAGGACGTACATCACTGCTTTGCGTGCTAGTTCCGAAAATTAGCTTCTCTTATAGAACACGTTAAAATTATCCGCGAAGTAACAATAAGGCTAATTAATGAAGACATAAATTGCAACTCAGTACGTCGAGAGAGACTTTGTTAGTGATTGGGGTACAAACCGTGTGGATTGTGACGCAGTTAGATGTTAACGATGTTTTAAGCTGAAGTAAACCCAGATAACTCCCATTACTGAGATCCCTCCGGCTAATTTTGCCAGCGGGGTGGAAAGCAAAAAATACACGGCGCATTGTGCAGTATTACCATCCGTAATATTGCATTTTATCATTAGTGTATTTTAGCACCACGTAGTGCTATTACATTTTAAATGCTTAAATTCTGATGTCTTGTTTTGGTCTAGGACATGCCCGAGTGAAGAAGATAGAGTTAGAATACTTGATTGGCCAGCATCCTGTTTTCTCTACTATTTTGCGTACTGCAAATACTGATTGCGCTATCATTAGGAGATGTTTGTAAGTGAATAAAAGGTTGCATGCAAGTATAAGGGAATCAATGAGTGCTCTTTTGCTCGAGTAAAAATGTGTAGCACAAATTAAAATTTAAGTAAATCTTGGAAATTGGATGATTAATCGATAGTCGTTACTCCATTTTTCTATTAATTTGCAACTAATTTTTCAAGATGGTATTGAACATTTGCTTTTTGAAGAAACTAATATATCTTGTGGTGCTTCCGATATGATATCAACATGTAATTTAAGACGAGCTTCACGATTAAATTGATATCGCAACATTCCACCTGGTTGGCAGACATGTAAGACTAAATATTGATTTCCAGTAGATGACTGACAGAGAGATTTAGGCAATATACTTGGTTTGCTTCCACTAGAAACCGTCAGACAAATGTGTTGCCACGATTCGTAAGAACGCTGAAGTGACTCTCATCACAAAACAAATCTCTTAATAATTTATGGTCAACTATGAATACTGTTTGACTCAGGATGTTTATTGTTTGTGTTTTGTATTGGAAAATATTGGTCTCCTCCATGATTTGCAGCTTCATACCGAATTCCAAGCTCTGGCATCGCACTGTTGACGTGCATATATCCATAGAACACATATTCTTCAATCCCCTCAACATCTGAGGATATGTTAGATTGCACTCACTTAATGATGTCCACAGCAACACCTAGTTATCTTGAAACGTTGAATTTCTGGTTGAGGAAATTGATGCCTGTAACCTGTACATCTAGTTCCAGTTTGTTTTACAGTATGTTAGATGACAATTTTTTAATTAAAGCACATATTTCCGACAATTTCCCCGCTCGTTCAGCCATCTATATGGAAAGCTTCTACTTTAGTTCATGTGTCGTTTCCAAAACATTAAATAACCTCATGACTTAACAATGCACAAAGTGACAAATAAATAGTATCATTTTGCATTAAACGCACTTCAAATCTGTACACATTTATGTATATGCTGTCCTGTAGGGACCATAAATTTGAAATTTTTATCGAACGTTGTTACGTTGTTATAACGTCGTTTTGGATGGAAACGCTTCTACACATATTCAAAAATATATGTAACTTCAATCAGTGTCTTGCAGCCGAAACAGCTTTAAGCCTAAAATTCACTTAAAAAGATGACAGAAATACTTTCTGAGTAAAATGTAAACTTTGTTTGCATTTAGACGACAAATCTATCAAAGAACATATTAATCTTAATTTTTGTCACGTTTTGTTTTCGCAGGGCTGTACATGATACATGCGCACGTACAAATGCTGAACAGGAGTTAAACCTACTGTTCATAGGTACCATTGTTGTATCCTTAAAACCTAACCACTGTTGGCATGTTTTAATATGATGGTCAAACCCAAGTTTATGGTTAGATGAAAGCATCTTGCAATTGAAATTTCAGACTAAATTCTTAAACTATTTTGTAATTTCTTACCGTAACATGCTTAATAATAAAATATTTCAAAGAACTCAGTACGCAAGCAAATGAATGATTTTATTATTCTACATGTAAGCAACCTACGGTCAAATTGCAGTAATTGCATGCAATTTAAAGAAAACGGCGATATTTCTGTACCTAGGTACTCCAATCTAAGGAGAGACATCAAATAAAATTGTAGATAAAGCAAAATTTTCAACATCAATTAGCAGTCGTATTTCAATTCGTTATAATTTGAATAATATTTTTTTAAATAATTTTCTGTCATCTATGTATTTGGCCATAACACATGTGCTAATGTTTTTGCACTCAGTCCTCTTGATAATTCAACGGTTTACAAATAACATAAACGGGTTTTTTTGACTAACTACGTTTGTAACGCCTTACTACTATTTTATTAACCAGGTAAGTGCTATTTTCCTCTAATATACATCGATTCATTAACACTTTCTAAATTATCCGCTAAAGTAATGCATGTTTCTGGACAAGCTCTGCTCGTAACCTTTCGTCAGCACGTTTTGCTTGTTCAGCGCAGCTACGGCCCTAACGGCTTCAAGTTTGCGTTGCCTTGAATAAGGTTCCTAGAGGATGTTTGTATTAATAATGCTACGATATACGTAAAACAAAACCAGACGATATTTGCTATAATTTTTCTCCTTTTCCTCGACTGGAGGTAGGTTAACTATGAGGCGGAATGTTTGATTAGTCCGCTTTATTAGATGTTCTTTGTGTGGAGGCAGCCACACCTATTGTTTGATTCCTGGAATAGTTTGGTATTTTACCTACCCAAAACTGGGTGTTATAAAAATGTGCTTGAATAGATATAAATTAAATACTGCCGTTCATGCTTAGATAATACGAAGTAATTTACACCAGCACTTTAAAAAGTAATGTAGGAAATGTAGGAAAAATTTTGTTGTTGACTACATTCTGTTGTTATTGTTTACTATATTCTGTTAGGCAATCAGACTAGGAATGTAAACGTTTAATGTAATGCGTTTAAAATGATTAAAATATGTAGGGTTTATAATTTAGGTTTTTTTTCCAAAGTCGTGGTCAATATTTCTCAATCCGCTGGACAAGCATGAATTACCGAATAAGTTCGGAAAGAATAATTGGTTCACCATGATACAAGCAAACTCGTTTCATTTAATATTGCACAGCAGTAAATGTGTATTTATCTCACTCATAAATACAGCTTGATAACTTTATTACAACGCAGTGGCTAACAATGTCCTTTATTTTGAGCGGTAAAACATAGAAACGTCCAGGTTGAATAAATCAAAGTGAGGTCAATGCCTTACGTTTATATGGGATATTGGTATGCACAAGTTGGACGCATAGGGCAGCAATTGCGTGTTGATTAGCCAGAGCTATTCCTCCTTATTCCTCTATATTTATGTGGAAAAGATAATGAATAATTCAAATATTTTGTTCCTTTCCTAGTGTTTAGGTTCCGTATATCGCAAAAAATGAGTCAGAATTTGTCTAAATATATGCACAGTTAAGCCACTAATTACATGTTGCGTTAACGTACTTTACGCAGTGTGTAAATTTTAATTACAGCCGTGGTTACGCGCAACTTCAAGGAGAACTCTATCAGGCACAAATAGGTGCCACCGGTGAATCAACCTAAATAATGCTTTTCTTAGACACCTTTGGTTAAAGCAGGTACATTTATAATGCAGCCTTCAATCAGTGGCTGGTATTTCGATTAATTTGGCAACAACCCTAGAAAAAATTCTAAATATTGAGCTTCGTTTGTATTATATTTCCTCGTAATCCTCCAAAAGAGATGTGAGTCTTGGTAACTTACCAAGCAACGTCTGGTACGGGAACCGATAAATCTTTGAATATTTCATTAAGAGTTTACAAATTTAAACTAAAATTCTTCATTTATAACTGGTGCACTTCTTTCTTAGTATAAATATCAGTAAGACTACATGTTGAAATTATTGCAACGCCGAATGTTGCAAAACGTTAGTTATAATACACACCCATTCGCAATGATGGACATACCAAAATGAAAGATATCGCTTATAGGCTAAAGTAGGTGCTTGTCCTCAATTCTATTCCATTAAAAAACAATGGACAACCGGTATAACTTATACTCGGGGAGAGTAATTAATCCTTGTTTTACTCATTTAGTTTCTGTTTTGATGGCTGATAAATTAAGAGTAGTCTTCTTGTCACGACTTTTAACTAAACAATTTTGAATACATTCGAAAAAGAATACGTTCAACACAGCATCGTATCATAGTTGTTTAATAATAAAATACTGGAAGCCATAGTTTATTTGCTTTTAAGGTGACAACTGTCGACAAGACAAAATAGTTAGCTACGTAAGTTAACAACATCCTTTAACTTTACATTTTGAGATTATTCATTGTTAAACTAGGAGGATGATATCAGTGACTGAGCTTTTTCAGACATCTAGCCACCACCCTGCAGCGGTGCAAAACATTCCCTTGCAGATAAAATGGAGCTTCATATGATCTACGATGTAAAAATGACGCTGAGTTCTCGAACGTGCATTAGAATTTAAAAGGAACACGGCGCACTGACAATTCCAGTATGTAAAACGCAGCAATTACCAATGGCTAAACAATGTAAGCAGGTTTACGTTAAAGCGGCAAAACCAATATCAACAACGAGGCGTAACATGATTACTTATGAGGATAGACAGTTTCTTAACATGTAAGTGACACTTAGGTTTTGTTTTAGATAAAGGAGCAAAAGATTTAATATTTACACATAAGAAAATAAATTTACGCAGTGCAAGAACAATAACGTTTTGATTGACCCAGGCCTACGAATTCAACAACGCTACTTTCAAAATCCCACAAATGAAATAACAACGAACAGACAAAATGTCTTTCCAGTTAATGCACCTACCCATCTCTTGTTTGGTCGGTTGCTTTAGTCATCGGAATTAAAGTTTACCTTAATGATTTTAAATTGCTCCAAGGTCAAACCCTCTTTACGCGATATGGGAGCGTGTTAAAGAGACCAACATTTCCGGTCTGTGGGAATTAAGTGGGACCTCCAAGCAAGTCAGGAGTTTGTCGACTACAGGATGTGCAGCAGAATTTTGTGCTTCATTACCATAATTACAGATATTAATAATATGAAACCTCCTATAAGCAGAAAATAAATACTTTAGACCCGATGTCCAAAAATTACGCTGAAACATTTCTATGGTAATAACAACTTACTCTATATTGCCAAGCCATCGCTGTGGATCAAATATGCGATATAAGGTTAAAAATATATTTGGGGAAATTAGTATATGTACTTTCTTGTATGCAATGCTGCCATCTGAAATTGAAGGGAAGTACTTATATAAAATTATAAGAATATTTTATCTGTGGACTGCAAAATTACAGAACAATATGGAGGTTTAGGAACTGATGACTCTCAAACTGTTTCCAAGGTTTATCATCTACAGCTGATGGTAGAAAATTCGCGATTGTTTTTATTTCGGAAAGCTAACGATAAACATCATTCCAAACTTTTCAAATTGACTGCCTCTGCATTGTTGCACGATATCACATGTAAACAGATGACATTTTAAATTTGAACCGTTTGTTTGTATTGAGCGAATAATTTTGCATAGAAATAATATTGCTTTATGGTCTGCAGACGTGCTTACTAACGGAGTTGTTAGATATGATAATGTAAATTGCCCGCGTTACCACGCAAGTTGGTCAATCTTCTAGAATAGGCAAAATATTGGTGAAAATAAGTGCCTATCGAAAAATTTATTTACTAGATTTCAAGATTGCACCTGATTATTCAAAATGTGGAAACGGTATAAAAATGGCAAACGTATCAGTTTCATAAAGCCTAGCAACATCCGTAGATGTATGAAAGGTTTTAGTTTCCACAAGCTACGATACTATTATTGTCCTCAAAAAAGGTAAAATATTATTTCAATAACCCATTAAATATTGATCTGCACGATTTTAATATAATTTTAGCTTTTGTTAACATTAATAAAAGTGTACTCTACTTTTGAAATGCAGTGCAAATTAACAACTTTGCGTCTACACATAAATTACTGTGTCAAGATGATAATAATTTTGAGGGTTTGCTAAAGTAGCCTGGATGCATAATCAGGTCATCTGCTTTATACAGGGAATACCAGGTCGCGGTTATGCAAATCGGATTTCTAATTAGCACTTCTACCTAGCCATGCACTTTATATATGTCAGTATTTTCATAATGTAAGAAGGAACCTAACGAAATATACCTCCGTATATCATACACAAAGAGCTGGTTGTGGAACTACTTCTTTAAGTCTCATTGAATCCAAAATGTTTTCCTTTTATTATGTTTAGAAATTCGCCGGTAACAAAGCATTTAAACAAAAATATATATGCTGTAAAAAGTAGTCAAAATATGTTTTATACTACGATGACGTTGCAGGAAATGCCGTGCTACATCTCAGTTATGTTTCAATCCGTGAAGTTCAGCCATCGTATGTTATGACTTATTGGCACAAGCTGCGAACTAGTAGTGCAAATCAGTAGTGGTCCTTGGGATCGCTCCTCAATAGCGAAACAAGGGAATGGGCATCAGTGATGAGACCCAATAAGACGAAAAGATCGTCTAGTGCATTTTCAGATAGGCAGCTTACGTATGCGGCTAGAAATTTAATGGCGATGAAACAAATTGATTCGTACGCAAATCCTTCTACTCAGTTGCAACAATAACGCATGTGTTTTAGCGTTTTTATTATTGCCGGGATTGGATAAATATATGGCATCAGTAGAACATTTCGTTATGTCGCGTCGTTCAACAGTGTGAATCGTAGCTGTCCTAAATATCCTCACAATCCTCCGATTTCTAACGGCTTTTTCAGGCTTCCTATTGTTTTAATAAGGTGAGCTGACCTGGAAAAGGGACAACCTTACATTAGTGTCACTTGAGATGTTCATTATATCTATCGTTTACCTTGATTTTAATGTCTGTATCCAAGTGCAAAGGATCTGCATTTTCATATTTAGCACACGTATACTTTGGATGCGGGGCTATCTTGGTACGCCTATATTTGCTCTCATGTTTCGCAAGAAAAGCCTATAGCCTGGTTACAATGCGTCTAGAGCAAACTACATTTTCCACACACCTTGCATAGCCGCCAATCTGCCACATTTTCTCTTTGATTCTAATTGGCTGTACTAATATGTACAGCTAACTGTTCTCTAGATATGGGTTCACGTAAGTCATTCATTGGGAGTGGTGACGGAATATCCTAATCAACATAACAAACAAGATTTAAAGAAACGGTTATGCGCCATATTGCTTCACGACGGAGAATCATTCGGTGAAACTTTAACTTAAATCCACGCTGATTATAGCTAACTTGACTAGCACAATGCGTAAATTATACGCTTAATAATGTCACTGAAATTTAAGACTGTAGAATACTTATACGGAGACACCTTCAATGGCTCTTAATTTGATGCTAAAGTTGAAGGCGAATGGTAGTTAATGCACTTAGAGTAAAAGTCAAACCAATAAGTGTTCCTGAGCACAGTGAGCTTTTACGTTCTAGCAGCAATTTATTTGGTCGGTTCTCATCGTGTTATTTGTTCCACTATGAAAAATATGCGCGTGGTTGTGGAATGTTAGTTTGGATTGTTGGCTGAGATTTGCATTTTCGAAAAACGGAACTGTAGTACCATTTTGGTAAACAATTGTCCTACCAGCTCTTATTGATCATGTATGTTTTGGCGCACCTTGTTAAATATACTGATAAATTTATTTGTATCCATTAGATGCAGTTATTTTGTGACAGCGTAATAAATAAAGTAATTCACTTGTGATCGACATACCGGGGCCTCTTTTATAATGGTATCGTAGGTAATGAAAACAGAGCAATGAAACAGGAGCTACCAGGCTGCAGTCTAGAAAACAGACACTGTTGCTCACTGTGGCCGCAATCACTCGTAATGGACAGTATTACGTACTTTAGCTCATGACATTAACTCATGACTTTTCGATTGGTTCCAAGTAACTTCCAAGAATTTGAAACCAATTACGGACCCCCTGTTCGAAAACTGTCAAGTGAATTCGTTCGATTGGCGGGACTTGAAGCGAACTGGGAGAATCATCGCGTTTTCAACATGAGATGTCTTAAGACAAACCTGATCCCCAAATGTCTCACAGTGAAACCCCTGGACAGTACGTATACCTCTGCAAGGATTGCATTTAATGATTCCAAGGCCTTTCTGAAACAGCGGATTTACCTAGTGACCAAACGTTTAAGCGAGATCCGCATCCACGCGAGGCTGATCCTGGATCTACAGGCCGCCATTACGCCTCTCGACTACAACCAAATTTTTAATAAAGCATCAGACGTCAAATTGAAACAAGGGCAGGATGCAAAGGTAAGACAAACGTGTAATTTCGAGCGTTTAATGTCATTGCATCCTAATGCTACCCGTCCTACTGAGAGTTCCGGGTCTGTTAGTACATATTGTAATGTAGTTAATATCAGATAGGGTTTTGAATGAAGCGGATTATAGATTTTTGGAGAAGGGTTTGACATTTACCATCAATAAATCTAAGATATATGCATAAAAGATTATCCCAAGCATTGAGAGCGCGGTGACAAATTTGCCCGCTACGTAGGCAGAGAATCTTCGGGCACAGGTATAAATATCAGTAAGTTTCAGAGACCGCGTGAGCAAGATCTTCCGCAAACTGAACGTAACGCATTAGATTCCTTGAAGGAAGACTGCAACAGTGTACTTACAAAGGTTGACAAGGGGAAAACCCTGGTTTTAATGAATGCGTCAGAATACTTAGAAAAAAAGGATAACATTTGGAGACGGGTCCATATACGGTAATTGTTGACAAGACCGTGGCGTCAGTAATAAACAGGAGTAAAGCGGAGGTTGGTAACTATTTAAGAACCGTGAAAGAGGATTTAGGGGCAGGTAAGTGGTACAGTCTATACCCAAAATCGACTTTACCTCCGAGGGATTATGGCTTGCCAAAAGTTCACAAACCCGAAGTTTCCGTACGGCCCATAATCGACGGTATAGGCTCCCTGACCCATGAAATGGCGAGATATTTGGCAAGGCTATTGAAGCCTCTAACAGGATGAACCAGTACATTCGTGAAAAACTCCTATGGTTTCGCTCAATAGATGGCATGTCTCAAAATTGAGTCTGATAACTTGATGGTCAGCTTCAATGTTACATCACTTTTCACAAATATACCCAAAGAAGAGGCGCTAGGAATAGCGAGACGTCGTCTAAATGAAGACGTCACTCTGCATGATCGGACGAAACAGACAGTTAGCCAGATAATCGAGGGGATGACAGTGTGTCTTAACATGTCTTACTTCGTTTTTCAGTCGAAGCTTCACAGTCCGGAACAAGGGCTCGTCATGGAATCACCAAAATCTCCTGTACTGTCAAACCTGTATATGGAAGACTTCACGAACAGGGCGTTAACAAAAACCACTAACTCACCAAACGTTTGGTGGCGTTATGTAGATAACACCTTTGTACTTGTTAAACGGGATAAGAAGGACTAGTTGCTTGCTCACTTAAACTCTATTGATGAGACAATACAGTTTACTATTGAGTTGGAATCTTGTAGCGGCACAATACAATTTCTTGACTGTCTGGTTTACAGGATTGAGGGAAAATTAAAGACGACAATATATCGCAAGCCAACGGATACTGAAGGCGTACTCCACTACACTTCGGGTCATCCGAAACAACTTTACGCTGGGATAGCGTCAGCGCTGTTCTACAAGGCACAAACCTTGTGCACGATGGAGGAGGAAAAAAGGCCGCGCGGAAAGTGGCAAGGAGCAAACTATTAGAAAGTGGTTACCCACGACGGCTAGTTAAACGTCAATTGCATAAAGTGATACACCGGCAGTCAAGACCTCCAGCCGAGTGGATAGGAACGGTCGGAATTCCGTACAATGAAGGCACTTCGGAGGGAATTCGGTGGGTACTAAACAAGGAAATTACAAGGGTGATCTTACTGCGAGATCGAACATCGACTATCATTTAACCTAAATTAGACTCCGTGGATCGGTGTTCGCACGTCGTTCAAATATCCTAAGTGCTACTAATTTTTCTAACCGTCGAGGCGATGTGAGCTGTCAACAGTGTGTGAAGTGGCGATGCTCTCTGGAAAGTACGGGTAAACTGCTGCCGAGGCGAGATGTTTGTCACTAGTGTTGTTAGCCCAGACCACCTAAAGCGCTGTACTATTCTTATGTTCGTGTTCACCGGCCCATCTGACGCTGCGATTGCTTTTTGTACTGTAGACATTCAAGATTTGCACACTCGAACAAACGTTCTAATCACTTGAGGTTCAATCCCTTTAGTCCTGCCCCTCAAGAAGGACAACCTTACTGCCGCATATGCCCCTAACCAATTGAACTAAGTGACAAAATCCCTCCAGGCGATTTCTGGATAATCCTTGGCAATGAACTACAAATTGGTTGCTAGACTGAGGTCAGATACGAAGCCGCAACGTGTGACGACTTGGGATACACTGTTTTATCTACCGTCGTATTTCGCGTAGCATAATTAACGGAAGTGCAGTGCCGCATTATTGCGGTAAGCAAGCGTGCAACAACGGTCAGTTTGTGAAACAAAATTTCTCAGTTCTGATGCAAAGGTCTAAGACAGATGGAGCAATGTTTTAATACAAGGAAAAAGCTATTGCCTAGCAAATTACGTAGGATGGTTACTATAATTATTACAAGCTGAAAATATTGCGTGAACAAAATAAAAAGCGAATCAAAACTCAACAGCCGATTTGCAGTAGCACACATGAGAATGTTAATGACTAGATTGTAACCAGCGTCTTAGACAGTGCCCTTTTTCCACGAAATGGTCATCATTTCATGCGCATGGGTTTTAAATATAATGTAAATTTACCAGTGCGCCGTCAAGTGTTTATAAAAGAGGATTAATTAGGTGCGGTAGGATAGAGTTTTTGGCTGTGGCTTGCGAATAGAGAAATATTTCTTCGACATTCCGGGGGACTGTACTTCGTAGCCAACTGAAACTAATTTTCTTTAGAGAATTCTTTTGGTTGAGTTTAAAAAGAGGTTACAATCGTGGTTTGGTTTTCCGGGATCTGCTTCAGAGTTGTGAGATTCCACCTAGATGCCCGCAAAATTTTTAGCCTGAGTTGGCAGCGAAGGTGGGGAATTTGACAGTCTTCGTCGCACTGCTCTACTGATCACGTGGTGTTGGCGCATCCACCAATCGCAAGCCGGCTTGGATAGCGCATTACATGTAATGCCACATGCAGGGGCTAAGTAGTTGTAGAAATAAGGAGACATCCACTTTTCGAACTTCCCAAGTAGGAGGCCAAAGCACTGACTTGCTTCCAGAACGTGGGGATCTGAACATCATTAAAACCTCGTTAACGAATGTGCTCAAAATTTCATTTAAACTTACAGCAGCCACCTTCAAGGTTTCTTGACTTATATATTCTGTACTGAGAAATCTTGTCGAACAAAGACAAAAGCGGGTTCAGCAGATCTGTGGAGGCAAAATATACCTGGTTGAGCCTTAATGGCGATTTGCTACGCAGAAGATCTGAATAATAAGAATGAGACTGTGCGAACCATCACAAGGTACGACTGATTCGCTCAGATCGTCAGCGCCACAACTTGGTCTTCCCTCGAAAAAGAACCCCGGAAGTCGCCTGGCTCGAGTTCGTCAAAAAAATTCAGTCAGCTGATTGCACAGCCTTCAGAGATAAAAGCTTGCAATAAGTGCAAATCAGTTTCTTTTGTTAGGAGCAGAACTCGAAAATGGATGACAGTACGCAACGCAGCATGGCAAGTGTACCGAGAAGCTTCAACACCAGAAACTTGGGACAAATACATAGCCCAGCGTAACCACTGCACTCAACTGTTAAGAGAAGACAAAGCCGCCTATCAGCAGAACATCGGGAAAACCTTCAGTGCTAACCACAATCTGCTGTACAAGCACGTTAATAGCCTACGGAAGGTGATACAAGGATTTCTTCCACTCAGAAAGGCTAATGGCTCAACAAGGAAGGCTGGGAAAGCAGCAAACGCGCTGCAGATGCAATACGCCCCTACGTTTCAAAGAGTTTGGCCACCAGGCGATTTACCAAGCTTTGCCTTCTACTTACCAGGACTAACCCACATCAATTTTACCGCAGAAGCTGTATTACAAAAGCTGACTTCTCTACGCAAACACAGCTCGCCGTCAACACCATTCGTCCAGAGGCACTGGGAGCAGCAGCAAGCCAACTGGCAGGATCTTTAGCTCAGTTTTTTCTAGCGCTGCTTAGACCAGAACCAAGTTCTTACCATGTGGAAGCTTGGAATAATAACGCCGATTCACAAATGTGGAAGCAAAACTAATCCCTCCAAATACCGCTCCGTGACCCTTCTTCCTATAGTCTCCAAGGTCATGTAATCCATAGTTGTCGATGCACTGGTGTGTTGTCTGGAAAACTAAAACATCATCACTCCTGAATAGCATGGTTTCCGTCGACAGTAGTCATGTACAACTAATTTACTAATTGCACGCAATAGTTGGACCGACGCAGCTGACGCTAGAGGTGTTGATGTGATCTACCTGGATTTTCCAAGGCTTTCGATCGTCTAGACCACGCGATACTACTATCAAATCTGCAGCATTACGGGATCGGAGACCCTCTTTAAGCTGGATCGCCAACATTATACATCAACGGCAATTAGTGGTCAGAGTTCGGAGCTCTTTATCGGACCCCATATAAGTCGAGTATGGTGTGCCGCAAGGATCGGTCCTAGGTCCACGTTCGTTTTTGATCTTTATTAATGATCTTGTACAGGGAACCGCTTCGAACTTCCTAACGTTTGCCTAAGATATCAAGATCTGGTGCAGTTTCCAGGCGAACGCCGACCAACATGTGCTTCAGTGTGATTTAGATACGGTGCATCAATGGTCGACCCAAAACTTATTGCATTTCGGCGTCAGTAAATGCAAGGTGCTTTCCATCCGACTTCAAAGCAGCTATTCCTTCCGACTCGGAACGGATGTACTGCAACAATCAACTCTCGAACGTGACTTGGTGGTCCTGGTTCAAGATGACTTGGGTTGCTCCAGGCAATCCGAAAAGGTCTCGAAGACCGGGAACCAACACGTCGGGCTGTTGAGGCAAGCGTTTGGACAAACAAACAGCTCCATATTTCGACAAATGCTCAGTGCGCATGTTTGCCCGCATGTCGAATACGCAATTCAAACCTGGCATCCATGACTGAAACACGACCTTAATGCACTGGAGCAGCCACAACGCCGGGCATCTAAGAACGTAATTGGAATGCGCAATCATTCCTATCAGGAGAGACTGCAACGACTGGGACTGTTCAGCGAAAGTTATCGCGGACTACGAGGCGATCTGATTATAGCATACTTGATTCTGTGAGACCCACATCATGTGTGCCACCCTTTACTGTAACTCAGCAGCAATACAAACCTGAGGGGCCACTCATTAAAACTCGCAGAGCAATACAGTCGTCTGGAATGCCGCAGAAATTTATTTTCCATTCGTGTCTGTCACCCGTTGAATGCTCTCTTAGAATCGGTCGTCTCCGCACCAACACTAATGGTATTTAAAAGACGGTTAGACGAAGCACTCATCCACTTAAACTTTATCATGTAACACTACGTATCCATCCTACACCTGGAGTTTACTATGGAATTATTTGTTGTTAACTGCGGGTGCTGTGAATCTAAGAGGATCGCAGGACTACAGCGAAGCAAAAGAAAAGTCCTTATTTTCATATTTAAAGTATTAACTATATTACAAATCCTTATCATCATTATTGTAACGTTGATATCCCCATCAACTATCCAGCGGGACTTGTAAATCAACGCTTCTTAACCCGTATAAACTCATTGTTCATTGTTCAAGATGACACTACACTTTTTAAGGTATGGCAGGATTGTATTCCAAATATGTTGGGCGCATCCTTTGCCGTTCGCGTTAGCCCACAAATGGTGTGTAGGGAGGGATTTCTGCAACTGACTTTACATAATTTGTCCACCTGCCCATAAGAGGGGTTCGGTATTAGGGAAAAATAGTATCACGAAGTCCTGTCGGTACTTTTCTCTATCCATCCACAGGAGGTCAACCCATTGGTTTTTCTTTCGTATATACAGCCTAGAGGTCATCGGTCGGACAGACTACGTTGGCTCGCCAAGCTGAGTCACTCTTGTTCATGACTTTCAGCATCTTGTTCCTTTGAAGGAAAAACATCATTTTCTGTCGATGGTTTATGTGTTTGATGTGAATTCTACTAACCCGTTGACCCTGTTACGGACCCCCAAGTCCGCCAAAGGGGACCATTGGGATAAGGAAAACCAGCGTTTATAAACATTGAAATACGACAAGTTATCACAATTGCTTACAAAGTGAAAGTGGTTGTTGTTTTACCCAAGATACCCTTGTAGCAGTAATATCGCATTATCGATGGGGCTCGAAAGAGTACACGTTGTTATTACGTCAACTATCATCTCCTCTTTGGTGAACGTTAGGGCAATATGGTCTTTTTTCCTGTCATAAAGCCTGTAGGACTCGTGACGTGGCTGCACACCGGTGAACCCGAGACGGACGTCTAGTGGTTACCTCAATGCATGGTGGTTGTCTGCTTGATTCTAACCGCGGCCAATATTAACATAAATTACAAATAAATCCCCCAAATAGTTAAAACTAATCAGTAACCTTTGATTATCCATGTTATAAATGCCAATTAACGGGCATATATCAAATCTTCACATATTGCCGACGCTGTCAAAAATACAAAAAATTAGCGGCACTTCGATAAATCCATGCAAAACAGCTACATGCACATGGTTGACGGTATCCGGTTTCGGATTTACCTGTCACTGTCGCCAGCCACAGGAAGCCTGCGCCTACAAAGGGAACATGGGCGGCTTGCGCTGCACCAAACACAGCTCCATCCACACACCCCATATCCATTGTAAACCCGAAGGAATAAGACCGGGAGGCATGTGGATGCGAGCCAGGTCTCATCAACGGAGCCGGCCCACACTCCTTCACAGGTACGTTGAATTAGGGAATCAAGCACATACAAGGCGGTGGCTGGACCGTAGTTCGCTCCAACTGGCTGCATTGAACCATCCTTTGATCCTAACATGGCCACAAGAAATGTTCACCCTGTCCCCTCCAGCAGCGACCAACTGTCTCCTGGAGCCAGTATGGACGAGGTAGTGGGTAATATATATGTTGGCATCTTGTCAACATACACATCAAGCGCAGCCACACCGGGGATATCAAGTAACATCCAATCACTCGAGAGAAAGCTAACAAAGAAAAGAAATCGAATAATGCATAAGGAAACGTGACAGAAATCTTAAATAAAAGAGCATATGAAATAGGTTGTTAACAAAAGATCCGAGATAGGTTTAGGGGGTCAGAAAGTATATTTACGGAAATGCCACGAACACAAAAATGTTACCGAAATTAACTACAATTGGATTAAGCGAGTTGTGCAGGTTTATAAAAGAGCGTACAAGTGTACATGTATTTGAGAAAGAAAAGCATTAGGACCAAATTGAAAACCTAGCACCTGAAATAAAGGGACTTAGCATGCAAGCACGCGGTTAGTAAATCAAATGCAGCGTGCCTACCATCGCTGCGCCAGTGCTGCCTACGTTCTCTGCGGGACCCGTCGTCGCTTCGGTGGTGGTCCCGAGTGTCCGCGCTCAAGGCTCACTAAGCCTGCCTGACTCAGGCACTCGCGATCGCATGTGCTACAGCACCATGAGCTCGATGCCGATGGAGAAAAACCCATCGATGTATGTCGCTTTCGCTTTTCCAGCATCTTCTCTGCATGCATGATGGCTTTCTCCTGCACCTCGGCAACTGCCTTCGTAATCAGATAGCGCCATGCACTCCGATCAAACGCCTTCGATTCCCATGACCTGCAATCAAGATTAGAACTTGAGAGGCTCAATTTGATCATGTCCTGGTGACGGAACTATAATTCCCTCACATGTCGCTTCCCAACATTCAGCTGACCATGTAATAGCTGCTTCGGTATCCGTGTTGAATCCATACGGCTCACATTACCGAGCCACAGATGTCTAAGCAAAGTATACAGTCCACTGCATACATTCCACTGTGCTGCAACACATCCGTGTCAGCAACACTGTCGCCCCAACCAATGCACAAAATCTGTCAAAACACTGCTGATGGAACCGCTCGGGATATCACACATCCCGACGGTACATCGTCCACGTTTCACTGCCGTATAGAAGAACGGATAGTACCATGGATTTGTACACCATCAGCTTCGTGCCAATGCTAAGCTGATGGTTGTTCCACACTCGGTACTCTTAATTCCCGAATGCCGCCTCTGCCATCGACACGCGGATACGAAGCTCAATGTGTACCTGCTGAACAGTAGATATCACAATCCCAAGGTAGCAAAGCGGGAGGTGGTTTCCAGTACTTTATCACCAATACTGATTCGCAGCAATATTGAAGATTGCACCTCCGGTGAAGGCTGAAAGAGACAGACAGTTTTGCTTCTGTTGATGATGAGTTCGGATTGGAATGCTGTCGAAGCCAGAGCACTCGTCATATGCTGCAACTCATCCGCGCTGTGTGCAAACAACGCACAGTCGTCAACAAACAGCAACATACGGATAGTTGTCTCACAAACTAGAGCTCTCGCACCGAAACGACGGATGTTCAGCAACCCACCATCAAGCTTACGGTGCTCCACACGAACACCGTAAGCACAAGCGGCATCAAAAGCACAATACATCTAGGCAAGAGCAAGAGCTAAGACACAGCCTTGCTTCACACCAGAGACAACTGCAAAGTCATCCGAGGTCTCTCCACTCAGCTGCACAACCTCTCGCATACCACTGTGCAGACATTCAATTAAACTTACAAACTTACGCGGGCAACCAAAGCTACCCAAAGCCAACTAGAATGCCTCGCGGTTCACAGTATGCAATGCCTTGGTGAAATCAACAAAAAGCGAGTACAACGGCTGGTGGTTTTCTCTGCACTTCACTTGCAACTGACGAGCGGCAACCACCATATCTAAAGTGCTGCGACCCGAACGGAATCCACATTGCTCTTCCGACACTTTTGATTCCACAACGTGACTCACGAGGTGTTTGAGCAGGACTCGGGCAATCACCTTGCCCACACAACTCAGCAATTTGATGCCACGATAGTTCGTGCAACATTGCTTGCTTCCTTTGCCCTTGTACAGTGATAACACAAGGGCATCCTTCAGCTCAGGAGGCACCTCCTCCTCAATCCACACGCGTTGCACCAAGTGGTGCAGCGCAGTCAACAACGCGGGTCCACCGTGTTTCAATATTTCAGGTGGGATCGCGTCACCTCCGGCACATTTGCCCTTTCGCAGCTGAGCATGCGCTCTGTGCGTCTCATCCAGTTTCGGCGTATCCGCCAGATATGCCTTCACATCCTGCTGCTTTAGGCAGTTCAATGTAGGCCAGTCGATTTATGAACGCTTGTACAAGATACAGTCAAATTGTATCCGCCAGACCTGCATTATGTCTGCAGTCTGGGTGCAGGTAGCGCCTGAACTAACATCGATCCGTGTAATCAGCGGTTTCAATCTCGGTTCATACACCGCCTTCAAGGAGTCAAAGAATTCCTTGTGTTGGCGGCCTTCGGCGTAGCATTCCATCTGCTCGCTATCTCCGTCCACCATGCATTTTTAATGCGACGGAACTCTCGGGTCAGTCGCGTCGAAGTTTGCAAAACGTACTATCCTTCCCCAGGTTACTGGGGTCTGCAACATGTGCAGCAAATGCTGCATTCTTCCCCGACACCAATGCGCCAATCGTCACATTATTGTCAGCAAACCAATCAGACCGCTTACAGTTGGCGCGCCCGATGGTCTCCTCGGCAACAGCTGTTACCTGGTCGCGAATGTGGTGCCACAGGTCGCCAACTGTGGCTATGCAGTCCACATCACCACACAGGCTTGCAGACATCGCCTTCTCCAGCTCAGTACGTTTCGCCACAGTACCGAGGGAGAGAATGTTAAATTTACGCCGGTTTACGGCGGGAGTGCAATATATGGAGTTATGAAAGTATATGTACAGTTTGGTGTGCACCGATACTTGATCAGTGTTACTCTCAGATCCACGCAATACACGTATCATGCGCACTTCACGCATATCACGGTGACGTACGATGACACAGTCGAGAAGGTGAGCGTGACCACTCCGTGTGTGCGTCCCAGTTGCTATATCACTTGCACTCAGTGCAAACCGAGTGTTCTTGCTCGGCAGGCCGTGAGTGGCACACATTGATATCGGCCTGTCACCGTTCGCATTCGCTGAACCTATGCTATGCGAACCTATAACATCTGTCCACGCTGATGTATCACGCCCAACGCGCGTTGACTCACGCAGCAGAAATAGTCGGTTGCTCCTCGGCACAGACCGTATCACGGAGGATAGCTCAGTGTAGAACTAATCAGGCGTGTCATCAGGATAACACTTGGTCGGACCCTATGTGCTTATAAAAGTAGCACACTTACCTCTTCCTAGTCGTATGCGAACATTCCTCAGTCGCGCGCTGATGCCCGTTGTTTCACCCACCAGCTGGCCATGGAGGCGATCGGATATTGCGAATCCGACCCCATGTTCACGTGGTGCTGAGGCGGCGTTGCCCAATTAGTAGAATGTGTAGCCAGCACCTGCTTCCTGTAACTTACCTTGCTCAGCGAGCTGAGTTTCACTGAGCGCCGCAATATCGATGTGGTAGCGCGCCAGCTCCATTGCGACCAGTGCAGTGCGTCGCTTGGGGCGCTCGCTGGAGTTCCGGTTCAGTAGTGTGCGCACGTTCCAGCACCCGATGCTGAGTGCTTTGCGCGCAGACATACGATTGCATTGGTATGCAATCGCACGCGAGGTGGTAGTTGTCCTTCGGAGGTTTGCTTGAGGGACTCCACCCGGAGCCTTTGGCTCAATAGCCTGACCCACAAACCAGTAGGTGATTCGGAGGTTTGCTTGAGGGACTCCGCCTGGAGCATCTGGCTCAATAGCCTGACCCACAAGGCAGTGGAGAGCAGATCCAGCTGGGGAATGTGATCGCAGAGGCAGATTGGGATCTGCTTGACGGCTGTCACACGCAGCCTTTGAGGATCTGGAAAAATTATCATATGTTTTGCAACCGTAATTTTATACGCACCTGCGGCCACGGCCAGACGCAGGTAGGTTTTTGGCTGGTTTGCACCAATTTGACCAGGGGCTGCTTGGCTTGAGGCGGGCAGTGGCAAACCATTGAACACCCGGAGGTGTCCTCCCACCGTCAGAGACAATGCGTGGCCCTCGTGCTCTATGCCAATCGAGTTTTGAGATTATAACCCGTGAACCTGTTGTCTCCCATGGCTAAGTTTTACGGGAAGTGGGCCATTGACCACTTTCTAACCTTCGAAGAGGATGGACTAGGATACTGCCAGGGCGCCCACACCTGACAGGAGAACGACTCGGGTCTTCAGCCAAAGCCTTCGATCAAATGAACACCCGAGAAGCAGCGGGTCTAGCACATGGTCAGTTAGCCGACTCATGCAGATTGGTGTCCTGGATCTTAGCAGGGAGAAGGACGAAACCCAACTCCCACCCAGCGTTCGCCTGGTGGATGCGCCCAGAACATGAGACTATGGCGCAGCAGTAGCAGCAGTGGGTAGACCATCTATCAGGATCTAGCCACCACCAGCCTGAGTGCACCATGGGCTCTCGCGCCACTGTCAACACATACATTCACACATACATACATATATGCACTCACATCTAGACATCCACTTGTGTGGCAAATATGTTTTAATGTACATTTCTCGATCACTTCTTATTCGCTTACCGTGCTCATGCTTGTACAGCCTAGTCTTGCGTTGACGAGAGTAAACTATATGTTTGTTTCACTTATTAACTTATATCAGTCCTTATAATATGTCCTCGCTTTGATTTCAACGCTAGTTATGGTAAGAAGACGTTTATTTAAAAAAGGGTTATATTTTTGACGAAGAAGCTTAAGCCTTGTTTCCACAAACGGCATCGTACCATATTTAACCACATATTTGTGCACTTATTAATTACGCAATTAGGATCTGCACACGATTAGCATGTCGCTTGATGTTCAAAACCTTCACTAAGTAAGCTAATTTTTAGTCATCGTTTGTCTGGGACCGTTAAAAGAAAAGGTCCTTTTTTTGCAAAATGATGATATAGATCAACAGAGCGAAGCCACTGCTGCAAATGGAAGATTCCTGCATTTACGAATACCCCAAGATTCACAGGAAAAGGCTTAATGCCAATGAATTTTGGTCACCAATATGTATAAATTTATAACTACACACACAATTAAATGCTTTTACTCATACTAATAATAGCTTTACCGTTATGTAGTTTTGTGATTGAATATTTTTATATGTGTGAAGCATTACATATCTAGTTCGAAAGATGCCATAAAATTGCTTTCGAAAGGCATCAGGTGGAGCCATACAAGGAGTTTACCTGATAGGATAAATTCACGCTTTATATATTTTGAACAAAATATAAAGAGAAAGAGCGCTTCTCTCCTTGACGTATTTGTTCGGTAAAAGTACGCAGCCGACTTAACCTCCACGTATGTCCGTTCATTAGTTTTAGGAAAACCTTAGTTTGGTGGAGTCTGCCGTACATCCACAGGCAAACGTTTTTTAATGTTCGAGGATATGTGGCCTAAAAGAGTTGCGTCTGGTTAATCCAAACCTGTCGACTGTTGATTGTAATGTATTATATACTTTAATTGAGTAAATGTGCACCTGGGCATATGGTATTTCATCAGAGGTTTTTATTTCACATTAATATTATGAAGACATCGAAGGAAATATGACAGTTTAAATTTCCGCTAAGCATCTATCATCTTTGTAAATGAAAGCTGAACTCAAGCACATAAAAGCAATATTATATGACATCGTTGGTAAATTGCTTTGCCAAGTGAACTTTTATTTATTAGAGGTGAATAAGCCTTTGTTAAACGGCTGTTCTTCAGCAGGTTACCGTTATTTCCCAATCGTAATTGTTGAATTAGGGTCTTGTGATAACAAAAATATTTTTCTGTAATTCCTTTTTCGTTTGTGAGGTGTTCGCTTGATTAGCTATTTTCTGTCTAGAGTTAATCGCATGTACTGGTCCACTCGTGGACAGACAAGGATGTTTAGCGAAGCGAGATATGGCATTACGCATTACGGGAGGGTAGCTTGAGAGAGCTGTTGGGAATCCTCGCTCTGAGAGCATAAGCGATGCACATAATACAAGAAAAGTAGAAAATATGAAAATATGAGCAGTAACTATACCGTTAGAGAGTATTATTCAGTTCAGTGAATCTCTTTACTAAACTAGTTAACTAGTTGACTAGTGTTTGGCCTAGGAAGTTGCTATCAAATGTGTTTTCGTTAGCAGGTAGACATTGTAGATTTCGTGAATAAATAGTCGCGTGTTCGATACGCCCCAGGCACCTGCACTTCTGTGAACACAAGCCGAGGCGTAAATGTTAGTTCATTTCATTTTAGTAGTTGTTTTCCAACAAATACAGCTGCCGTTCGTCGTGTTTACTTAATAATGAGAAACGGAAAATGAAGAAAAAATGAAGCGGTGTGAAAGAAAAAGTGAAACTATCAGTGAAAAATGTTTGGAAACATATGTCGGGCAAATTCCAGGAAGCTTTTGCTCGTGCAATAGTAAGGTACCATACTGGACAAAATATCTTTAACATTGCTTTCTTACCATTAAGATAGACAAGACATCGATGCTAGACATCGCGTTGTTCACCGCCGCTATTTCACCATTAATTCGGCTAATGACAAATGATATGAATTTTGAAAGCATACAACTGGTGCACGCTCAGCATATGAATCAAAACTGACTTTATTATATGCGGACACATTAACTATAAAAGACGGACACATGCTGTTTTTGGGGAGGAATACATATTCCCAGCGTGTGTATTAAATTAGAATGTTATTATTCTTAACAGTCAGGGAAAATGTTACCATGCATCATTAGTTAAATATTCAAAATGTTGTCCTTCATAAGCAGGTTAACACTTCGTTGTCTTCCAAAAATCGGAGATTGCAATCCAACTCGGTGTTCATGACATGCAGTGCAATCACGCCGGGGATTAGAACATTTGACGTTTAGATCAGTACAGAGATCAAGTGTTCATGACCCATTAAACATATAGGTTTAAATATTTAATTTATCACGAATAACGTCTAATTTTAAAAGGGTAAAATATACGATAAAATAACTGGTTGGGATCCTGGCAAAGGCCTTATTTGGCATCAAGTTAGTTAGGCTACGCAACAACAAAGACAGTTAAGCTGTTCATAGAGTGGAGGTCATTAATATAGCTTGAGTAATATATTGGTTCGTAACCTATACTGTGAACTACAAAACTGAGCATAGGGCTGATACTCTCTCATAATCATAATTTACTTTAAAAAGCCCCTATATTTTCAGTCAACAAATAGCTCCATCAAGTGATCTACTGAAGGGAACGCTATAATTTACCAGCGGATTATAACCATTGTAATTACAGCAGTAAACGAACAGTCAAATAAGCTTACTACGTCTTAACTTGAAAATTGATTACACCGTTTGTGATAGTGACATCTTAAGTGTACGACAAAAAGTTTAAAATTATATCAAGAATTTTTTTAATGGTGCAGCTTAATTTTTCGCAGGATATTGATTAAATTGCTAGATTACAGTGGTAGTTTATATTCTCACAAAGTAAAACACAGTGTTGCAAAGAGATCTCTTTTGGGCAGTTCACATGAGGCAAATACAACTACAGGACTGAAAAATGCATTAGTAAACTGGTGTAAGCAACAATGAGGACGGATGGGGCGATTTCAACAGTTTTAGCATGTTCATTTGATGCTCGAATCGATTTAATCAGGTGACATCGTGATCGGGCTAACTGACAGCTAAATAACTTGTTTAAACAGAAAAGGCAAATTTACTAACCAAATAAAATTAGTTAATTACGCAAATAAATAGCACCCGGTTAAGCAAGATACTCCGGGGAACCTTATCATCAGGGCCATGGCAAAGTCAAGGGTTGCACAAGCACCCTATGCTTACATAGCTCTGGTTGTGTTAGCCGGATCGCGATGGCTTCGGCTGTCTGCAGGAGGCGTTTCCTTAGCCCTTTCGGGTATCGCCTCGGTACGGCGTAATAGACTTTGAAAGCATCTTTTGTCAAAATCTGATGCCCACTAGGAATCAGATGTTCCATAATCGAGCTGTTGATACTTCTGTGCATGCCTCTCCGCAATGACCCTGGACAATGTGAACTGCCGAAAAGAGATCTCTTTGCAACACTGTGTTTTACTCTTCCATGGGCATTATTCTCACAAAGGCCTTTAATATTATATATAGTATTACTACTCACCATGGAATCCATAAGACTTTATTTACTTTATCCAAGACTCCTTAAAATTAATAGATTCAAGCATACTAATAATCTTTATGATTTGCCGTTGTCAGAGATCATCTGAATTAGAGTCATTATGCTACTCTAATCGGCGCATTTCTCATTAACCGCATTGAATCTCATTTGTTGATTAAACAAACTTTTGTGACCGGATCTGTAAATATACCTGAATGAAGTTAAACTATTCTGAAAGAAATAAACAGTATTGTATAAAATTTAAGTTGTTAGTGACAGACTGTACAAAGCGCTAAATCACGTAATTCTAATCAAATTAAGCATTACACATAGAGGCATTTGTATGCAGTATGTTGCAAAACTAAAACGTACAGGCTACATTTCGGAATCAAATATGCCTCTCTGACTTCCCTTCAAGCCAATTGCGATAAGTTTGGTCAGTTCTGTATATTTTTCGCCAAATTTTTAGTTACAACAACCTACCTGCATTTCACTCAATAGGCATACCTAGACTTAATGTTATCGGCTTATACGATAACATCGTTACATCGTACATCGTTAGCCGAAGCCTTCAGTGGTTTGGGATCTAAGCACAAACGTCATTCGCCCTCCTTTTTCGTATCTATTGCAAATTGACTAATACAGTTTGTAGGCTCGCCAAACTCATTGATAAAGCCCCGTTGAACTGAGTTACTTAATTTATTTTTGGCGAACGTATTACGGAAAACGAACGGAACCCT
This sequence comes from Dicrocoelium dendriticum, assembly GCA_944474145.2. Taxonomy (NCBI): domain Eukaryota; kingdom Metazoa; phylum Platyhelminthes; class Trematoda; order Plagiorchiida; family Dicrocoeliidae; genus Dicrocoelium; species Dicrocoelium dendriticum. The sequence continues at coordinate 48,607,910 of OX104068.1, read as the reverse complement.
TTACGCGGTATGGCAATCCGTCATACTAACGGATCTAGGGACAGAGTGGCGGAACATGCGACCATCCCGAAGACCCGGGCTAAACCCGGACGGATACTGCTCACTAACATGTGTATCCGCTCAACACGTACGCATAAAACAATCATGGTTGAAATAAACGAAAGCAGGAATTAATGCAATCAATGCAGAGAATCGCCTTAAAGTCTACAACTACGACCACGAAATCTAGCTGATTTGCGGAAGTGCCTATGGCATTTATTACTTAAATTGTAGTCATGCCCTTTGGCGTAAGCTTAGAGTGGTGCAAATGCGCAAGTAGCCTTGATCTGCTTGCACTTATATTTCTGGAAACCGTTTCCCCGGTATCATGTTGATGGTAGAAACCGTGGCTAACAATATATACACAATTTCGTCACCAACCAATAAACTCGTAAAAGCATTCTTTAATGCCGTCCGCGACGCCTTGTCGGCTGAATGTTTAGAGTATGAGTGTGTCTTGTCATGCATTCACTTTGGAAGAATGGCAGCAACGAGCATAGTATCTTGGTCTGACACGCCAGCTCCACGCTAGACATTGATCACCATCATTCATGTATCGCGGGACGCAACAATCTCAAGTTTCCTTTGTCTTGTTAGCACTTTTCGCAGTTTTGTCTGGCAAGTTGGATATAGCGAATATCCCTTGCACCAGTCCATAACCGCAAATAATAAATTTGCTTTGTAAGTACAGCTCACTGAAGCATATATCAAAATATTGTTTGAGCGATAAATATCGGTTCTGCAAGAAACACGTGGTGATGTTTTCATCATTGGTTCACAGCACACTTATATCACAGCTGAAGCAGTCAGCAATACAATTACCAAAATTGGGGAACGAACTAGAATCATCAGCTCCGCAACGAAGTTCTCAATGGATAATTTCGGGCGTCTGCTTCGAATGAAAAAGATAACGCTTGTACGTCTTGTTAGTCTGGCCCTCGCAGAAATCGCGGAATTTTCGGATGGCTGTTTCTAAGTCAACTTGACTCTTGTGCTGGTCGTACCACATCGTTTTCAAGACAAGACGTGCTTCACCTCCGATCATATGTCGAAACATCATCAGGCGACTCGCCACCAGTTATTCATTGAGGCGGACCGGTACACATTTGCCTCTACAAATTCTCTAATTAGGGTTAAGTGATGTTCATCCGTGTTGAACGAGGCAGCATTTGCAAAGCTTGCTGCGCTCCAACCAACATCTGAGTACCGTTCTGTGATCTCGCCTTGGTCTTCTCTGACACCAAGTTGCCGAACTCAGTCTTTTACGGACAAACGGTTAATTTGACAAAACAAGCTCAGGAATTATAGAGCATGAGTATGTTGAATATTCATCGATGTAAAAAATAGGCCACTTCCATGACTACCGAAGCTTATGCACTCATGTGACTCACCCTTTTAACCACTCAAATGAAATCACCCCAGGGCTGTGAAATATGAACAAATCAGCGTGTAATCGAAGATGCTAGACGTACAATTATCTGCTCGGTTCGCTTGCAGTGAGTTAGCCTACCGCTTCGTCATTAAGTCCGCCTCATTTCTAAGGTTGCATAATCCCGTCACAAATGGTCGCGAAATGTGTTTTTGTGATACTTTCTGAGTTGCTAAACAGAAGGCAAATACATGCATTCGGGTAGCAGCTAATGCGCACCCTCTGCGCAATAAGTTGTCGCTTGCTCACAATATGTATTTAGGTGACTAGTTGTTTTGCCATTTATAGAAAAATCCTCACAAGTATAATATCGACTAAATGCGGAACCTCACGTGTTGTCCCCTTCGTTGTCCTACTTGACACTCAATTAATATTCATTACAGGAAATTGCAATTTTTCCGGTAGTTACAATGCACGACTGCAGTTTCCTGACTACACTACATTACGCAGTGTTTAGGACGGTCAGCGAGGTAGTAAGTGCTTTATACACGTCGGAGACGATTTCAACGCATCATTTTGTTCCTCTAACTGTAGATAAGACTGTAGAATTCGTATGGATCTAGAATCGTGGCAGTGAATTTGTCTCTTTGGCCGTCCGTTTACCTTTAGTGAGGGGGCTGACGAATATTCAAGCTATCCACTTAATTCTCAGTAATGCCAGTCCGCAAATACCTTACTAATAGCCAATTCAACTTGTCAAACCAACTGTGAAGCAAACAAGTAGCCCTATACATAAATAGGACATCTGTTCGTCTTGTCGGTTAAATTGTCTACCAAACATGTGCGCGCATATACAATGTAATCTGACATGTTCGATCAATAATTTACAAAGGACCATTCCCTACTGTACTGGACAACATTATTGATTGTAATCGAAAACAGCATCGGTTTTCTGGAGGCTTCCTATATTTAAGCGGCCGCTGATCTGATCGGACTTTACCAAACACTAACTTGGATAGCTTATCGCTGCTCTTCAGATCGTCGAATTGGGATAATTTCGTTCTGTTGATTGATGCTGTCAGTGTGACTTAAAATTTTTTTAAACTTCGTGTACCAAGAAGACATAGCGTCTAGCACCGGTAGTAACAGTTAATGCTCTTGCACCCAAGTTGTGGGGTCGCAGCCATCATGATACTGCAAACACCATTCCTTCGCACTCTCAGATGGAACAGCCATTAGCAAACCAGGTGTTTACGTAAAATCGCTAACCATCACTTTTACGACCCTGTTAGAAGGGGCAGTCTTGCTTTGTAAACTAACATACATGGTTCTATTGAATATTATCTAGATACCACTGACTTTTGCCTGCGCGCCATGAAGCGACTAATCAGTGCTGCGAAATATTACATTAACCAGTTTCCGATAAGGTTAAATCTACCCTGAAAATTTAGGCGTCGCAGACAAACCAATTATTTCTGGAATCTTATCAACCTGTATATGAAAAGCTAAATCTTAGCTATGTAGAATCATTTGACAATTTGACCAAATCAAAAGCACGGACCTTAACGACCTATGGATAAATATCAACTAATTACCCAAGCACCAGTTACCACACGTGGAAGGGAGAGAATCCATAGGTTTGCGCTGAATCGAGAGCTTATTACCAAACATCAAGACGTATTCATGACACCTGTCAGACATGCCAATGTAATTGCCTGAACTACGTGACAAATGATATTAATTCTAATCAGGCGCTGCCTATTTTATTTCTGAACATGAAAGGCATTCGCTTGTTTCCTTCAACTGAGACACATGATGGCACTCTATTTATTCAATATTGCAAAAGAAATGTTGTCCTACTTCTAATCGTAGCTTTCTAATCGAACATGTTCGGTAAGATAGATGGAGCCAAAACAGAGCTAGATCCGCTGATTAGCGACCTTTTTAAGGCGGTAACCTATGATTTCCAATAATCTTGCTCCATACAATTGAAGTTCTCTCATATAACAGATCATACATTTGGTTGACTACAATAAATTATGTGCTCATGTGTAGAATCATTTTTTATGTAATTTAGTAAGTGCTCATCGCAGCAGCAAGTCGTCCTTATGGATCCGTTGGATGCGCTACTGATGACGACAAACAGGTTGAAATTGCAGTCTATTTCTTTCTCGAGCATCTGGCGGACTATCTCATAGGAAAGCTGTTGCCGCGAACTCAAATAATTACCTTAAATAATGGCACGCTCGTTTCATCCGACCTACGGACTAGCCTACATACATTGGGAGTGATCGCAGGGCCATGGGTAGTTGTTCAAAAATATGACGGATTATCTATCCTCCTGAAAATGCAGTATCCACTATTACGGGCGCGCTGTGCCTCTAAAATCTAATACTAGAGATGCATTACGATATGCTTGTCATACAGTAGCTGACTCCTATATGCGTTAGATTTATTTAGTGAATATCGCCGAGGAAGTAAGCAATAACTAGGGCAAATTTAGGAACATCATCAGTCACCTGATTTAAAAGACAGCATCGACGGAATACCGCATCACAATCTGCATAAACAAAGCCTAATTCAGTACACCATCAGTCAGTATTTACTAACTCGAAGTAAGGTGAGTAACTACCTATGTATAATGCTCAAATGTGCTTTGTAAGACATCTGCTAGATTAGTCTGCTGTCATTTATCGTAAACGGAGTAATCGGCTTAATCTGGAAATTTATGGCACCGTATCTTTTATATTTGTTTTGTTCGATCATTTAATTGCGAGTTATCAACACCTGACCATTGCTTGTTCAGTTCAAGTATTTTACTCTACTCTGTACGTTCTACCATTCGTCTATTGCAAATGTGCAAATAACTGTTCACTGATCAGGTGCATGCACATATGGAACTAGCTGTTGCCATTAGTCGTAACAACCGAATCCATTTTTATTTACAAATTACCTAGTGCTTACTCACCAGCATATTGTCTGAGGAGAAGTTGTAAAACGAGTATCTCAGTTTGTATACTTAGAGGTCACTAGTCAAGTGATAGGCTGAGAATGCGCCTTAGTCTCGAAATAAGTTTGACTACCATATAAGCGAACTTTTCACGTCTTTGTATACCACAATTGCAGATAGACAGGAATCAGGGAATAAACCGCCCTTTGTCATAAGTATCAAATTGTGTGTCGATAGCTAGTTGAAACTAAGACCAACGCGCTGGAGCCATATTTGATCCATCACCAACCAGATAATTTCAGTGAATCCCATAAAGTTGACCCAAAAATGCCCTTGCGTACCATGTTAAATTTAGCCATCAGAACTAAACCAACTAATGTTAGCCAAGGATCACTTAACTATAGTGTCTCCGCCGTCACAGGGATCAGTGGTTCCTGGGTCCATTGTTCGTTCCGGCTGGAACTGCGTCTCCAACGCTTTCTCTCTATCCAAGAGATGCAGTTGGCCACGCATTTCCTAACCGCATTACAACATCAGCGAAAAGGCCGAAGCACCTGGACTGTCTGTTTTGACCTGCTGTAAAGGATTGTCATTAGGAATAAGATATCATTGAAGATGATAAGTATTATAAGCGAACGTACGGTGTACAATGCGAGGCAGACCTAACGGCCAGCTTAACAAATATGCTGTCTTTTAGATGGCTAGCGCTACTACTGCCAACGCCAACCCGTGCTGATTATTTCCTATGTAACCGTCCTAGCTCTTTAAGTATGGCAGCACTACTTTCGTCAGGGCAGTTGACAGGTTGTCAGCAAAAATTTGACTATTCCAATCAAATAATTCGCCTATCTAAAACTTGTGTATAATAGTGCTACGCATTCACTTGTCGCAACCTAATAACATGTAAAGCAAATTAACGGCCTACATACACAACTAAAGTTAACTCCGCCAGTTACATCGTTGAACGGACGCATCATATACTTTGAGGCACAAGACTAATTATAGAACCTACGTTATGCACAAGGTACCTTGCTAAGTCTAGCATGTTATATTGTCCAAGGCTAATCTTTTATGACACTATCCCACTGTAGGGTTGATTTTCCCCAGTTGTTTGGATACTTTTTGCCCACCTAGAAAATGTCGTTCATTTCTGTCAGGAAGCTACACCTACTCTACATTTCTTCCATATCTCGTTTGCTGAAGTAAAAAAAGGGTTTACCGGTATATTATTTATGGGTTTACGACTCCACAAAACGAATTGCTTTACTCGTTAGAAAAGTTCGTCTAGCTAACAAGAAAATGTGTTACAATAAAGAGCACATTTACCTTTAATATACGTTATAGTTAGATAAACCGACGTATTAGATCAACTTAGTGGATAAGGTTATCAAGAACTCCAGTTAGCTGCATGTGTGTATGGGAAAAACAACTTCACCATAAACATAGATCAGATTATTGGACTATCTACGCTAGATGACCCAGTAACCACCTACTATTTGCGAAATAAATATTACAAAATTAGGTCTTTCCACCGCAGCTGTTATGTGTGGTTAGACAACGAGTCGAGCTATCTGAAAACATTCGATGTAATGCTTGGCCCGACCAGGTGACTAAGTTTGGTTTTGGATGGAATGCCTCCGGTGAAAAGATTCAGAGGCGTCTGGTGCGAAAGTTGGACAATTGGCAGTGAGACATTTCTGTCGCAGATGAAGTACACGTATGTAACGGTACACGAGAAAATAACAGTAAACTTGAAAAGTTGCTTTTAGATTTTGCAGAGCTGGATAGAAGACGAAAAATTGAGAAAAAAGAATCGCGAAGTTCGGAGATCGTTTTACGAATGCGTCTTAATTTCCGCGCATTTAGAGTCGTACCCTGCAAAGGTGAAATGATAAACGAACTATCCCACTTACTGGTATGCAAGAAAAAACCCGGCAGAACAAAATGCTTTTGCACTTGAGTTGATTTTGACAAAGCTGGTACAAATGATAAAAGAAATTGGTATTGGAGCGACAAGTAAGTTCAGTTATTTTAGAAATAAGAGACGCGATTGCAGACCCAGCAATTTATATTGGGGTCTAGTGTAACAATAGTCAACAGGGAATTGCAGCCATATTGCTGCAAACGTAAGAAACAATAGATTTGCAAAGCCTTGCAGTAAATTTAACATACTATCACTAATGAGAAATCGAGTAAGATATAAATGTAGTCAAGTTTATCATTGAGCGTTCCAACGACTAAAATTTCAGGCAAAAACGAAATTCTTTACTGATTACCTAGCTTTAACGTCAGCCATCAAGAAGCCACATCATTTCTTGCTGCAACGCTTACAGGGACCGCTCATGTTTTCCGAAATACGGCCTGGACTTTACTTCTCAACCTGGTTTTGGGAGGTGCATCGCCAACATGCGCTCAAGTGCCAAAAAGACTTAACTGATGGTCTGGAGTAAATCTGAAGTTGAAGCATAACTAACGTCGCCTTTTTCTTTCCTTTATGAGTTAGTCTTAATAGATAGTCTGATTTGAAAATTTAATCGACTGCTTCTTGCAAAGAGTATGTCGGCAATGTCGGAAATATGTCAGAATACGTCGGAAATGTCAAGCAGCTAACATCTGGTAATTATACCTACGTCGTTCGGGCTAGCTGTTGTCAAGGCACAAATACCAAGTCATATGTTAGACTAAATGCCGAATCGTCCAGTTTGCAGTAAGTAAACGTTCATCAAATGGAAGAACCAATGGTACTATAAGACGTTCTGGAAATATAAATATAAATATATTATTTTAAATATAACCTGACCTAAACTAGTGTCTACCCATGGCAAACCTTGTGCGTTCACTTTATCAGACATGGGTATTTCTGATCATCTTTCCGATAAGTGACAGAAACTTACTACCAAGTAATTCAAAATGCTCGGCGAGGAATGGGGAGTTGTTCATTTAGCTGCATGCCTATAAAACGACCAGTATAATGTGAAGGCAGTATCAGCTGTGAATTAGGTGAAAGGATACCAATCATGAAAAACCATCTAAATGCTGACTTGTATCACATGTATTTGAAACGAAGGAACATTCCATAGTCAGAGATCAACTTAAGCTCCTTTTAGTGTTTACTTCTCCCCCGAACAAACACTTTGCTGTCCGCATCCATAATTCTGCTTCAGCTGGAGTTACACTCACATGCGTTTCTACAGGAGTGTCCGCAAAAAGGATGCCTCAGAAGAAATAGTATTTTTGTTTAAGTAGCGGAAGGTCTGAAACTGCTCTGGACTGGCGAAGAAGTGTAAAACGTACTGATACCTGCGAGCGATAAAAGTAAAGGCGACACTTGTGATTCTTTAAAAATAAGAAAGAAGTGTTGAATTGAAAGTAAGAAACGATCTATATAGCCGATACTGCACTCATACAGAAAGTATCCGCTTAGCATTGGGGTGTCATTAGAAAAACAAAGCGATTAAGTTTGCTGAGGTGCCGAAAAATACAGTAGGGTTACGTGTGGGGTAGGAATGTACGGTAATTCCGGTATCCGTCGGAAAGCTGAAGCTGAAATGTGATTATGCTTCGGTGGTTGTTTGTTTTTGCTAACGTAATGAGTACAGCTACCCAATGGGTCGGTCGTGGTCATACAGTAAGCGGCACGGCCATTATGCCGATAGGTCAGTTCAGGATTTAAAGCCAAACACATTAGAACGTGTCTCTTTGTCCGTGACAGTAGATTTATGCTCACAAACTCTACATAATTTTTGCTTATTGAGGGCTATAAAGTCCATGTTAAGTTGTCTACCAAACGGTTTAGCAGACCGCTTTATCTTATATGACAATTGCAAGCTGTCTTCAGTTACGCCTGTTTGACTTACTGCTAGCATAAAATGACGGAAACCTGCACACGTCCGTTCTCATGACCAGCTGGTCCTCATCCTGCCTCCTACGCATTGGGTTTGTGCTGTTGCGTAGGCGTTGTACTATACGACTAAATTCGTCTTGTTCTTCGAAGCTCTGCAAACTATCTGTCGGAAATATATAAAGTTTAAAGCGTACATATAATAAACACAAAAATTAACTACCTATAGCATATACCTGAATATGAGCACTCAAAATGCTGCACTACACGTTTCACTTCCTCAATCACTTACAGATGCATCTTTGTTGGTCTGCTTTTTCCTTGTCATTCTGTTTTCTCAGAATAATAATTCATGAAATTTGTTTAACCATTCTTCAACAAATGTTTTGTATTCTTCAAAAATTGTAGGAATAAGATACCTAATTTGCTTACGTGAGTGGACCACCCACTTGGTGGTTGGTAAAAGATACGCCTGCTGATGCTACAAATTGCATTCCCGGAATTACCGAAAATTTGCCATCTCTTGCACGGCATTTTTCTCCGAAATAAACAATCAGTTTCTGCTTACGTACCATAACGCAAAAATTGCCGGAGACTTGGAGGGGATTCTACGTCATTCCTAAAAACTGACACCTCACGACCGACGGGTTCCTCCTCTTTTGGACTCATCAGGTGAGGAGAACCGGAGCCCGGATGAAACTCGTGGCATGGTGGTTAACGGATAACACTTTTATTAGTATGCTATTGAGCTGTATCCATGGCGGTTTTCTATTTTAGATTAAATGCTCATGAAATCAGTTTTACTCAATTTCCAACCAGATAGAGGCAATCGAAATACGAACAATGATGGAGTGTGACATTAGACGGACAAGACGGAGTTACGGGACAAGGCAAGCTTCTTATTGCTGTAAACGGTCGGAGCCGAAGTGTGGACGTTTACGTGACTCCCGGTCCATGCTGATGGTTTGATTTTGCTAAACTACGCTGGAGTGAGTTTGTTTGACCGCAGCAAAGGAAGAACCTTATGCATGCGGAAACATCGTTACTTATGGAAGCGGCTTAGTTATTTTCATGAATGATTTCTTTAGTCCAAGTGAGACATCACCTGTGCTGAGATGGCTGTTTTGAAAACCTATTGCTCCCTGAAGGACCGAGTTCCGAGCATTGTGTCGGTATTGTAACTTGCTTTGTCCCTCCTCACCCTGCTATCTTCCCCCACTCCAATAAGATCTCTGTCTTGGAGTTTAATGCGTAACTAAGCAGTTTTTCCTATTGGGTAAGTATTACTATCTCTCTTTTTTGATATCTTATATTAGTAACGCGTCACAATAGTTGAAGTGTGGTTCTCACATGTACCTAGTGTGTATTGATGATCGTGTTAGAGGATAGCCCGTATAGGTCTCAGTTAATTACTGGCATGTAATCAGACGTGCAAATACCTGTAATTCTACACAGAAGAAAATTTGGCTATTAAGTAGAGCATTTATAAAAGAAAGTTAATCAATTTTTGAGTAATAGATTGTTAAAAATATCCAATTATGGCGTAAAACTAGTGCTGATGTGGTACCAAATCGGCAACAAAGCAAGCAGAGTGTTAGAAAATTTGCAGGTACAAAAAGGACAATAATCCAGCTTATTCAGTAGAGTTGCTAGGCAAATCTACAATAAGTTTAAAGCCTAGATGAACGAGACGTATCGGCGATACCACTTTCGCTCTCGAAATATACGACAGTACAAATGTATCATGAACAAGGCTACAGATTTGTATATTTCGGCTCGTTCCTAAAATTTTGCAATGCTATAGCTGACATTCTCATCCAAAAGAAGCTGTTGCGAAACAATGATTATAAATCAACAATTAACCGTTGAAACGACGGGATTTATCACTCGGACAATAAATGCACATAACTTTTAGCAAGTCTGCAGCTGCGCAATACATCCAGTAAATGTAGTTTTCAACTGTTGCAGATCTAGATGCCGTATAAGACATACGTTACAAAACTACGATGGCTGTTATCATAACACAAGAAGTTGCACATTCTGTACCGCTCAACACCCGAACGATCAGGATCATTGCCTAATGTGCAGCCGAATTTGCGCCAAATGTGACAGGCAGAACCATTTTGTTTGCTGCTGCCATTCTTTCCAAGCGAACGTACTCACAAGACCAAATCTTCAGAATCTAACCATCAACTCAACAGCGACTATCGAATAGGACCATAATTGTCCATCTGAGCAAGTAGGACGGTTAACGAGAAAAGTGTTCGCTTCCAATGATACCAGTGAAGGGTTGTAAAGCATTTCATCTGAGAATGGATCAAAGCTACCTGAACTTACGGAATGGCTCCGAACGGCAACCGATAAGCTAGGATAAAATCAATGTGATCAAGCCTATATATAGATCCTCAAGTCAGTTTGAAGATTTGGTCGTGAAGGATTCGCACACGCCAATTGTCGGTAATCTTTCCAATCAGTCTTGAGTTTGTTCATTGTAACCATTATTGTTTTCATGGTTGTCACGCAACGACAAATATTAGTGTATAATACTCGATGTATGTAGCCCGATTTTGGAAATTTCGTAGGTTCCAATCATTTGCAAATAGTTCTTTGATTACAGCAATATGCGCTGCCGACTTGCAGGGTTTCGTCTCCGTCACTTACTAAGGTTGCCATGGAATTAAGTAACTTGATGCCGCTAGAGCTAATCGCTAAACTCGACGAGCCAACAAGCAGCGTTAGTCAGTTCGCAAGTGTTACGAAACTTAATAGAAACTTGCAATTTTAGCATTTACCTGCACCGTTGAATAAAGCGTTTTTTATTGAGAAATCTACGTTACAAACATAAAATATCCTTTCGCGTTTGGCGATGGCAAAGTACTTTGATAAGAAGGATCTGCTTCCGCTTATGGCTAGTGGTCCGAGATAATTTATCCAATTTCCTAAAATGTATCGTACTTATCGTTGACTACATAAGATGCCCAGCATTCATAACGGCAGTAGGCGAGTTGATTTAAAACCATTGAACAAGCAAGCTGAGATAGACCTTAAACTTTTTAGAAAGACAGTTATCAAAAGCCCGACAGCAATGTTACACACACAGCTCAATGTCCAAAATACCTCAAAGGCACACAACCCATTGTTGTAGATAAAATGAAACACCTACCGACAGCTTGAAGACTCTAGGAGCAGGCGTCAACTAAAGCCACAAAACGATGAAAAGACCGGCAACAGCTCAGGAGTTTTATACATTACCCTGCTATAATAATAATGTCCTGATATGATGGACAGATAAAATCCAAAAGCAAACATGTATTGGATGCTTCTACTCATTAGCTTGTACTATTATGTAGTCAATGCCAAAGTAGTGATAATAGGAGGAAGATTGTCAAGTGGGCAAGGACACATTTTACTCCACCTCATAAATTTGCATCATCTTACACCGTGTCTCTCCACAATATTTAATAATCTTTTTGGGAATCGAACCTTGGCCATTCCCACTCACCACATGGACAAGAGAAGCCACTTATAGGCTCAGGTTGTTATTGCAATTCGTTTGGCTGACCATATTTGCTCAGTGCTTAGTCAATCGCAATGTAAACCTGATAGCATAACCCCCTACTTTCCCGCAGCTATACCGGGGACCTTAAATGACATGCCACACATCCCCACGCGATTAGTAGTAATAGGGTCGATCCAACTACCCCTGCACATTTCTAATACTCCAATAATATCCAATTTTAATATTCACATAACAGAGACAAGAAGAACATACGCATAAGCATTCATAACATGTTTTCAGTACTTTTGATTTCTGTCCGGTCCATTAAAAACATTGTATTTCCTAAGCATGCTTGTAACTTTCAACGAGCTGCAAACAATTCTTGCTACGGCATCGTGGCGCTACTCTGCTACATTAACCACTACCCTAGTGATTCCTTATAATCATCTTTCTGGGAAAGATTACTCTGAAAGAATAAGCGGAGCAGGAATGCTATACCTTCGTCCCGCATTTACCACCGAAAGAGGAGAACATTAACACTTAATAGACTACTGGGAAAAATGTCTTATCAGACTTAGTAAATGTCTCATAATCTCACTGGTTATCCATCTCAGATGTTTCATACTACATTTTACTTGAAAGTATCTACCACCAACCGAGTTAATCCACCACGAATGTTTTCAGTATCATTGCTGCTTTCGAATTTGTGTCTGAAAAGCTACAAGAATAAACTTGACAAGTGATTTCTACCTACTATAGATAAATTAGTCCTCCAGCCATCCTCATCTATACCCACAGCCTTACATTCTGAAAGAATGGGTAATTGGACGAAGAGGGTTATACTAGGGTAACTATATCGACTGATACGTTAAACATTTATATTGGGTGTCACCAACACCCAGACAGGCTTCTTAGGCAACCTCCCCGGCAGCGGCCACAAAAGGTTACGCCTCGCCTTCACATTCAAATCGTCCACCAAACGCGCTGCTCTTTCAAACTACACCATACATAGGATAGGTCAAATGATACGATCCTTAATTTAGGCTGCTTTCTCACTCCACAGCTATGGCTACACAGCATTGCAATAATTATATTCTCATATTTTACAAGCTAACTTCCTCTTTTCTTCAAAAGAAATGCGAATCAGTTATGTTCCGAAAGCTGCAGCCGCGTGACCTCTCATTCAGCCAACCATAAAAGTTATCAATCGCGACAAAATGGCAGAATAATTTACAATGACCTCACAGATGCACGGATGCATCGCTGAAGTCAAGCAGTGGTAGCTGATGCCGTGAACGCACGAAGAGCAAGCAGCCGTACGAATGACATGTAAAGCAAAATAGCTTGTCAAAATTCGCTATGGGATGGTCAACTACAGCCCCATATTAACAAATGAACTGATCGACGAGAAAGGCCTTTCCTTTCAAGACCCAGTCGCCATCTGTGAAGCATTTGGCTTAATTACGCTAACCTCATGAATCAGGAGGCTGACCTTATAAATACACATAGTGTTGTAAGAATGACTAAGACTTTAAATTGAATTGATATCTCTGTTCAAATTATCCAACATGCAAAATTTCGATTCCACCGTGCTCCATTTTTGATGTTAATGGCATCCAGCATTCGCTATAAACTTGAGTGGGCCTGATATGTTATTGCTCATTTGAGATAGATTTATTACAGTCGAGCCATTTGCAAGAGCTTTGAAAAATTTCATTTATCCCTCCACGCCACATGGTCGGCGCAAAGGAGAAGATTGACAGTTACAGACAAACCCATCACGCTCCTATATTTGTCACATTATTCTAAAAATGTGATGAATTTCTTCAAATTGCTAGCTTTATACGATGGTCCCAACATGGTTTCTTTGATACACGATCGTGCATAACGTTACAGTTGCTTTATTTTAACTACTTATCATTGTTTACTGACTCAACGTAAGCAAAGTTATTTCTATTCCTGGATATGCAACAGGCCTTTGCTTGGGTACATCATAAAACTTAATTATAAAGATAGCTTTCTTTGGAGTCTAGAATTCAACACTCGGCTGGCTATCCTCTTACATAAAGTACCGCTTACAATTAGCAAAATTATGCGATCATCGTTCTTTTTCGTGTCCAATAAACAACTGGTTTATACAAAGTAGTTTGCTCCGTCCACTACTTTTCACGCTTTTTTATCAATGAATTCAGTTTGGTTATCAAACATGGCGTGCAGTTCTTATGGGCCGATGAGAAACAAATTATCTACAAGTTCCGATGAGTTGACCCTCAGAATGTACTACTACTCATTCAGGATGGAAATCGTATACTGAACCATGAACAATATTTATCACGAGATGAAAGCAAGCGCTTGACACCACCCGTAGGATCGGTGGGACGAGTACAATGAAGAGGAAATATATATGAGTCGTCTACCATGCGTCTATCGAGATAAATAAGTTCAAAAAATGCTACTTTAAAATAAAGTAAACTAAAAATCGTGTGCAAGAATACATAAATATACGGAGTGCATTGATCGTTAATGTAAAAGGTTAGAAAAATGAAAAATGTTTGTTCACTTGAGAGTCCATGTGACATATAAATCCAGTAGTAGGGCATGCCTGACGTAAGCTAGCATGGCGTAGTTTATGTAACAAAGTGCTGGGAGGTAAACGCATTATTTAATCATACTTTAAAATTTTCAATGCAGTGGAGGATGCAACAATGTCTGGGAGTGCCTTCCTGGGTTCGCAAACCCGAAGGGAAAAACAATTCCGTCGACACACTAGTGGCCATATTGTTCTCTCAATTTCAAGCAGTTACCCATGAGCTGCGTGTGATGAAAAATTTTCAGCGAATGCCACCATACGTGTTTGCGGTCGCTTAATGATTGTTATGATTGTTATGAGATCACATCGCAGTCTTCTGTAGCTTACCCTGAAAACTTCCAGCAACAGCCTTTGGTGTTAAGAGTGATAGCGAAGGCCCTTCACATAATTTGTTACTCCGGTATATTGCTTCGTATGCCTTGGAGTGATGTTGCGACATAGGTTGCCAAGCTTGGAAAGCCTATTCAACGAGTGGGAGCATGTACGAATTGTACTTCCTTGAGAAGATTGAGGAGTCATATCTCCCGAATGAACTTTGAAGAATGCCGACATGCTGTTCGCCACTTTTCGCACGTAACTCAGACTGTGTTAAAGAGTTGAGGTAACTCTGTACGAGTATACCAAGTTCACGTTCCTAGTTGGTCTACAGTCAGTGCTCACCAACCAAGTTGGTGCGATCATGTCCATAGCTTAGTTGCAGAATGTGACATTTGTCTATGTTGAATTGTAGAGCGTTCTGAATGCACCAGTCCGAAGTCAAGTTAAGATCGTCTGGTCCCCTGATCATTTTCTATATTTTGAGATCATCCAAGAAAATATATGAAATAGGAAGCATATAGTCTCGCTAAATAGTTTACGAACACAAAGAACAGGTGATGCCCAAGCATCCAGCCTTGTGGTGCATCACAATACACATCAATCGCATAGGACAGTTTCCCATTCGCTCCCCTCCAACCGACATTTTTGTACAAAGTTTATTACCCAGCTCAGGATTGTGCCGTTAATGTGGTTCTGATGTTTGTGAGGATAAATTCGACGGTCTTAGCGATCAACCTAAGGCCGATTATCTTCTGCTTGCACTTAACTTATTAAACGCCGCTGTTGAAACAAAGATATTCACTGTATTCAGTTTCGATGGTGCGAGTTGGGCTTAGTGGATACACAGACATTCACATTGATATCAGTGTAGTAACAAGCAAGCTAACTGAAACTCACTGCTGAACCCGTTTTTGGTTCAGTACGAAACCTAGCGAGAAATGTGCGACTAAAACCCCAGTTTCCTGTTTTCATTAATCGCAACCTGTGATTATTGTGCGTCGTCCGCCCATCTTTTCTTATTTTATTATCAGCTAACAGTTAATCTGTAAAGAATGGCTAATTTTCTACTTTTTTATAGCGGCACGGAAAATGAACAAAGCCACCGACACCTCTAAATGTATAGTATCGTTGCTTCATTGCTTAAGAATTCCTGCTTTCGTTGCAAAATGGATTACTCATATTACAAATTTGCTTCAAACACCTACAAAAAGTCCGTAAAATAATTAGCTCTTTTACAGCTTATAAAACTAGAGTATAGTTGTTTTACACTTAGTTTACCAAATCTTGCTTAAGCCAGCTATTTATCGTTGCGGTGTTACTGCGATACTAGTTACGTAGTTTGAGGCAGGTGCTCTGTTTGAGCAACCACAAACAACCTGCTGACTGTTAATAAACATATATGTAAGAAAATGCATTGTTATAAATAATATATAATTGCAAACAGTTACGGTTGGTATTGGTTACACAATTGCATAGTATGCTCGGAAACAGGATCCAAACTGCGCCGGGGTTTCATTGCAAGTTGAAAAGTAGGTGTGTACAAAGCAAAAAATTTATGTCGTTAACCGCGCTACAATAAAACATATACTAAGCTTATGTAAGTAGAAATGGTATGTGGAAAGTGAATGTGTACGTGCTAAAATTAATTTAAATTAGTCTTTTAATGTTTCTCAAACAGTCGGGTTATCTATATATTTGACTACGTGTCCCTCTTGCCACAAGCGCTTCATTAATCCCACAATTGGAATAGCTTATTGAAGGACGGTCTTCTCAGCTTTTATTATAATTAAACGCCCGGGTTGGAGCTTAAAAACGCGACCTTAGCCGTTCTCGTTGGAATATTCTAAACTGTTTACCGTGGAGTTTTACTGCGGTCAATAATGTCCCAACCGTTCTCTTTTAAATCACTATGTGATTTGACCCGTGATCTGTGCTTTACAAATATAGTTGTAAAATAACGAATAATTTAAAACGCAGTATGAGAAAACATTTTGGAAGAAGTGAACGCATCTTGTTGTTTCGTAAGCTGGTCACAAGCATTGTTCTATTTATTGAGCGGAAATCCTATTGATAAATTTTGGTACCGTCTAATCACATATAATTTTAATCATTGATTTCATTTCTGTTGCGTTGCCAAATGGGTTTGCGAAGGCAAAATTAATGTTATAAAAATATTGACTGTTAACTGAAAACATTATGGATATTCATATTAATATTTATTTTCTTATTGTTTGACTACCCTGAAAGTCCTCATTTTCTTGTTGGTGGCATTATAACTAACTTTAATCAACGCTGGTTATCAACTGTACTACACAGATACCCATAGACTCGTATAACTTGCCATTTAGAT
The DNA here is from genome assembly GCA_944474145.2 of Dicrocoelium dendriticum. NCBI lineage: Eukaryota > Metazoa > Platyhelminthes > Trematoda > Plagiorchiida > Dicrocoeliidae > Dicrocoelium > Dicrocoelium dendriticum. The sequence continues at coordinate 48,590,954 of OX104068.1, read as the reverse complement.
GATTTCAAACCGAATTTATCAAGCGCCTTTCTATCGATCTTAGCTGGAGAAGTCACAATTGCTTCTGGCTCATCTGCGCCTTTGTTTTTGATTTATTATTAGTATATTTCCTGAAAGATAGGTAACAACTTTTTCATTCTATACACATTGTCGGATACGAATTTAATAGAATCGCGGAAACATTCCTGAGGGCAATATTGTGTATAAAATGTTTGATTTAGTCATGCAGGCTAAATCCGTTTTTGGTAGTGATGTACACATGATTTGAACTGATTTCCCACAAGAAACCTGTCGCCTTTTGCAAAACATGCCGCTGGGTTATATAATTACATCCTATTATATGCCATGGTGCCAGTTTTGTCAAGATGACCAGACTGTCGTGCAAAGTTGTCAAACAATGAATGTGCTTTCTAGAAAATAACACAAGTCTCCAGTTGATGTTTTCTTGAATGACAAAGACGTCCGTCTAATGATTTCATCTAACTGACTGTATTAATGATTGCGTGTTATCCTGTAGAAATAATATGCCTATGAGCGGATACCATATTATCATTTATATTAAAGTCTTCAAAATGTGAAAACAAAACTTATGATTCTAAGACATTTACTTGTGTTGAGTGCATAACCTTTTCAATTAAATAAGAGATAAAGGAGCTAAAAAAACATATACATCAAAATTGTTATAGGAATGTATAGCCATCCTAATCCATGAAGGTATTCTAGTCTGCTCGATGGTAAAACGGATGGCAGCCTGAGATGTATAGTGGATGCAGACAAACTAGTTACCAAATTTGGATCCTCCACACCGAGTGCATCATCCTCTTGCTTTTTTATCAGCGGAGGTGCAAAAGTCAGGTGACTAAAATCAAACAACTTTCTCAGTCGCGATGCTTGACGACTGGAAGCTAAGAGACGTTGCATTGATATTAGTACACTGTAGTTATGAGATGGCTTCCATAGATGTCTCATTGTCGAGGTGCTCCTGCCATTTACGGATAGTCTTGAATAGAACGGACGAAAATTTGGATCATGTAAATTTCTCGCAACTGCGTATAAAGCTCTGCTTTTGAAAAGGTTTGAATAACTGCATAGTCGGCAGTTTTTTGCTAACACCCATATTGCGGATATCTACCAGTTTGCATGTAGACCCACGCATGGTAGATTAGATGCAGTGGCATACCTTATTCATTCTATATCGTCTAAACATCACAAAAATCCTATATCGATACGGCTTTTCTACCTTCTTAGTTAAAACCTTTGGAAGTCTGAATAAATCAGTGTTGTCCAACCTTCTATTTAATAAAGCATTTCACCCAGGAGCGGGAAATCTCTCACCTGACCATTGTAATGATGGTAGGCACTCACCCTATTTAGACGGTAGCAATGTCAATGTCGGTCGTGCTGACTGTGATGTGCCACAGGTTGCGACCAAATTTTGCTATATATATTAAATGTATTCCCTTACTTATCACCTTTGCATGATGTAATATATTGAAGATGCTGTGTTGGGGTGTATAACTTCCACATTTTAAGCTTCTTATTTACTTACAGACAGCTTATAAGAGACAGTGAAGTGTTCTCTATCCATATCTATTGAACTTAACGCTTCGAAATACAGTAATATTTACTTTTCGGTTCCCGGAAATGACAACCTGCAGTCCCTCATGCATATTTTGTAATCTGACTAAGAAAGACACTTCCATACTTAATGGACCATCTCTGTTCTTGCAAATATTCGCCCACGGAAGTATTACATGTCCGATTTCATCCAATCCACATTGGCTGCTCAAAAACTCAGTTTATCTTCTACGCTTTCAAAATTCAATACTTCATTTTGTTCCATCCAATCGTATCGTAATTTTGTCTTACCCTATCAAGCACAGTTACTTGTTGATTCAATGAATGGCATAAATATTATGCTTGCCTTAAATTGATATTGTATTCCCGTGAATGCACCGTGGTGTTGCACCTGATGAAACCGATCCCCTTTTCGATAGGAATGTTGACTTAATTTGACATGAATTTATTTGAAACCTTTTGTTTTTTACAATATGTAATGGGATTGTCGGTTTTCCTATCAACAGAACAATATCGAGCCTAGCTATCTGCACTTCAGATTAGAGCCAGATGACAACACCTTGCTGCAATCTGTTTGAATATTAGAGCAAAGCTATTTTTCCGCGCGTGGTGCTTAGATGGCTCCTAAGGATTTCGCTATGAGCAGAGAGGGCGTGACAATAATAATAATAAGTCAGCGCCTTTAACGTTCGCAGTTACTCTTTTCTGTACGTTCTTCCTAGTGTTTCCCGCTGAACTCTTGCATAAATTATTTCGCACAATGGAATAATGGTACACTAAGCAGTCAACAAAGGGCAAGCTAGCAAACCCTTCACTAGCGGTTGGGTTCTATTCCGGAGGAATTGGAGCCGCTCTCTTAGAGCGTTTATCAGTATGTAGAAGTCCCTATAAATTAGCTAGCGGCAATGAACAAATAGGTATGTTCTACAAGACAAGTTCTAATCCAGCTACTATTCCTGAGGTTTGCTGAAGTTTAACTTAGTAGTTGGTCACTATGCATAAATAAAGAAATAAATCTTTCATTTATCGACGACGCGAGAGACTATTCCAACATGGGGAATGATCAAAATATCTAGAGATTTCTTCATTTTGTCCCATCTACATACAAAATCTGAATATGCATTATGTTACATCCAAGACAGCTTCACACATTCACGCTGTTCTGGGTGAAGTGCAGAAGATTGTGCTGGCTTTCTCTCCTATGTTAACGGATATCCCGTCGATCTGAACAAGTGCAATCTGACCAGAAGGCGGAAATAGAAAATTTGTGGATGAGTCATTCCTTCAAATTCCCGCTGAGGAGCAATATATACACGTAGATGAATTAAAACACGTTCAGCAGTTCCAGCTCAGAGTAGACTCAGAGAGGTAATACCAACAACCATAATTTCTAGATAGGTAAGGAACGGCTCATTTGTTCATTGGTTCATTAGACATAAAAAAAGTCCCAGTAAAAATTAATAAAGCGTAATTACCTGGCAATGATTAATCCAAAATATAGGCACCATATTGCAGCGAACACGTAACATTTGGCAGACTTTCTTGAAATTTTCCTTCAGTGGTTTTGGAACATTAAAATTGCGGACTCATGCCCAAAGCCTTACCCTGTGAGAAAAATACTTCAACAAGTAACGACAATTCTTATACAACATACGCTAGCGCTAAGTAAAATGAAAGCCAATAGTTGCATCATTTGGTAAATGAGAGTATTCTATGCCAAGTTGGTGTAGTAAAATAAGCGACCTAGACGATAGCACATAAGCTTTAAATTACAAAACGAAGTCTAAAAATTATGGCATGGATAAATATTATACGTGGTCATGAGTCGTAGTTGTAAGCTTTCCGGCCGCTATACTTCAGATTATTACGGTATACAGTACGGCTTCTGTATTTCATTAACCATTACTTCTGTGGTTATTCAGATCAATGTTAACTTTAATTACTCTAATGAAAAGTACGAATAATTGTATAACCGTGCAAAAGTATTTCTGCGAAAATATAGGAAATGGGTGTCCACCCATCATTGAGCTTGCGATTTAACAGGCGGATGGGGGATGATGGAGCCAGGTAAAAAAGAATTTCATAGCTAAGGTCGAATGGAGTGGTGGTTAAAATAGTGGAAGTCCGGATATCCGTTATCACATAGGCTACTCTGACACACGGTTAACTTTCGGTCAAGAATAAATGAAGATGAAACATTGAATAGCAAGGTTATAATAATGAACGAGGAATAATTTTGCTTCTACTTCTACCAATCTGCCAGCGTTAAAATTTGCAGATGGCGAGCGTTCAGGTCTAATAATAGTTAAGATTTAATGTGGGTCACATGATGTGAAGTAGGGTGATCATATCTGGGTCGGAGGAATAATTAACAAAGTGCATGGAAACCTATCATATGGTGCCAAATCAAGAAGGAAATCATATGATTAGTAACCAGTGCAAGACGGTTAGGAGAGCCAGTGAATCTAAGGGAACCGTAATCTGTTAACCTTAAGCAACGCGGTAGCCCAAGTGAAGCAAATAAAATATTGCATATGGAACAATAAAAATGGAAAGACAGATAATCAGGATCAGAAGTTGGTGTAGGAATTTTGATTTAAACCGAACGAAATTTTGAATGCGGTAGATGTGGTGCTCGACCTTTAATGTTTTATGGGGCCTTTCTCATGCAAATCGTCTAGAGATGCAGTTTTATCCAATATACCTAATACGTCTATTACGCTCAGATGGTTAAATAATTGAGGCAGAAATACATGCTTCGTGTCATTGCTTCTAATGAATACGGGCAGCATATTCCAAATCGCTGGATATCTGTCGAGAAAGAATTTGCCGCGCAACCTTGTACGCACTCTAGGGACGCAAAAACGGGATGATGTATTTCTAGTTGGATATTGATGGAAAGTGCCAAACTGGTGAGCTTCTGGTTCCTCAGAACTATTATAAGGTAAAGCAAACAAGGAAATTAGATTAACCTTGCTTCTTCTCAACAGTAATGCATCTAGCTTCAGCTGTTTACATGGTTGTTGCTACTTCAAATTTCCAAAAACTGGTAACCGTTAGGTACAGTAACGTAAGTTTTTAAGCTTGATTTTGCCGTTCATTTTTGTATTTGTGAATAATAACGGACAATACTCTAAGACTGAGCGTGCATATGCCTTATACTTGGCTAGCCTAAAGTCTTTTAGGCCTAAGGTAGTGAAAATAAATGTTATGATAAATATCGCTTTAGAAAGGACTTGATGTATTTGTTTGGAGGAAAAGAAAGAGCTTGAGTAGCGTACTCCGAGGCCAGGAACTTATGTGAAGCAGGTATCAGGTTTGTCATCTTACGTCAGTATGTCATCAATAAGGTTGCATCTGAGTAATAGTGCTTTATATTTGCCAACAGAGAATATGCTTTTTCACTATCGGAACCACTGTAAAAGGGCGAAGAGCTATCTGTATTGTTTGAGCGCCGCTTGCTTCATTTACTTTATCAAAGGAGAATTCGACTTTGATATCATCCGAGAAAAGAAAGTATCTGCCATATCGTAAGATTAGGAAAATATCATTTACATATACTAGGAATAGCACTGTGCCTAAAACGCTTCTCTGTATGACGCCGTTGGTCAATGGTATAGGTGAAAATACGCAGTTTTCCACTCCGACACATTGGGTGCGTGTAGACAAGATGGATTTTGGCCATGCTAGAAATTGTTTACTAAACCATAAGACTATAAATTTGTTAGAAGTTCTGCATGTGGTACATGGTGGAATGCTCTTTATAGGTACAATAAGAGAATGCTCATCGACTGCCCGGAGTCATCAATTTAAATTGACAAGTTTGACATGAACGACCACGGAGGAATCCATGTTGAAATCAGTTGACGTTGTTGTGAATTAAGCAACTCCACGACTCTCTATTTGATTAGTTTTTCCTCAAGAATAGTAAATATGGAAGTATAGCTAATGTGAAGGTAATTCTTTGGCTTGTGATGTGATCCCCTTCGTGTCGATTTTGGACGGTGGCGTGCTTCCTCCTAGCAGGGTGTACACCAGTCTTAATTGACGAGATGAATATTTTTAGCAGGGACAGAAGAATATCGGGCCTCACGAGTTTAAGCAATAGTGGTGGTATGCTCTCATGTCCAAGGTAAAAAAAACAATGCTTTAGCGCGGCTATTTAGCTGCTGATGTTATACAGGTTACGTTTAACGTTATCTATTGTTTTACTGGAACGTATAGGGAACCGTTCGGGTGCAATACACGTGCCTTTACTAAACGAGGATAATTGTTTATTAAATCACTCAGAGCTCATCTGGATCGGTAGTGAGATGCCGGCGGATTAATTGATGGTTATAGGTTGATGACGTTGTGTTTCGTATCTATATATTGTTATGTGATGTGACATGTGTTGCCATCTGGGAGGTGCTAGCGCTTGTGCCCCTTGTGACATCAGCTTTGTTTCATGTCGGCGTTGCATGTACTTGAGATTTTTATCAGTTTTATAATGGCACATCTATAATGCACTTTCTTAAACTTAAAGCATAAGCGTTTTAAACGAACCGTAACAGTTTTAAGAATGAAATTTTGAGGACAAGGAAATATCTGCTTCCTACTTGCAGTGGTGCAAGCAGACCAATGCCATAGGTAAGATGTTTGTAAAACACATCAGCGGCGAATTTAGACAGTTTATAAGGAAAAATCTGTACTATTCAAAGGGATTTAATAGTCAGAATGAAACTGTTGCAGTCCAATTTGCCATATGGTCGATATCGGTGTGCATAGTGAGTGTTCGTTGCCGTTATTTTGGCAACCATGCAAGTTACTTGGAAAACCATATGATTGCTCCCAGCGAGATTATTAAGACTGTGGGTTTATGCACTTGATAAGCCAAAAGTGAAATACAAGTCCAGAATGTTACTGCCTCTAGTAGGAGAACATTATTGCTGTGTCCATCCACGAGTGACTGTTGACGAAAGAAAATTCCGATACTCTCAAAAAACATCAAGCACGTTAAGGTCGTCACCTAAACTTTTTGGAAAGAACGGTGTATCAGATGCCCATTCGAACAATTCAGTCAAATGGTCTAATTTGACCTTGGTAGCGCTGGCGGCAAGTAATTGCAACTGACAAGATAACGACGGGAGTTAATCTTAACCTACATCCACATCGATTCCCCGAAGCTGTCTGACGAAGCAGACGCCAATCTACTAGCCTCTAAAGCAGTATTAATGTACACACCGCAACCGCTAACTCGACTAGAAAGACGGCCACTGGCAAAGACATAAAGACGGGAAACATTCACTCTCTGCATCGCGAGTCAAACCTTGGCTGCATCATAAGCGCAACATGTGTTAGATGGAAGGATAATCAGGGTCGTAAATGATGCATCCTTGTCACCATTGATCGAACATTCGTTAGAAGAAGGTTAAATACAACAGTATGGGCTAGAAGACTAGCTATCTCTAACGTCTTACTTTTGTGACTAAACTTATCTGATAATTTATTTGCTGAAAATTGTTGCAAGGTAAGCTCACCCTCATTTTGGCTCTACTCATCGTTGCCTTTATTAATTAACCTATGGGACTTTGAACCACACTATTTTGTGGATTTGCGGAGAACATGGTTCAGACCTTGGGTGATGAAGCGTTACCATTTGATGCGTGGCAGGATTGGGAGCTGTGCTTATTATACATTAATGAGGTGTGTTATTTAATTGTACAGGGTTTGAAGAACCGTGTATTGTCTTCTGTATCCCCAATAACTGGTTGGTATGCTTCAAGAGGCGGAGAGGTAGAAAGGGCCCCGGGTGAGGCGTGGGGTTCCAAAAATGGCATGTGCATGCCAGTCGCATGAGTGTAGTAGTTATCTGATGGTGGAAATATATTGCGATGCTGGACTACATGACTACACAAAATATAGTAAGGGTTGTGAGATAGAGATTCCATAAATTGCAAGCTTGCTACTGAAGTTACAAATATGGCAAATATGAGCATATGTGTACATGGAGGGGAGAAGTTATGAGGGCACCGTGAGTTGAGTTATCGAGAACCGCTGTACGAATTGGGATAGCTTTGATCTTAGGAGATACGGTCAAACCGTTTGTATATGAGTTGGGTAGAGATGCTTATTGGTTTGAGTCTGGTACCTTTTGTAGGTTGATGATTACGGTTCTCTTTGCTAACTCGTACTACAGTCATTTTTTGGATGCGTCACTCGAGACATGTAGGGCTTACCACGTGGATGGTCTTTAGTTATACTAGCTATCTTAAAGCAAGAGGCATGTTGTATTGTGGCGTTAGTGGTCTTTATTGTGCTAATTTATGCCCGACAGTGCCTTAAGCTTTGTAGATATGGTATCCGCAGGCTCACTGTATCTATTCTGTCCACTCAGTGGTTGTACAAGCTTCGTGGAGTCTGAACTGCCACTGTTAGCAAGGACAAATTTAATATGATTCTGAGGACTACTAGCAGAGATGTCTCAAAAAAGCTAACACGGTCAGTGTCCGACATACTGCCTATTCATGACGAAGCCTTTCTGGACGGATTATCTGGTGCCGATTTTTATAGGCTCAACCCCATGCTTGGTGGTACATTGAAGTGGTTATTATCAAGGTCCGCTTCGGCATCTAAGCTTACGTGACGGTGCTTATCTACAGGAGTAAATTCTTACGGGCCACCCTGAGATCGTCTACTTCGAAGCACTTTCCTCTTGAGTGGTGTCTTATCGTGTTAAATAATTATATATTGGAAACTAGCTTCGCGCCTATAAGAATTTGATAACGGATAATCTTTTAGGCATTTGCTTTGTCAGCTTGAACACGACCGGACAGCAATGCCTCATCGAGTTCTTCTTTAATCAAAAGCGTGTACAACATATGGACCGTAAGTTTCTGGCTTCAAGCAGGACATGTTCTACGGTTTCGATTTGAACCTTAGCAGGTACATTGAACGCGGCTTCATTTTTCTGACGGCGTATACGTTCAGAAGCTTCTGATGCAACTGCGGAGTGGGTATGAAGACTTTGCAAGTAGCCTAGTTTGGATTTTGCAGGCACACTACACAAGTAGGAAAATGGAAGCAGCATGTAACATAATGTATGCATTGCCGACAGCTTTTCATTAATGGGTTGGACATCCTTTTTAGTCCGATCGACTCTGTTATATACTTTGTAGGATTGTTGGTAGTAGACGCTAAACTATCTTTGTGAATCTTAAGAGTTTCCTTAGGTTTGCGTACTTTAACAACTTTTTTAAAATGCTTCAATATTATGTGATTTGGTAGCTGCACATTTTTCGTGATCGTGTTGTTCACCCCGGAGGTTGGCGATAACAGGAAGAGTAAGCAAGTTGGTCTACATCTACCACTTTACTAGACCCCCCGTTAAATTTCGCCAGTTTTCGAACGATGAGCTGGTGCCTGAGACTTTGTTCTTTGCGCTTAGTGTTTTTGCAGCCATCGATAGTGTGGGAAAAGTTAAACGATTGAAATCAACCACTTAGAAAATCTGCTATAAATCCACTCCACCAAGATATCCGAAAAGGAATTCTGAAAACAGCATCGGCAACGCGACAGGCGGCGCCACAAACAATAGTCAAACAAATAAAAAATTATAAGATGAAACTAATATTGGACGAAATAAATATCAATGCAACGAATATAGTAATGTACAAGAGATATAAGGTGCGTAACATCGATATAGGTTTGTCAACAAACTAACTTCAATTAAGTTGGCAAAAATCTAGACTAGAGGTGACAAAGGTTACACGGATAATAAGTAAACTAGGGACATATATAACATAATATCTAGTCTCAGAAAAGACAATCAATCAAAACATAAAAACGATTTAATGTTATACATAGGATGATTCACTAATCAAACTTGCCTTATTAAACAAGGAGAGCAGCAAACAACGTAACATCTAACCGCTGTTGTATGGCAACTTCTAGGGCTTAATATAATCTTATATTATGTCCCTGTTTTAGTCTGAGCAAACACGTCAGAGAGCTTAACATATTTGCCAAATTGCTAGCATTATGTTTGCCATGATATCCAACTTTCTTGGTTATATATTGTTTATTCACTAGAGCTTAGTTCTTCCCAGTATGATAATTAGGTCACCAAGGCTATCTGACGGATTGGAGTGCATTCAATCAATTTTTCAGTACTATCAATTCGTCTCCTCGATGTAACCGAAAAACTCACCCATAGCCACCAAAGCATCTACGGAAAATATTGTTTCTGATATGTATGTGTCAATCACTGTTTTATTGACAGAATCAATGTGCATGGAACTTAACCCACGAGCTGTCGAAAGCCACAGGTATCGCATCAGAATAATGATAGTGACGTGGTTAAGCCACTACAAACAAATGGTTCAATTTTGACCCTACAACATTCACCTCAAACAGCCAAATTCACTTGTGGAGTTTAAAATACAAGCAATTCCGGAATAGGCTTGATAGTAGCACAGGTAATAAAAATAAGAGACTAAAGATTGTCTGGTAAATCAAGTGTTGAAATTTAACTTTGGCTAACTGGCGTGTGAATATTACTGTATATGTCAGTCGATGCATTACCCTCTTCGACGTTGCGCCTCTGGTTTTTCCAGCGCCTACTCCATAATTTTCCTAAGCCACCAAAATATATGTATGACTTTCTAAGCATTAGACCGACACAATTCTAACTCGTGCAACATCCAAAAACCAATTATTTTCCATTGCGAAATATCACACCCACTCCATAACATCAACCGCAAACTAACTTAACGAAAACACAAACATTATACCAACGCCTATGGCACCGCAGTTGAGGTAGTTACCCTCCAAATAAATGAAAATGCTGCCGCCGCTAAAGCCACATACATATAATATAAATATATTTGAGATATTTATTTCGAGATTTTATCTGTGGGCTTTTCGCACAACGGTCTGATTTTGACACTATATTGAGTTAAACGTAAGGGTGGACTAGTGAACATCACTATTCTCTTGGACATTACGAGACATCCAACCAAGTGCTTTACTAACTTTGACAGATCCTAAGCTTTACTCATATTACTCAGGAAAGAATGAGTAAAAATTTTGCTTTTCCTCAGATTCTTTTCCTAACATGTATTACTAAACGTCAATAGGCAGGCGCTCATCAGGCTAAATCACCAGGGCATTTTTTACGCCAGAAGCACAGCTTGATTCACTCAAAGGATAATATTTGCCACCACGTTTTTGTGTTTTAACGGCAACGCCAAATAACATTTATAAATAATATTGCTCTGACAGATGCACAATGCTGGCCCATTGGCAGAGTTAGTAACTGAATCATTTTTAGAAAGCTGTTAATTTAGCTGCGGCGAGTTTATTACTGTCTGCTTATTTCTTACTACAGCATAACTATAGCGGTCAGTACTACAGTTGAATTCAGGTTTTCCTTGGTTTATGCAGTTACACTCCACGCACGTAACTATCAAACATTATGTCAGATCAAACTTCTCACTAGTGAACTAAATCAATCGGATTAGTAGTTACGCTACTGGTTCTGGCGTGTTCGGAATGAGTTGAATTCCAAAGAACTGTGAAAGCACTTCTTGCTAATTTGGCTAAATTACTGAAACATCTCACTGCAACAAACTATATACCTTAGTGGAATATAAATTAGTAATATCTAGAACACTAGAAGTTCACAGTTCTCAACATAACCAATAAACACTACTTATTTCACCAATGAAACCATGCAAACAGTTTATAAATAGGTTCAAGGTAAACATGAATTACCACAATGGAACTCGTTGCCAATCTTTCGGACTACTGTGACGCAATTTATCTGTTATGTTAGAGTCAGGCCACATAATCTTTCCCCCGATTGCTAGAAAACCAGTACTAAGCCAAGACAGAATTATCGTTCCTTTTTGAGTACTTCATCCATACGTAGAAGTTCGTGGCAATCGTCCAGATAATTGCGTTTCTTGGCAAGATAAGCAAAAGGAATTCACGTTATTAATCAAAGATTTTAAAAACAAATATCCTGTTGCCACAAATCATCTCTGTGAATGTACAGATAGATAACTGAACCGAAATACAACACGTCATTGCTTAAGAGTGTTTGCTACATCACATTCAGATCCTCTATACTCGTTAAAATCATAAAAAGGGATTTTGATAAAATATTGGGAGATGATCATTCTTTTGCACTAGAAGCTGCTCATTTCCGCTTTATTTTACTTGATACATACGTGCATCAAGTAACCTGTTGCCAATATAACTAGCGAAAATGCTAAACGGCGCAGTACTACGTTATGCAATCCCGGGTACAAACATTAGTGCCAACAAAACCAGTAGTTTCCTGAATTTACAGAATTCACTGTTGACACACTTCGGGTAATCGGCCTAAATCATAAGCCGTTTATATACAAGTCTCTGTCATCCAACTTGTGCAGTTCTCCCTGACCACACTCGTGTTATCAAAGCTCGGCAAATTCATATAAATCAATTCGAAGGACGGTACTGAGACCATGCATAATAAATGATATTCCGCTCAAACACAATTAAGATAAATACGGATAGAAGAAGTCACCACCTTTCGGCTGATGACAGTAGGTTTAGCTGGAGCAATTGCTGTTATGTAAAAATTAGTTTTGCATTCAAAGAACTAGGAAAAGAATACACTTTACCTTTATGCGATTCTGACGTCAGAAGGAGGTTGTCTTCTTCGGAAATCGTTTGATGATTTGCCCGCGGATATGGCTAATGTACATAGAAAGCGGACACATTCCATAGTGCTATGACCTAAACGAACTACGTTTAATATGAGAGAATGCCCAGACTTAATCTTTATGCCAGACCCAAGATACATAGGACGTATAAATGCAGCATTTTTACCATCAAACACTGCCATATTGCATTTATTTTCAGTACAGGAACGCGCATCGTTGTTCTTCTAGCAGACTGTAGTCGTCCATTAGTATAAATTTTTTCGCTTTTAGTTGGGTATTCTAACAATGGTACGCGCATAATAGCACACATAGCTAAGCAAAATTAAATGGCACTGCTGCATTATAAACCTTCCACGGAGGTGGCCGGAAGGATAATTCTTTGGGTATGAATTCCGTGGGTCGCGGGTCCAAACCTACATAGGTGAAGCTTACCTTGCAATATTTCTGGCACCCACGCGAATGCCTTAGTGCACTTGGCTGCAAATTGTTGGTACTGCTTGCTGGTATGCTGCTGCTTTTCACGAACCAACCAGGAAGCAGGTTGCATAGTATATTAGAAGCTATAAGCATGTTAATCCTCATTTCACTGGAAACCCCTAACCATTTTCAAACATTTGCGACGTAGTTCTATAGTTGCCTGTTTACGAAGGATAAAACATTGATTATCGCACATCTCAATGGATTTCGGAATAGATGAGGAATTATGCCCCAATAGCACGTGTTATATTAACGCCAAAGTTTTACTCAAACTGCACGCATTATTCCACTGATTTCGAGGAAACATTTGACAAAGTTATGTTAACTTTGTCCCAAAATACACGAAGCACGACATCCGAAGTGTACATACATTCTCCGAAATGATTCAGTTTGTACTCTGATAAATCACTTGCGGCCAAACATTTACAAAAGAATTTTATTATATTCCCCAGTACAAGGTCTTGAAATGAAGCAGTTGTGTAAACAACGTGACATAATTCATAACTCTATGTGTCACTCTGACAGCGCCGTCTTGCTTTCTATATCGGCTAGTAGCACTTTAAGGAATTGTGTATTACGAAGAATGCAAAATAAGTAACACGCCTCAGACGTACTCAAAAAGCTACCAATTATGAATGAAATATGTGAGAGAAAGAGGATTTGTTCAGTAACATAAAATTGAAGAACTGCATCTTTTCTCTATGGGACTTTAGAAATTGTACCCAAGCTATGCCATGTATCTGTTTAATCAAACAATTATGAATGCTAGTTTTTAGTCTACCACATCTAGAATCAACATAGGTGACAGATGCCTTAAGTATTTAAAGTGTTATAAATTATTCCTAACTTATGAACAGGTAGGTATGTACGGGGATATTTATGTTTTTTATGAGTGTTTACTGACTTCAGTCACCAGCTCACTGGAAATTTTTGGTCCATATTGGAATATTCCGTCGTGATTTGTCGGATGAGAATTGGATAATATTGTTTCAGATTAAGAAACATGTTGAGGTTTGTGCGGGATGATGTCGTTTTTATATTTGCTAAATATGTTCTAAAGGTTGTTTTATTATGCTGTTTATCTAATTAGGAAAAGGCTGTAGTGCATGATTATCATATGACTTGGTACATGTAGCGTATAGCTTTAGTTGTAGAGTGTCTGCTTTTCATCTTGCCTCCACTCTTAATTAAAAAGGTACAATTGCATTTTCTACTACAACAACTCGTGTGGGAGCACCAAGTATTGTTTTAAATATCCTGTCCACAAACGTTCGGTGTAAAGCTGTTTACAGCGTACGCTGTAATAGATGTGCTGCTGAACAAGCATTTGGTGAATGATGTCGGTAAAAATTCCAAAAGTTTCCTGTACATCTGCCTCTTCCTGTGTGGATGCAGTTACACTGTTCAAGGAAAGGACGAGTAAGTGATTTGAATAGTTATATTGTGTCGTTGACGGTCTGGAATTTGTGGCATATGTTAGCCACCGCTTTTCCGGCTCGGGTTATTTTAGATTGGGATTGTAAATAAGAGCAGAGGTTAGTAGAATATAGTGTTTCAAGATCACGGGTTGACTATCGTATGTACATAATTCTATGGTTATTTTTAACTAACCCTACAAGAATCAAGCAATCAAATGACATAATGCTTGTGTTACAGCCGATAATATTAGCACAAGCCTCTCAGACCATGCGTCAAGAGAGTGAATATATTACTGAATCAAACGTAGTGTTTGAATTGCATCCAATCGGAGTCCAACTAAATTCTTGAAGTTATCAGTAAATATAAAGAGTTGGACATTTTTAGTGGACTTGCAATATTGTTGATGTAGAGGAGAAAAAGCAAATGGTCTGGTACAATTCTTTGGATGATGCCGCTAGTATGTGGATAAGGAGAATATTGGTTGTAACTCGAAGTGATGGTACGAAATCTATCGCTTAGTTATGAGGAAAGTTCACTTAAAATCGCATGTTATTCACCAGTCATCTAATTTTACAATAATTTGGATAGTATATAGTCAAATACTTTTTCTATATCTAAAAATTATATCATGATTGAAAGAGAGGAGTCAATCGATTATAAAGCCTAATAAAGACGGTGAATTTGGTAGTTTATATAGAAGCCTATATCGAGAAAGCTGTACGGATAATCGTTAAACAGTCGCAAGGGATAAAGAAACTGCGTCAAACGTTGATTATTAATATTTCAAAACAAAATGGCGATATTGTGCATAGACAAGTTTGATGGTAATTAGAAAAGTTTTCTTGGGACCGGTTTTGTGGAGTGGATTGATAAATGCGGTTACAATTGTTCCAAATAATGGGTGACATTTAACGACAAATTAAACGTAAAACAAAAGTAATAGAAAGTCGGTTACCCCTCTTTCTAATGACGTTTAAGTATATACATTCGAATTCCAATGTGTAATGTTCCGCGGATTTCACTAGTAGTTGGATATTATTGAGTTAAATTTCGAGAAGATATAAGGATCTAGTTGATATTTATTTAGGTTGTTCTAGTACAAAAAACATACTAGGCTACCAAAACAAAATTGTGTTAATATAGGAGGTGGTAGGTTTATTTAATTGTCCCTTAAAAGTAAAAATCCCTTGTCGGTTATACGACGAATAAAGGCAATGGGTTTTGCTTTTCTGCAACCCGTTCGTAGAGCATATTCCTCACTACTTACGACTCGCTTTGTTTTGCATTTTTAATCCTGGTTTTCCCTCTATGTAATTGTAATATTGCCGATTATTTTCCAGTCTTTGAAATCATGCTAGTAATTTGCTCGTTTTTTTGGTAAGTAGGCTTTATTTTATATTCTTATATCCATAATCAACAGTTTTGCTTTGTGGGGCAAAATCGATATCAGCATGGTAGATGTTAGCATATTACTGGTAAATGTTAGACAAACTTTCGTGCGTTAGAAATATCGATCGCAGTCAAAATATCGAACCATTAGATATGTGTCTAATCAGTTGACTGGATAGAATACTGTGGAAGCGTGTCCAATTTGATATGTATTTCGGTACTGAAGGTAACTGGTAACAGTTTGTGCTGTCTAACAGGGAGACCTACCCGTTAACTCGATGTCTGCGTCGACAGTTTCTAAAGTGAGCATTAAACAAGTTAATTTAATTGGCCTATTTGGTCTTGTGACCAATTGTCTCCATCTCCTAGTCTTGATAGTTGATAAAAAGATATACATGTGCTTACAAAAATGGATTTAGTAACCAAGAAATTTTAAGAAACTTGAATCTCCAGTCATTATTTTCTGTTTTTAAAGCAGAACCTTCACAAACGACACTAATGAACAAAGGTTTGCAACATTAGCAGTTGGGGCACTCGGATGGTTGTTGATGCATATTATAATTGCACGTTGGGAATTGCTAGTTAAAAGGAACCAAAGGTTTCATGGATGTTTGCCAGCTCGTGGTGGCCAAGATACATCGCTATAAATGTTAGAGATATATCATACATCTGCCTTTAGTTATTATGCAGCGATCTTTAAATTATGGTCAGTAGTTAAGCATTGCTAGAGTTGATTTAATGTCATAACTGAACATCAAGTATCTGTGATTAAGATTGCATTTATAATGTTTAATTTTGTCATCATATGTAGGCAGTAAAACGTGTTCTAATATTCGTTTTAATCAAAGGCAGGAAAATGGTGTGTGTATGCTGGGGTATCTGTTGAAAACCTCAGTTTGTTCTAATACTCCATGAGCATAAATGTCAGAGATATACAGTGAATACACGGAAGACGGGGCCTGTGCATCCTCTGGTGTGTTCAGAAAACCCGAAGTGTTTTCTACGGAATGGCCGGTAAAGCTGGTGTAAAATAATGAGTTGCTGCATGACGTGAAACATGGTCAAATAAATTATTGGTACCGTACTTGATAAATGGATTATATATTGGATTTCGCTCGCCCGTCAAGACTGCAATTTATGACGCGTTGTGAGACTGTTTGCTCTCGTTAGATATAAAGGAAGGCATCAAACAAGAGGCCATTGTAATACCAACCGAATCCTCAACTGACACTACGTGAAGTGAGGTTCACGTTGAGATTGCGCGTCAGTCAATTCACACAATGTGCAGTTCAAAATGATCCTTCAAACATACATCAACCGTTGTGCCAAGCATAGTCTTTCGTTGCTTGATGGATTTTGGCTAGTGGTCACATCTGAAAATGCAATAGTCCAGGGTCCCATGCTCACTTGCCATATCTGATGAGATCAACTAAGTTGGGAATGCGTCATAGCTTGAATGACGAATGGTTGTTGCATTAATAGCAGCTGAAGCAACAGCAGCGCATTACGTATGCAAGATCGGCCCTGAAAGATATCGACTAGAAATTTAGACCTGTGTGCGTTTTAACCTGTGCAAGTCACGTTTGAATTGATCGGCGGATAGGTTGAGGTAGTATCGTGATCTACGAAGACGGCGAGCGAATTACTCCGTAGCCCATGTAAAACATCATGCGGAAGATGATTAGGCATTGGACCAAAAATTAATTGGTAAGTTCCTGGAAAAATATGTTTATATTTGTGTTTGTGTTTCTGCTTGTATTATGTATGCGACTGAGGAGAACCATCAAAATATTACCATACAGCAATCTACGTCCTCTCCGCTTTGATCAAGTGGCTGAGAGCGATGCAATGTTTTTCGTTTCTGAAAAGAAGACTCCCCGTTACCGTTGCGAGGACATTATATCGATTGTTGTTGTTGCGTTATAAGCTGGCTGTAGAAACCACAAGGATAAGCTTTCTTGAAGAATGTATCCGGTCAGGCTGCTTTCCGTAACGGTTTCCTAAGGCACTGTCGAAGAATACGTTGCCTTTAAATAGCACTAATTTGACCAGGATCGCGTCGGCACATGTCGAAACCGGTGTGGAATTTAAACGGATCTTCCTCGAAACACAGAGACCAATCGCTGGCACCCTCAATGAGTTAACCTTGCGTTAACGCTTATAATGTGAGGCTTTTTCTGCAGATGTTCTCCGCCGTACGCGGATAAAAACAGTACGTAGACTACAGGGTTTGATTACAAGGGCTACACATGCTTCCTTCCTTATTGATCTCTCGAAGCACGTGTATAATCTATCCTCTGCTCAGTTCACTCGCCCGCAGTTGCAAGTGCTTTCGATTGTCACCAAAGACGATAGACAGGCTCAACACGCAGGCACAGTTTGAATATCTGTATGATCAGCTCAGTTATCTCTCGCCAATATCCATAGAAAATGCTGGTTGGTTTCGTGCAAAATTATTAGACATGGCGAACCAATTCCATAATACTCCAATAAGCCAGAGATATTTCCTGATGGCTGAACAATATGTCGCAATCAGAGTTTTAAAAAGTGGCATACGTAATCTTCCTGCAGCCAGGTAAAGGATCAGGCATTTTAATAGTTAACACAGATGACTAGGTTTCAAAAAGGGAGACAATCTTGAGGGATAGATGTAAGTTCTTGACAGACGCGACACGGGATAATAACACCTTGGTAGAAAAGCAGGTGACCAAAAAACTCCAGATCCTTTTCTTACACGGATATATCACTGAATCGCAGTACAGGCAGCTGAAACTGACTAGGACGCATATACCGAGAATGAGGGGTGCGCCTAAGTTACGCAAGCTAGGTAACCCAATGCGTCGGATTATAAGCATAAACAACTAGCCTTATCACAACGCTGTCCCGTGACTGGCGGAACTCTTAGATACCTGAATAACCTCTTGACTCTACACTGCCCGAAATATTCATTTGTACTAACGGAGACGCTAGAACAATTCTCACTGGTTTCGGAAGTAAGGTACTCTATTGACGTAAAAACTATTCACAAACGTGTCACTTCAAGAAATAATTGATTATTTGTGTAATTTCACCTTGAGTCAAAACAGGTACGTGGGTCTCCCTGTGGAATATTTGCGAGATATGATTCCTTTTCGTATGGAGAATGTACGTTTTGAGTATTATGGTTTCGGCTGACCTACCGATGACCTGCTGCTAGCGTGCACTCTGATCAGCCCGACTTCCCAAAGCAGGAGACCGGCGTACGGCTGGCAAGTATATTTGCTTAACGTCCAACTAACGGTACATTCAATTTATGGCCAAATCAATAGCCCTCAGCGTAAAACGCTCTTATTGGCTGGTTCCGTCCCATTAACACCTTCCCCCGCAAAAGTTGACATAAGACTTCATTTTTGGATCCAACTGCGTTCTTACGACAGGTCTCCGTAGTCGATCAGTACAGCGCCGGGTCTGGACCTTCGGTTCCTCTGAGACTTCTGTGCGGGATGCATCCGAATTGCTTTGGGGATTAGATGGAATGTCGAAACTCTCTAGTAGAATATCTAACGGTAGTAACCGAGCGCTTGTGCCCGCTGGGATGCTAGTTGGTCGCAGCTGATTGGAATGCCTGGTCCAAATCAAATTACCCACATTAACCTCATATAGCACCTGTCCAATATTTCTCCGTATCGATCCTACCACCCATTGCGGGTTTCCCGCGCGATAGTCTCTTACTAAGACACGCTGTCCGGGGTAAAAGCGGCGTGCTTGAGTTTTGTGTCGATCGTTGTAGTACTGCTCCATCCGAACGTTCCTTTCTTGCTCATTAGTACACCTCGGAGTTAGCAGGGAATTCACAGTACGGAGTTTTCTTCCCATTAGTGCTTCTGCCGGCGACAACTGGTTTGGTACTTGGGGATTTGAAGTTGATCTGTACACGAGCAAAAATGTATCAAGTATCTCCTGTGTGGTTCCTTCCCCCCCCGCATCTTTAGTAGCGATCGCTTAAACGTGTCGACGAAGCGCTCTGCTTGTCCATTTGACTGAGGGTGAAACGGTGGCGACCGTAGATGCGTGATACCATGCTGTGCGCAGTATTCGGCAAATTGGGAAGAAGTGAACTGAGAACCATTGTCAGTGACCAAGGTTTCTGGTATTCCGTGTTGACAGAAAAGTCTCCTCAAAATGTTAATTGTTGCACCACTTGTCGCACGCTCCATACAGAAGACCTCAGGCCATTTACTATAGGAATCAACAACTATTAGGTACTGCTGACCGTTTAGGGGACCAAAGAAATCAGCGTGCACGCGTTCCCACGGTTTTGTTGCCAACGGCCAGGAGGCTAAGTCAGCTTTTCTCGGTGCCTTACTAGCAAGCGCGCATCTGGGACATGACTTTACTAGTTGCTCGAATTCCGAATCAATGTTTGGCCAGTAGACAAAACTCCGAGTAATGCTTTTCCTTCTGTTAATTCCAGGATGTGCCCGATGAAATTGCTGAAGGACTCTTTGGCGAAGTTCTTTGGGTATGACAATTCTCTCGGCCAAAAGTAAACACCCATTTGCGATCGAAAGTTCGTCCTTTCTCCGAGAGAGAATTTGTAGCTCTCCGGATAGAGTATCACTTGGCCACTGCGTAGTGTGAAATTTGATTACCTGGCGCAAGAGGGGATCTCGCACAGTTGCGTCACATACCATGTCGAACGTCACGGGAAGCTTCCTAAAATTCTCCATCAAGTCCTGGTTGACCTCTGATTCAAGGGAGATTGCTGCAATTATAGATTCTTCCTGCTGATGCTGTTGTAGCTCCAATAACCGGGAAAGTGCGTCTGCTTGACCTGTGTCCTTTGTAGCCGTGTACTTCACCGCAAAATCATAGGCGAGTAAGGCCGTGGCCCAACGCTGCAGTCTGTTCGCGGTATAAACGGGTATACCGGACTTTGATCCAAGTATGGCTAGGAGTGGTTGCCGGCGTACGGCTGGCAAGTATATTTGCTTAACGTCCAACTAACGGTACATTCAATTTATGGCGAAATCAATAGCCCTCAGCGTAAAACGCTCTCATTGGCTGGTTCCGTCCCATTAACATTGAGTTTGATGGGACAGCATACAAGCAGGTGGATGGAGTCGCCATGCGCAGCCGTCTGGGACAGGTCATGGCAGATATCTTTCTCGACTTGATCAAAAGGCAAGTCACGGCCAGTATTAGAGAAGCAATGTTATGCAAAACGTATGTGAATGGCATTCTAGTGTTAACCAACAGCGAACATTTTACTCGCCTGTTAACAACTCTAATTCGATTCACTCCGACTTATCGGTCTCCCAGGAGATGGAACAACACGACTCCCTGTCATTTTTGGATATCCGCGCTAAGAGACGGGACGAAGGTACATGCAGCTCACAGTTTACAGCAAAGCAGCTTGGAGTAGTTAGTACCTTCATTTTTCCAGTTTTACCCCGGTAGCCTACGAACGGGGCCCAGTGAAAACACAGTTCTACAAGGTCAGACGGCTTTGTAGTCAGGATTCGCTGGAATCGGAGGAGAAGCTTCTGTATAGGACCTTGGTGTCAAATGTTTATCTTGTAAAGTTCATCCAAATGCGCAGACAAATTTCCCAAAAAGAAAATGCCAGTGCTAACGGCAGATAAACAAGCTGTTTAGCTGTTTCTGTTCTTCAAAGGGGAGCATGTAGCTCAGGTCCGTCCTAACGCACACGTACACGACTGTCAAGTTGCGCCTCATGCGCACTACTCGGAAACTTGTTCTTCATGACCGTCAGAGCTACTCATCGGCTAGTTCGTCCTCTCATGTCATTTATCAGCTCACCGGCAGTTGCAGTGACGTTCACATAGGTAGAACTAACCGTTGGTTGGCTCAAAGTTTGGTTGAACACTTGCCAAACTGGGTGGAACGAATGATGACGCAACAAACTGGAGCGCCTCCAGAATTAACCGGATTCTGTCATCATCTATCACCAAGCACCTCGTGATAACTGGTCACCATGTTTACCTGAAGACTGCGTTCAATTGCCATTACGTAACCAGAATCCAATAATGTTAGCAATGAGGGAACGCTTGAAGCAATCAACCAGATTGCCTTTGTCTTGCTTTTGACGTTTTGATTGGTTTGGCAATATTTTCCTATGTATTTATGTGTGTATGTGTGTCTGCTTGTATTGTGTATGCGACTGAAGAGAACAATCAAAATGTTGACATATCACAATCTATGTCTTTTTCTGCTTTGATCCTTGAAAACCGTCATATAGGGGTGATGATGGAATTTGACTGTCGCAACTAAAGTGCTTTATTGAACATTACGACACATCTAATTGGATATACAACATGGGGCTGGCTTTAGACGTAGATTTGAGCACGACAGCTCTGGAAACCTCTATGGCGGTTAAATGTTGATCCGTAGCTGGGTGATTTTTACAATTTGTTGTCTGCTTATGCTGCCTGAAAACGAAGCGATACTTTAGCGTGAAAAACACAGCAAGGAAATAATGTGGCTGCACAGCGCTTTTAGTTTGTCCTGTATCTGTAGATGACTTTCGATGCATACAATCTTCGTGAGCCCAATTACAACAGTGTGTTGACCTTAGTAGTAACCTTTTTAAATAGGAAGGCATGTTTTTATGTATGTTATGTGTTATTGGCGTCTTCCATCGAAAGCACAGTTAACCACCTTACCTGCATATTTACAGTCGTACTAATGGAATCATTGCTATCATTTCACTAAGAAATTTCTTATAGCTTATACAAATAATGTATACATTTTCAGCAAGACCCTTCCGCAATAAAATTTCGTTGCATCAAATACCTACTGACTCCTTGCCAGCCGATTTCTTAGCAAAGTCTGGTGTGCTATGCGATTTTACGTACTTAATGCAGGCAAGCACAAAATTTCTATTACATTATTATACTTTTCGCATGTAATCAAAAGAACGGCCAGCCCTATTGTACATCCAAAACTAGAAATCCTCTTAGTGCTCTGGGGTTACCATTGAGAAAGTCAGTCCTGAGTGGCTGGTGTCATCTTTATTAAAATTAACTCCAATTTTATTCAATTTAGCAAATATCTAAGCTGATTTTCACGCGAGATTTAATGAAAGTCCGTAATGGTTAGTCTCACAAGCAGAGGCCGAATGTATTGCTTTTTCCCATTCGTAAGCGGTAATTCAAAATACTTCAGGGATTAAATGTTATATTTATTTTGATTATGATAATTACTAATACACGGTTACCTGTATGAGGTGCTTCATGCACTGGATAACATAACCCAAAGACTGCGCTCAGTATCTCCATTTGCCTAATTGTGATGGAAATTGCGTCGTGCAGTATAATATTTAACTCGTAATTTATAACTGTCTGTAACCGGAATAAATGGCGTAACTTGCCGCCATTTAGAAGATTTGGACTAGGACTTTGGCGGATTAGAGATGAGCTGAAACCAACGTCAAAGGTATTTTCGGCACGTAGAAATTCTTGCAAGGAAGCTACTAAGTAGAACGGCATTAGCAATAGCGCGGGAAAACTCCCACCTACAAATGTGCAAAAGCCGGTGGCGTAAATTACGAGCTCTCATTTAGTGAAGTCTTTAGATCCTGTAACATGTAGCAGTACACCGGTTTTATGTCACTTTAATAACAAGTATTTAGATTTCAGAAGAGTTATCTAGTAAATTGGCAATGTTTAGACCATTTCCGTATTGACCTATCTAATTTGTAAAGGCGCAATAATGACTTCATTTATATACAAAGCCATAAACATTACATTTCAGGTAAATCTAGAAGCAATGATACGTTGTCCTCATGAACGCCATATTTTTTCAAATCGTAAGGATGAATGTGCTATGTATTTTAAACGATTTAATGCATTTTAAAAAGTGCACATGCCATACTGAAAGACAGATATGTGCAAGTGTGACGGATGTTGAAATCAAATGCTATAAAAGATTTGCGGCAAGTAGCAAAGAAACCTTAGAAGGCATATGAGTTGGAAAACTAGCAATTAAAAGCAGGTAACGATGTTCTACTTTGGTGTTATGTGGCTTGATTAGCTGCTACTGGTTGCAATTCAGTAAATTTTACTAAACAATACCTAGGATTTCTCTATGGCATTTATAATAGAGTAAACTCAGGCAGCTAGCTCCTAGACATCCAGCATAATCTAAACATTAGTTTTGTCCTATTGAGATTTGTTAGTGTAAACCAGTGGACGAATCTTAGTTGTTTCTAACCCACCGCCATACTCTTACTAGCCAGAGATATATGCAACTGAGCCATTAACTATTTATATCTCTGAAACCATCCGCAGACATATTTACTTGTTGGTTTTATGGTGGTTTGTATTTTTCTGGGACAGGATTATTCTCATTTATTTTATCCTCATGTACGGCAAAATAAATAGTGAAATACCACGGATACTAGACGTTACAATTTTTAAGTAATTTTAGGGCTAGATCCGTGTTCCGCTTTCCAGCCGCTCGCCGCTATGATTTGTGCTTTTTACACATAGTGATTTCCAGTTATGCCCTAGGTATCCCAGCTTAAGAATTTCGGCTATTAATAGACTGCCTTTCCAAATGAATGACAATTCAAAAATGGATATGCAAATAGCGCCGCAGTGTAGATAGCTAAATGCCATGCAGTGGTTTGTACGCCCTCACACTAGCGAGCTGTTCGACCATGAATCTGAAATGGAAGAATTCGCTTAACTGGTAGCAATACGAACATGGCTTCAGTTGTCCTCATCATTCGCAAAGACATTTTATCCACTTATGTGATTCACTTAGGTCGCCATTTGCTGTATGCTGCAAAATATAAGCTATTGCGCCTTGCGAACCTAAGTGATAGTATGACAAAATGTGGGAAATAAAGTAGACAGAAGAAGTTAAAAGAATTTTTTCAACAACATAATTGGTATATTTTCCCTAGAAAATCCACTAAGTTGCTGGTTCCTAGTTTGGTATAAGAAGATTCAGCATAACCTGTAAAAAACCGCGTTGATAAATAGAAACGATATACTGCCTAAAATCATTTTAAAAATCGTGTCAGACAAATACCTATCATTTATTTTGAATTAACGTTTTGTCATTAAATTAGAGGAAGGCGATCGTTTATATATATATCTATACTTATATTTACATATATATATATATATATCTAAATTTAACTCTTTTTATCTGCATCCAAAACGAGTGCATATGTAGAATTTTGATGGTTTAACTGTTTTCATCAGTTTGCTACTTGCAGGAAAATTAATTTTATTTCGTCAGCCTTTGCAACAACCTAACATGCATACCAGCAGCAATGTGCGCCGCTATCATCTATTAATGATAGGATAAGTTTATTCAGCCTTAGGAATATAGTTTAAACTGGAGGAAACAATTCGGTTACAAGCTAAGTGTCGCAGCATCAATCGGAAGTTAGCGTATTTTTACAGAGAATAAACTAACACGTGTCATCAGTGTGGCGCCATGAACTCTCCGAATTCCGGATTATCTTGGCAAATTCAAAATTTCTTTCCGGGTATTTAAAAAACAGGGGATGTTATGAATGCTTGGATAAATTGAAAATAACTTAGACTTACGTGCGATATTCAAAATTAAATCTAAATATGTACTGAAAGCGCCATTAGTTCAGAGATGGCTTGGCATTATTTAATTAAACTGGGCTAAATAATTTTTGCGATTGTGAATTGGTCCACAGGCGGCACAGGCAATTTGTGGTAGGATTACTGATAAATTTGTGGTCCTAAGGATCAGTAGAATTAAACGCATATAAAAAACTCACACAATATACTAGATTGTCAAAATTCGCATTAATTATTCAAACGGTTAATAGAACACAGTAACCGTCTCCTTACATCGGACTGCTAGTAAGTTTCCACAGTTAACATAAAGAGTGCAAATAAGCGAAATAGTGAAATCAACTCTGATTTGTTGACGCACTATTCGTGTGCTAAACCGATAGATTAGGAACTGTTATAGAACGAAAGCTTGCCCGTGTCTTTGATGCTTATTAACTTTTGGCTTTGGTTTGTAAAGTTTATCAGTATGGCAACTGCGCCATCATGCTCTCATAATCAGTACTTTTATATAAGTTTACTTCCAAATGAATTCGTTATTTATGTTTCTAAAGATTACAGATGCCAAATAAATCGTTATGACAATTTGGTGAGAGATGTGGATTAATTCAGAAAGGTCGGACAAAATTTTGCTTTTCTAAAAGGTGTTGCAATGAACACTGCATGGTTAATTTACAGAAAATTAGCTGCAAACAAGCAAGTGCAAACTAACCTGCTTTTCTTCAGACGAGCTGTCCTGATGGTCTACTCGAAAATGTTTAGAGCAGAGATAAATGATACATAAAGGAACTAAATCAGTAAACAGTAATTCACGACGAACGAAACATTCAGCTAGGAGTAGGTTCGAAAAGGTTCAATTATGAATAGGACTTTGCTCATAGAAAATACAGACAAATTGAAAAGCCATTAACATGTCATTTGTGAGGACAGCAAAAGTATAAAATTTAGTTTTTACTTCACATTCGCCGATCTGACAATAACACTAGACTTTACGCAAAATATTTGGAATCCTTGCAAAAATCTCAAATTGTTGCAAAAACAAATTGCTAGTTTAGCAAACCATATTTGCAGTATGACGAAACGAATTTTACACAATTCATTATAATCAAAACTCCAGCAATTTGTTGGCAAGAAATTAGGAGTAATGCGACCGCTCCATGTAGAGCTTCCGTTGCAGGCACGCCAATGCAACAAAAAACTGTGCAAGCAGCGGGCGATTTTGCAAACACGTTTCTTGTACCGTTCACCTCGATGAAAGGCGTTGACCAATTTTTCCACTATCTCTCTATAGGCTTTCGCGTATTTTGTGTGTTGCGTGGGTGTACTTATGCAGCTGTACAAATACTGGATCCGTACATGTTGTTATTAATCTACCAAACGTAGTCGAGCGTGTGCAGAACGGAGGAATCAACATGAGCAATGAGACGACGAAACATTGAGGCAGCGTCGGCACAAGCGAACGTCATCGACACAGTAAGAGATCCATACTACACTTGCGTTCATCAATAGTAAAAGTGCACACAAAGCTGCTGAGGTCGTAGATGTTGACGAGACCAAGGCTAGATACCTAATCAACATCGGTTTTCAATACACCCAACTTGATTTAGTATTGTCGGAATAAATAAAATAAATAAATAAAAATTGTATATTTGATTGATGTAAGCGACAAGTTTTGAGCTGTTTTGAGCTGCCCTGTCTTCCGTATGTCTAATTGTTTAACAGCATACTTACAGTCAAGAGAATGGTGATGAAACATAAGCTGGGCAATGTTTATTCCAGAACACTTACGCATGTTTGGCTTGTTGTTAGGGAACAAACACAATTTGACCACACATGGCAGTCAAGATCCTATAGACGGTTTCGCAAAATTTGTATCCAAGTATTTAGGCTAATACTTTGTTGCCTACCTGTTAAGGAAACATTTAGTTGACCTGCCTGTCGTAGACCTTTATTCCGCCATTAAGTTCCGTATTTGTCGAAATATGAACAACTGAATACTGCACGTAAGAAGCAAGAACAGCTGTTTTCTGTAACTGCAGCTGAAATCACTGATACAATGACCCACAACCTTGGAGAGCATTCGCATGTTATATATCTGCAAAGGGTTGGTCCAAGCATTGCTTGAATTCGGTACCACAGTGTTATTCAGGTGTCCTCAATTGTTGCTTGGTGCAACCATTTAGAGCAGCTGCCTCAACGCAGGTTAATCATCAATATGTAATATCCGGTGCATCAGGATGAGGTCAACTCGCAATTGTCGAAAGAGAGGGTGCGAAGTCCCGAGCAATTGCACAGGTCTTTGCAAGATACGCCTCTTGCGAATGAGCTTGGTTTTCACATGTCCTACTCACTCATTCAATTCTACGTCGCCCAGGAATAAACGTTTATGTGGGTGAGCCATACTCTTGCATTTGTCACATAATTGAGATAATATAGATAAATCGCTATTGCCTTGAACCGAATGGAGACCGTAGTTGCTTCTACGTGTTGTTCTATGCTCAGTAATCTACTGCACAAGTTTTTCCTCTATGGCCAACTTGCTTTGTTCCCTCGAATTTGGCTGTCTTCTTTACATGGCGCAGGTCATCTTCTTGTTTCCACTACGTTCGTACCATTGATTCATTAATGTGGAATTGTTTCGTAGCTGCTCTATTTCCATGTTCTACTGCGTGGCTGATGGCCTAAAGTTTGAAATCCGCTTCGTAAGCATGTCGCTCAGCAAGTGTCATTTTGTGGTTCTTAATTACCGGTATGTTGAACCTTACTGCACGGTTGCCGAACCTGGCTTCTTAGGACAGCGGACATAAACAGGCTAGTTACTTTAAACCATCGGTGCCTTCGCATTTCAGTAGGTTGTTTTGGCACAGGAGAAAAGAACTGAACCGCTAAACACCGTCTTTTCAGACACCAGGCTCCCTTGGCTCGGTCGCGTTTACGCAAGTCATCCTAACACGACGTGCTTTGTTTGAAAGCGAAAGGTGTGGATGGAAGAAGACGACAGGTGGCCAAGTGATTACTTGGCCGAGAGGGATGAAGGTCCTTACTTCGGAGCTGGCCTCGGTTGGAGTGTCACGACTCCCTGGTTGGAGTTCAAAAGATGATATTCACTTTTGGCTATATACACCTGCTTATAAAGCTAGGAGCCGAACTCAGTGGCGTTCGTACTGTGTTTCTTTGTTCATCCCCAGCCTTTTAGCATCCAATCCAACAACTATCTTAGTTCGTAGCGTAAGATAATTTTACCTAATAATTTTTGTTGCCTAGTAGCCCACTGATAGCTTTCAGGACGATGCCCATTTGTTCTTGTTGGCTCAGCTGGCATGCAAATGCTGCACCTATTTTCTTTTTTATCTTCAATGTATTGCGGCACAGTAGCTGCGTTTTACACCACTGGCTAACGTGTATAAGGATGATTATTTCATGCTGAAGCACAGTACCTATCAGGAAAAGTGGTAAGTGTAAGGGAACGAGCTTCGCCTTGATCACCAGCATGCGACTAGCGCTGAAAAATGTTATCGTGCCTGAACTCATAGGTTGGCCAGCTTGTATGTTATCATGCATTTCCCCATAAGTGCAATCTTCCTCCGTAGTACAAGCACGACGAGGTATGTTCCAGTTGTCTATCCGCAAACTTTGGTTTGCACGACGATGGGCGTCGCCGACTGTCTGGATGACCGCACGTTTTTGCAGTAGTAGTGTGAGCGCTGATCACGTGTTCAAAATCATCTGCTGCCAGCAAGATGCAGGTGTGTTGGACAAAGTTTGCAAGGTTCACTGTTGGACCAAGTGAGTTTGCACGGTGCAGTAACCATCGCATATATCACAGTATGTGTGATCATCGTGGACGGTTGAATAGTTGATTGGTTTATCTTCGCCAGAAATGCTGGAATCAGTTAGCTGCTGCACAGAGTTCACAACCGCCAAAACACGTCTGTCTAGACAACATACAAAGCTGACTCCACGAGGTTCCTGACCAGCGATTATGTTTCGACAACCAAAGTTGTAACCAAACATTTTTACAGACTTTCCGGCGCAGTGTGAACATATAAATTGATTCGAGGTACCTAAGTCTCAGCGCAACCATTCAACCACAAGACTTACGGAATATGACACTGCCGGTTTCTTAGCAAATATAAGGATTTTAAGTGCCCCTTTTAGTCCAAAAATTATGGTACTTGTGCATGGGTTCAGTCAGCCGCCTGCACTGCACAACCTCAACCAGTGGAGGAAGACTTTATTGTTCATCTTGTCAATGCATTAATGAAGTCAAGGTACTTGGCGTCGACCAAATTGCCTTGATTCAACGTTAGCGACCACATGTTTTTCGTCTACAGTAGGTTCCTGATGCACAAACGACCATTCACGAAATCATCCTATGGAGGCGTCAAGAGGCTTTTCGAATAGAGAAGATTCAGATGACTTCTAACTCTCCTCAATTGTCTTTACGAATACAGTGGTAAGGCAGGTCGGTCGGTAGTTGCCCAATTTGCTTGTAGCACCGCCTTTAAGTATTTTCCTTGCGTATATAATTTTCAGTAGATAATTAGTGAACTAATGGATGGTGATGTGTTAGACAGTTCAGCTTGAAAGTTGAGATAATGGCCGATTATGACTTGAGGATCGGTGGGCGGACTTCACCTTGCTCGGCAGGCTTGCACCCGTCAAACTGGTCAGCAGTTTGCGTACATCTTTAGGCTAGCAGTCCAGGCGCTCTAGTTCGGTAGGGTTGGTATCCATCTAATTTAGTACCGACACCTGGTCACTTGCAAATACGAAATCCAAGTGTGCCACAAATGCGGAAGCATGATCCGTGCCTGAAATTAGGAGCAGCCCATCTGAGCCCTTCGACACTGGCACATAGCCTGCAGGCACCAGACTCAGCTTCACGTGGGATACGATCCCTTTGGTAGCAGTTAGTATACAACTGCAGGTGGCCATTTAAATTTTCCGTGTTTCTATGCTGCCGCGTTGTTGCAGAGATTACGCTGTCTCTTGTGATCTCGTAGTCTTCGTTAGCTACACAACACGAATTTTTTTCCTAGTCTTCGTCGCCGTTTAACCACTTTACTGTTCTATTTGTCGACCTATATGGCTTGACTGCTCCAACTGTCCGTTAATTGAGGGCTACAAATCGTGTGACCAACGAATTTGCTTCCTCATTAATAATAGTCCAAACGTTACAACAGATAAATCCCACCGTAACGGCTAGTCCACCTGGCTTGCAGCTCGAGGGCGGTTAATAAAATCCGATTACAATAGGTGAAGATATCTCCAAGCTGGCTATAATCTTCCACAGGTCACCTGCTCAGTGTGGCTCCAAAACCTGAATATCATGCACATATTGCTTATCTGTATTCAATAGCAGATCTAAGCACGATGGCGTTGAGCGCGCGGCTATGATCATCGGGTAACCATTGTTTCAACTATCACCGCAAACTTCCTCTCGCAATCGCAATGACCGAGGAGCAGTTCAGACTCAGGCTACTGTAATGTTAGTTAAATTAACTCAGCAATGCAAAAGAACTAGGTAGGACTCTTGCGGTTACGGACATGCGACAATCGGTTAAAACACCTGCTTAGTGGACTCCGATTAACCATACCCACTAGCAGCTCGTAGCATTTGAGTTAAAACGGACCCATCAACTGCTCACATAGATTCTCAGCGTTTCGGTAGGTAGGTAAGAACCCGCACACAATTAAAAGACAACATATAGCAGCACTACACTCGCAGTCATTTTATGGTCTTTCGCAGCAGAAGCAGCAGCCGCTTATTTCTAACCCTTGGGCGGTTTCTGCGGAGTATAACCATGTCTCCGCATGTTCCATACGTCTTACCGTTTAACTCTCGGAAAGTAGCGCGGCTCATCATTTTTGTTCAGAAGACTACAGACCTAAGTGAATGCTACGGCTGGGGGTGCTTGGAGCAAAACATTACCTTCTCCGGAAAGGCGCAAGATTTCATGTAAATATTCATAAATAAACTATGTGGATGTCTAGGTAATAGAGCACCCACGTGTGTCCTAGATTGTGACACTCAGTCTTACTCGTGGAATCAGTTGAATTTCAATTAAGCATCTGCTATTGCGATCCCTTGAACCAAAGGTATTGCGCTTCCATTTACCAAGTTTACTTTTAACACTTGTGGAAAAGAAAATCAGTAATGGCTGTTGAACTATTCGTTGAGCTTGACAATTTTGTTGCAAACGTTTCCTCACCAATCGAGTTGACATCATCAGTGCATAGTTGAGTGGCGTGCAATAGCGCCATGGTCGGAACCTGCATTTCGTCCTGACAACGTTGAAACCACCGAGCTAATGGTTCGGCAAGGTTCACGGCCGCTGTATTCAAGGCTTTCGGTTTGATGTTGTCCACAGCAGGTGAGCTGTGCAAGCGCAATAACATTAGCGTTTTCATCACATTGGCTGCCGTGAACCATATGTGGTTTAAACCTGGTGTCGATGGAAGCTGTTTAAAAAGCGGATGAAATGATGGTTCAATCCAGAAAGTATGGATGAATTATTTGTGAAGAACTTTGGCTGCACCTTTTGCAGTTTGCGCTAGACCATCTTTTACACGTTAAACCGTGATTCTGCGATTCACTCTGCGGAGTTTGCTGACGTGTCTATACAGAAACTTGGAATTCGTACTGAATTTTGACGCTATGTTCTGTTGGTGCTAGAGTTTATCATCGCGGATCAACTTGACGCAGTGGTTTCGTTGAGTTGTGTAAGCACTCCAGGTCAGCTTACTTGGACAGGTTTTGTAAGCGCGCCGGGCTGAATACCTTAAGCCTATGCATTTTCTGGTACGGCTCCTCAGGAACGGATTCACTTGCTTCGGATGAAGGACTTTGCTTTCTGATGCATTTGCCACTAGCTCAGCGAATTTAGTGAAGAAAAAGACTTAGACGACATCGGGCGGCTTCTCGGCCAGGAACGACCAGTCAGTTTCTCAAAGGAAGTTGGACAGTTTATCGTAATGTGTAACGACATAAGTTTTCAGGCTGTACTCACTGATGTACTCCGAGTAACAAATGTAACGAAAGATCAACATCGCGTGATTGCTACGACCAAGTGGTTCATCTCTGGTCGCGGTGTCGACCATTAGTTCCCTGTTGGAGAGCACAAGATCCAAAACAGAGGGTGTTTGAACCGTTCGAAATCGCGTTGGAAAGGTGACAGGTTGTGCAGAGGTAAATCGGCGATGACCTCTTGCAAATCCGCCTTAAATTTTTCGATGTGCGATGCTGGAACTTCGATTGCCTGCAGATTGAAGTCCCCCGCCAGAAGAACGCGACTGTATGGTCGCGACAGGAGTCGTCTCATCGCAGAAGCTAGGCAATGATCTATTTCCAAGGTGGATATTGGAGGGCGGTAAACTATTCCTAGTAAACACATCAGTACGTCTTAGGTGCACACAACACCAAAGGACGTCGACGACTATTGTTCATGGGTCCTTAATGACATCAACATGCAAGTCGGATCGATAATACAAAAGCACTCCACCTCCCCTGCTAGGTCGATCGTTTCGTATGGAAATCGTTCCATCTAGTGCAATCTCAGCATTCGTGATCTCCGTGTTCAGCCATGTTTCGGTGACCATAACTAGGTCCTAAGGCATGAAGACCTGACGCATACGAAGTTCGATTAGCTTGCTGGAAATACCTTGTGCATTATTATACAAGCAGGCGAGGACATCGGTGGTCAGAAGCGTGTTTGTGAATGCTACTTTCAGGTGAGAGTCTACGCCGACCCTTGCAGGGTCGGCTGCCGGTCCTTTTTGTAGTGCCGAAGATGCACGCGCCAGGGCCAGTTCAGGTTGTTGTATAATGTTCTTAGCGTTAGCAAGTGGGTGACCATCCTGTCCTCCTTTAGCTGCCGGTGTGTTTTGGCATTGTTTCCGTTCTGAGCTACACGGTGAAGGAATGGTATTGGTAAGTTGCTTGCTCAGTGTTACATTCTCTACCTGTGGCCCGGTGCCTATTGTCTTTATACGTATTTCGGATGGCAAAATTTTACGTTTTTTGTGCCACATTTTGATCACATGTTCTACCATGAGTTCGGAGTGCAATGCTACTTTATTCAGTCGGGGACCACGCCTTTTTTAGTTAGGTAATATCGGTAACCTAGTAGTCGCATTAGCGATCATATTTTCGAGTAAGAGTACTTCACGAACAAAACGCCATTCATCTCAGTCATGCACTTCGACTTTAGCCCGCTTAGTGACTGGAGCTCGGGGACACCGTGAACAAGGGTGGATTTTACGTCTTGTTTACGGAAGTCATCCGGATTTTGCTTGCGCTTCTGGCGTTCGCTCTGAGCAACATCTGGAAATATTCGAACCGTGCGTGTGGTGGTAAGAAGGCGAGTAGCTGACAAGAGAACTGTCTCTGCATCATTACGTGACTGAAGTGTTACCTGGAGTAACCGCGGTTCGCCTTTGCTTACGGAGTTTGAGTGACGTAGGAGACCCATCATACTGACTGGTTAAGCTTGAACCTCTAATAGTTGACACAGTGTGTCCCATTGTTTTTGTCGTCTAGTATCTAATCTTTTATATAATTCGCCCCGGATTCAGTCACATTAGAGCATATAACTGTTACAGTATTATGGTGGTGTTGCATGTTCTCCTATTTGGAGGGACCGGTGGCTACTTCCTTCGGTTGAACAATTAATGTGGTCTTGAGTCCCATGGTGGTATTGGCAGTAATAAGTCGTTTGGCAGTGGGCGGGGTTGTAATGGGAGGTGGCTCCGTCATATGGGTGGCAACAACGGACGCGTAGTTTGTCGGTCCTCTAACAGTGTTTAGTGTGGCGGGGTATTTGTTTGAGGAATGCGTGGCAAACGCATGTTTATGAGGAGACGCTACTGTCGAAGTGGCTAACCCTGGAACGTTACTCGTACACTGTGCTGATTTGAAGCTTGATGTTAAGCATCAAGTTCAAAGCATTGAGTTGTCTAGTTCATGTAGGAGAGTTTACATGGCCGCTGCCCGCTCTACAATCTTTGCCAGCCTATCGTACTTCTGCGCCAACATAGTTTTACATCTGACGAGTGGAAGAAAATTAAACTCAGTGGAGAACCAGAGAAAATCAGTCGTATATTAACGTTTTTCATCTGGCTGAGACTAAGGGGTGTACATGGGGAATGGAAGTATTTTCGGCAGTTTCTGCATTGTATTCCAAATCGCACAAGTTTTAGACAGCTGTCTACGCCACAACTAACGTTTATTTCGGAAGCTTCAGGCCCAGCTTTCCGTGGGCAACCAGTGCGCGTCATTGTGACTGTCAGATCTGCGGAAGACGTTTGTTGCAACATCTATACAGGTAGGCTGAATCCAAACGCCATCGGTCAACCTGGTGATCTGGAAGACATCTGCTGGATTGCTGTAGAACAAATCCAAGATAGCGGACACAGACGGCAATTGGTCTAATAAGTGAGATCTCCGACAGTAGCCAGGGAATATCCACCAAAATCACACAGATGGAAAAATGCACCAAAAGCAAGTCTTGGTGCAAAGTTGACACAGAGCAAACACGTATAACTCAGTATTTCCAAACCAAAACTAGAGCCCAGCAAAGTAAAGCTAAAATCGTGCCGTCCGTGGATACAGCCAATGACATATGTATGAAAGACTGTAGAAGCAACAGTTCCGCGTGTTGGTGTGATGTTGCAACGAAGACAAGTTCTTTGCGTTTATTTGCAAACTTTGCACTGTATAACTGCTGCCATTCGTTTTACTGTATATTATGGGAGATAATTTAACCATGACATTTTGTGAGCTTCCAAGCGTTGCCCTGTTACAAAAGAAAAAAGTTGTTCTAGTCTTTCTCAAACACTAACTGGGGTTGCATGAAACCTAGTTGCAGACTGCAAGATGCACTTCAACCTGAAACTGGTAATGCAACTACCGTCAAAACTATCGCAGTCACCGATGAAAACACAAAAACATACATCTAAGTGTACATTGACGGTAGTGGTGAAATCATCATAGTCGTTCTCAGCCTCAGCTTTAGGACAGCTAGGTGAAATGTAAAACATAGCATATAAAATCGAACGGTAGCCGCTCCAGTATCCAGAGTTACGATTCACATATAAGCAGGCAATGTGCTGTGCATAATGCTGACATGCAACATAAGGAACTTCCGGGTGTAATAACACCATCACCACCACTGTGTCTATGTGTACATGAGCAGTCAGCGCGATGTACTGTAAATTCGTCAAGTGCAAATGTATCTTCCATGTAGTCGTGCATTCACGTTCTAGTAGCATAATGAGCGCAAGTCGATATTATTCGCGAAAAATTGTTACACTTGCAGGTTAATTGCTTTTCACATAAGCGGGCGGATAGTAGCGACAGCAAATTATACACAAAGCTTCGATTTTTCTTGCTTGTGAAACTATTTCATTCTATTTTGATTATTTGTAACTGTTCCGTACAGTTAGACAGTTGTGTGAACCAACGCAGTTGTGATAGAATTGACATTTTTTCAGAAGTGTACGACACCTGAGAATATATGTTTCCTGGGATCTTAGACAACCCGGCAGGAAAGCATTTTGACACAAGATGAAAAGAGGTAAGACAAGCAACGATAAGATGTTTGGAACGTCAGTGGAGAATGCCTGCATTGCGTCTAGTTTGGTAGAAAAACTATGTCTTCATGAACTTGCAAGATGACTACTCATATGGAGAGTGATTTTTCGTTCATAAAGATGTCAACACGCGACAACGACTCGTATGTTCCTTGTGACTAAAGCAAATCCGAATGTGCTATATCTCACAGTGGCATATCAGATATCATAAAGCATATAAAATTGAAGTGTTTTAAGGCAGCCGTGTCTGCGGCGACATCTTTCTACCCTGAATTAATTATTTCTGATCATCAAAAACAGAATCTAATTTAGCAGCCACAGAATGTACCGTCTCTTATCATGTTGCATTTCATAACGACGGATTCCACTACATGAGTTGCAGCAGATATTTTGTAAAGATTTTGAGCCGTCATTTGTTTGTGTACGAGCACAATATGTGGCGATAATGATAATAATACTATTACTAACATTCTGTAGCTATTTGACATATACTCTTCAAGAAAAACTGATGAAAGTAAACTTCGTGTCATTATCCAGATACCTCAAATCTCAAGGACATAAAGTTGTTCGCTCTCCTTGTGAGCCATTTTGAGTCATCTTTTATTATTGAGGTCACATTATTAAATCGGCGGACACACTGGACGGCATTTGTCAAATAATAATGAACGTGTTCGAACATAATGATATGAGTAGCAAATATGAGCAGAACATGTTGTGACTTGCGCTGAAAACTCCAAAACAAACTTAAGTGGCGTTCATAGAATTGTATAAACCAATGCATTTGCGAAATTGAAATACTCCATTAGAGAAACGCTTGTGGGAATTGGTCGCGTGGCTCACATTGTCCACAACACATAGCAAGCGTCAGCTGACTGTCGTACTATTGATGTTAAAACGGTTATGACTAACATATATTCTTTTTTATGTTGACACTGTTCTTGTTGAAGAATTAAGGAATAACATGAATCTACAATAATAGAATATTAACGTATTCTTGTATACGTGAAAACAAGATGGCTTTAAATCATGTCAGCAATGTAGATAATTCAGCGTTGTAAGCCTTTTTATTTCTCGTCAACAGTGTCCCACATTATTACAATATATATTTGCAAATCCCTACAATGAGCTGTGACCCACTTTTGTACACAACATCTTTCAGTTTTCGTTCCACTGTACTTATGATGAACACACTATTTAGGCACTGGGTGCGTCGTCTGCAAAGCAAGAACTCTTGCAGAATTGCAGGGACAGGCGCAGAGACAACTGTGTTCTAAACGAGGTTAAGCTTCGAATTGGCCAACTCGAACGAGCTGGTCTCATCAACAAAACAGTTCTGATGAATATTGTCACCAATTTCTCCGACACTTGCGTCGATTATCTGCAGGAAAGAATAAACTGTTTTCAGAATCTATGTTGCTTTAATTCAATGGCATTGGACCGATCACCGTGCTGGGAGAAAGTGGAAGCAAGCATCACTATTGTTGGATCTAAACACCCAGACCTGAAAATCAAGGATATTGAGCTGCTAGTCGAAGCGAAAGTCGTGTGTAGGATCCATCATCAGACAAAAGATTCGATTGGAATGGCGTGGGAACACATAGGACATATTATGTTAGGGCCTTACTCGTCTTGCAAACGCGAACTAAAATGCAATTTTGACAGTGTTTTAAACAACTGTACTGCATTGCCTGCTTTGGATGGTAGCCTCTCAAGTTGAATTTATGACTGAGCTCCAGTGAATGATTGCACATATGTTTCGGATTTCTCCAATCTGGCAAGCCAAAATAAGTTCCTATTTAAATCGTCGAGTATGTTCGCTGAATAAGCCGATAATTTGAAGCGTTTGTTTATAAGACAAATTATACAGACCCTTGAGGATTTTAGTTGCTTGGCGTTTAGTTAGCGTTGAGGTCACTCTTCAGACAAGGCGGACCGAAACTCTATTGCGTATTGCTTATGTGGTCGAACGTATAACCCGAGAAGTTGTGTAAATTTCGAAAGGTCAGATCGTCCGAAAGCATGCTTCAGGAAGCATACGTGTTGGATTCCCCTCCTTGACGCCATTTCAGTCTGATTCGATCATGCAAGGTGAAGCTAGACAAAACTCTCAGACACTTCTCGTCAGAAGACGTTTGAAACTCCCGTTTTCCTAGTTTGTAGGAATGTACCAACTTGTTCCGTAAATGCAGTACTCTACATTTATTTGTCCACATTGAATCGAAGAAGATATTGGACAATGAAACTTAGTTTTTAAACACGGAAAGCGATACTTTTACTCAAATACAATGCTGACAGCGAGAGTGCCATATATTCTTGCGAACGACATTATGACATGCTAATGCAACGC
This sequence comes from Dicrocoelium dendriticum, assembly GCA_944474145.2. Lineage (NCBI taxonomy): Eukaryota > Metazoa > Platyhelminthes > Trematoda > Plagiorchiida > Dicrocoeliidae > Dicrocoelium > Dicrocoelium dendriticum. The sequence continues at coordinate 48,552,897 of OX104068.1, read as the reverse complement.
CTTGATCTACTACATAAAATGCATCCATATGGCTAGCCAAACAACCTCCTCGTGGTGTCAGCTGGTCGGATCGGGTTTATCCCCTTCCGGCAAATATTTCGGCGGCAGTATTTTAGGATATTAAGGGTTTTCACCTGGCAACAGACCTGTCTATAAAACGCCACCAAGGTCCGTTTAACAACAATGTGATGTGACGGAAGTGATTCGCTGCTAACTAAAGACATTTATTCTTACGTATCCGGATGTCAACAAATTCACCGACTTGGATCAATCAAGACAAAGATTTCATTGCTCTCCTTCTTATGCTTGACGAAATCAATCAAAACTTTCGGCGTCACATTCACAAATTTAAGCAACACAACCACATGCCTTCTTGATTTGGAGGCCTCCGTATCCGGATTTGCCTGTCTCTGTGACGTCCATGGGGACAGTCACAGGACGCCTGAGCCTAAAAAGGGGACCATGGGTGGCTTGCGCTGCACCACCTATAGTTCCACCCACACACCCCATATCCGGTGTAAACCAGAAGGAATAAGACCGGGAGGCATGCGAATGGGAGCCACGTTTCATCAACGGAGCCGGCTCACACTCCTTCAACAAGCAGAACGGAAACATTCCGGCCTACTTGGGAAATCATACACACCAGACGTACACGAGGCGGTGGCTGGACCGTAGCCCGTTCCACAGAGGTTGCGTGGAACCACTCTATGAGTCTAGCACCGTCACGAGGACGGTACACTCAGTCCCCTCCAGCGACGAGCAACTGTCTCCTGGAGACAGTATGGACGAGGTAGTGGGTAATAGACAGGTAGGCACCTCGCCAACATTCACATCAGGCGCATCCTCACCGATGAGCTCAAGCAACATCTACTTCTAAAATTCAAGATTACTCATCACGCAGACAAACATTCCATATACGCCACCTTATTGGCCTGGATTAGTAAATTGAATGAGAACATACTCATGGTGCTTCTATTCCACATACAATAGTGCTTTCTTCCGTACCTGAGCAACCGCCCTTTTGAGCAGTCCACGGAATTCGCATCGATCAAATTTGCCTTGGATTCGCAACACCTATAATGAACATGAGTTCGTCATAAACTCACCTTCTTCATATTTTTGTAATGTTGTTTTCGGTTTGCACGAATGTAATTTTATTACACTAAGTTAACCGTACAAAAGCGGTATGAAGGTCCTCGTGGAATTCATTCGGTATACACATATATACATAGAATGGTGTCATGTGTATCCAACGGCAGTTTGAATGCAACATATGCACATGTGTTTCCACGGACTTCATTATTAACTGTCACAAAACTGGACAGAGACACATTAGTCCGCATGAACAAGCATGTATAAACAAACATGTATGGGTTTCATTTGGAGGTCAGGCTAAGAGTTACTTACACAGGCATGAGATTAAGTACCCAATACGTACTGTTGGTGTTCGCCTCTTACGGCTTATTTGGCACAACAACTACCATAGTACTACAAAAACTAATTCCCACTGGCCACTGTCAAACTTGTGGTTTACCAAACAATGTTCGCACTGTGTTGCAAATATCCAAGACGTAGCATGGTTGTCATCCAAGTACTCATCCGTTTACACATACCGCTGTGTATCCTGTTGTGGCTATAAACTACTTGGTTACGATCTACTTTAGTACACCTGGGGTGCAGCTATTCGGTGCTCGTAAAGTGAACAAATTTTCTCTATGCGCTGATTCCTTTCCGATGTAATTTACTAAGACACTTACGTACCATTTCCGTTGGCATTACCTTTTTCTTAATCTACACAGAAGATTGTTTCCCTCTAAGACAACTTCTAGTAGGTGTCTCTTAGACAGATGCAATAATGCTACTGCGTTGCACCAAGTCCGTACTTCATCATTCCACATAACTATTGCACCCAGCTATACTGACATTAGCAATGGAATAAGGATGACACACAAGGATGACAGACCGTGTGAGTAGGCAACTATGAAGGTTTGTAGGGAAATGGTGCGCTAAAGTCAACTTATTTTCATAAGCTCAGCTAAGATAAGGTTGTCAGATGAATAACTGGAATTATTGCTCTAATCATTCTAACAGAGTTAATGTGAAATCTAACATAACAGATCAACAGCAGCATGTTAATCGCTAGACAATTTCTTGCCGGGACTGTTCACTTTCCACCGATGTTCCAGAGCGATTGATATTTGAATGCATTATCCAACTTGAACATGTCTATCGCATTGCCAATTTGCCACCAAATCGAGAAAGCATTGCTTTTCCATACTGTATTAGGTAAAGGGTTCCTAGGCTATGGTGATGGTAAGCTACGGTAAAATAAGGTAACATGTTATAAGTAAGTAAGTAAGTCAGTGTAGCCCAACTGCGATAAAGAAGCATGGTGTATGCAACATCAAACTTCAGCATAGGGGCATTCGTATAGAGGCATCTGTGTTCGGATTACCAGTATGGCAAATACAGTACGCGCCTGTGTCTTTGCAGAAACTATGCGTGATTGTCATTGCACTGCAACATTTGGTGAATTAGTACATTATCAGTGCAAAAGTCCTCCCCGTATGATTCCATTCTGACTCACCTCGCTCCATCACGTTTGGCCGGTTTAACGTGTACCGTCCTTTCTCATTTGCGTACCACCAAGTGTCACATGTCAGTCCGCGATGCTCGATCTAACAAACAACCTGTTCGGCATAACCCCATCGTGGCCTCGTTGATGGCTGGCCAGACCAGCTGGGCTAAAACACACACGGCCACATGCATTACAGCACCATGTTGGAGTAGCCGAAGAATTGAAGTCCGACGGCAGATTATGTTTGCGTGCTACACGTTTAATTTATCGATGCACCATCTGCCTTTCTTGCGATTGGGAAACGGTACAGGTGATGAGCTCACGCCAGGTGCGGCGATTTTTTGCTAACTCCTCCCAAATATGTAGGTCAATACTTAATCTGGACAAACTAACCTTGATATTATCTTGGTAACGCAACTTGGGTTTGCCAGCCTTCCGGCCACCTGCGATCAGTTGCCCGTACAGCAATTGCTTTGGGATTCTCGTTGCATCTATACGGCGCACATGTCCAAGCCACCGGAGATGTCGCAGCAGTAGCATGTAGTCTATGGTGTACACTTTGCTCCGGCGGATCACATCAGTGTCTGGCACATTGTCCCACCATTGTATGCGCAGAATCCGGCAAAGGCACTCTTGATGGAATCGTTGCAAAAACCGGATATCTTTTCTGTACAGTGTCCAAGTTTCCGATCCATAGATAAGGACTGAGAGAACCATTGATTTGTACACCATCACCTTGGTTCTAACAGCGAGATGATGGTTCTTCCACACGCGATGTTCCAATTTCCCAAAAGCCGCACTTGCCTTCGCCACACGAGCGCGCAGTTCGTTGGTGATTCGCAGGTCGCTTGACAATGTGCTCCCAAGGTAGCAGAAGGCGGACGTGTTCTGTAGTACTTTATCTACAATCCGTATTTCTGGTCCGCACACTGGCTACACTCCCGGTGCCGGCTGAAATAGAGATACAGTCTTGCCTGTGTTTATGCTGAGTCCAAACTTAGTCACTGTGGAAGCTAATATAGTCGTCATGCATTGCAGTTCTTCCTCAGTATGTGAAAATAACGCGCAGTCGTCTGCAAACAGCAGCATACAAATGGTTGTCACACACAATAAACTTCTTGATCTAAAGCGGCGGATGTTAAGCAAACCCCCATCCATGCGGTGCTCTGGATGCACACCGCATTCGCTTGTGTTGAATGAGCACGACATCACAGCCGTCAGGTGGATATTGAACAGTGTGGGGGCTAAGACGCATCCTTGCTTCACACCGGAGATAACGGCAAAGTCATCTGTAGTCTGTCCACTTAGCTGCACCCTTGCTCGCATGCCAGTATGCAGGCATTCAATGAGACGAATAAACTATGCAGGACATCCAAACTTGGAGAGAGAATCAACCCCAACGCCTCACGGTTCAAAGTATCGAACGCTTTGGTGAAGTCGATGACAAATGAATACAACGGTTGCTTGCATTCACGACATTTATCCTGTAGTTGACTTGCTGCAAAAACCATGTCGATGGTGCTACGGCCCGAGCGGAATACACATTGCTCCTCAGATACATTCGGTTCTAGAACATGTGTGACAAGGCGATTGAGTAGGATATAGGCAAAAATATTGCCAACGCAACTAAGTAAGTTGATGCCACGATAATTGTCGGTGTGTTGTTTACTACCCTTTCCCTTGTACAGTAAAATCACAAGAGCATCCTTCAACTCTGCGGGCACTTGCTCTTCCATCCAGACGGCTTTCACCAAACGATGCAGGGCACATATCATAACTGGTTCTCCGTTCTTCAATATTTCCGGTGGTACGCCATCAACACCAGCGCATTTTTCATTCCCTATTTCAGCAAGCGCTCATTGTGTTTCATACATTCCCGGTGTCTCCTCCAGTTGCGATAGTACTCTATGGTGTAGCAGCCCTTGTAGTGTGTCCCAGTCTACCTCTGATCGATTGTTCAGGAGGGAATCAAAGTGTCTTTACCACATTTGCAAGATGTCATCAGATTGTTTCTATACGGCGCCAGTCTCAGAGTCTTTCAGGGTCTTCATTTGCTGCACAGTGGGCCCGTACACTGCCTTCAAGGAGTCGTAGAATTTTTTTTGTTGACAGTGTTCAGCGTAGGACTCCATATGCGCAGCATGCATTGTCCAACACGTATTTTTCACCTGACGCAGCTCTCCAGCTAGCTGTCTTCGAATGTGGCGGAAAGCATTACTCTTCATGGTGTTGTTAGGGTCAACCTCGGATGCGATGAATGCTGCGTTCTTTGCTCGTACTAATGGCCCAATCGTCAAACTATTTTCGTCGAACCAGCCGGGCCGTTTACAGTTTGTACACCCAATCGTCTCCTCCGTAGCCATGGTCACCTGTTTCTTCAAGTGGTCCCATAGGACGCTGACAGAAGCTGAGGAGTCGTCTTCGCCAAGGCGGGTTCTTATGGCATCCTCCAGTGCTTGTCTCTTTTCTGCACTCATAAGGGCGCGTACGTTGTATTTCCTCTGATTGCTATTCGCTGGAAATTACGACGATTTGTAGACATTTATGTAGAACTTTGTGCGCACCAGCTTGTGCTCAGTCCCACATTCAGCTCCACGCATTACCCGCGTTATGCGTACTTCACGCGTGTTCCGTTGACGTACGATGACGTAGTCCAGCAAGTGAGCATGACCACTCTTTGGGTAAGTCCATGTAGCGGTGTCCTTAGCACACAGAGCGAACTGGGTGTTCGTGATCGTCAAGCCATTTGTAGCACACAATGAAAGCAAGCGCTCTCCGTTCCCATTGACTATCCCAATCCCGTACGGCCCGATCACCTCAGCCCACACTGTGGCATCACACCCTATAAGTACATTGAAGTCACCAAGCAGGAATAGTCGATCATTCATTGGGACAGACTTTATAACAGTGGTCAAGTGCGAGTAGTACTGATCTTTCCTGTCTTCTGCATAACTCATAGTGGGACTACATGTGCTAATAAATGTTGCGAACTTACCACGTCTGAGGCATATACGGAGCGACATCAACCGTGGGCTGATGCCAATGGGCTCCCCCTCAAACGGCCATTTAGGTGGTCAGTGATTGCAAATCTGACGCCTTGTTCACGTGGTGCTGCTTCGGGATTTCCAATCCAGTAGAAAGTGTATCCAGCACCATCCTCTCGCAATTTACCTTGATCAGCCAGTCGAGTCTCACTCAGCGCTGCATTATCAATGTCATACCGCACAAGTTCCATGGCGCCTAATGCGGTTTGTCGCATAGGTGGATGATTAGTGTCCCGATCGTGCAGTGTGCGCACATTCCAGCATCCAACCTTGAGTGTTTGACGTGCTGGTCTGCGGCCACGTGTGGCTCTTGATCTCGAGGGTGGACATATGGTTGGATTTGCCTCGTTCGGGGGTTGGGAGGAAAAAATTGGTTCAATCAAAAAGAGGACTTGAACAGAGGAACGTGAAGTGTTATGGAACCGGGGAACAAGCAACTGATCAATGTCGGTTAAATGTCGCTTAGACAGCCTAAAGTGTGTGCGAGATGAGGTGACACCGACACCAATATTGCTCGACAAACTACGTCGACGCGGGGTGCTATTATGTTGCATTGGACTTCGCATACTCAGTATCAGCACGAGAATTGTGTGTGTAGTGCTACCAAGAAATCTAGTAACTGGTCTCAAGGGCTACAAAGAAAGAGATGAGATGACACAGAATGATATATAATGCATGTAATGCGTGAAAATGCAATAACACGTGCGAATAAAAGTAAAGATGTATGAAATGCAGTGTCACTAGAGCTGTGTTTGTCCAATCGTGGTGCAAGTAGAACAGAGGCCACCACGGAGAATTTATTAACAAGATGAGCAATATGAAGCTAATAACATTGATAACGTTACAAATGGAGTAAAACTACCGTGGGACAGTGATCAGTTATCGTTGGTGTATGCTATAAAAGACGTCTTTTATATTATCTGCAAGCTATTCGGGTCTGAAGATGGGCCACAGCCGGTCCGTTTTTCTTTTCTCCGAGAGGTAAGCGAGAATTCACATGCAGTCAGTCGTGTGTGACTATTTATGGTTTCCTTGATCATCCATTCGCTGCGCTAGCGCATATGGACCATTTCATCATTGCTCAGAGTGTGACCTGTGTCCGTGCATTTCGATTCGGATGTCAGACTGTGTTGTCGCTGTCCGCGAATCGAATTTGATGACTCGTCGCAATCTTAGTGTGCAGTACCGAGACACTTGACCTGGCTACATTGATATCAGATTAGACCCCGAAATACTACACAATGTCACACGAGAGGAAATGTAATGTGATCCATCTGTCAAGTGGGAACGTAACGAGACACGAACAGATGTTAGCGGAATTTGTCACTTAAGCGAGTCCTATTTAGACATTGAGCCATCAATCAGATAATGGATTTACGCGAGTGAAAATACCATCAGTCTGTCAGGCTGAAGTGTGGTGTTTATAAATGTTTGAATTGAATGAACGAATAACAGCCATATTCCTCTAGATTTTTTTGAAAATCGCACGTAGAATTATAAGAACCAATAGGACTGTTGATGATTAGATAGCGTTTGGATGTGGACCTAAACGTTAGGCATACATTTATTCAAAAGTGTGGGTATCAACAAGAGATTGTGACAAATATGGAAAACCGAAGTAAATGCCATCAGTATGGTTACCAGGTAGAATGATGCCAATAAATGTATCGTATAACACATATAACTTATGATTACGGTGTATTGTAAATGGTGTCTGCTATAAGCGTTTATAGGCTATAATATCATACATTCTTTGATGGCTCATTTGACGCTATCACATCACTAACACATGGAGTACATTCCGATGCTCGCTGTTCTACCATCGGCTTTCGAATGAGTGTGCAAAGTGTTGTATCAAATTTACAAACAAACAAACAAACAACAACAACAAAAATAACTTGCCCAGTATCTATAATTATCTAGTATCTCAAATGAGGATGTCGTGGGACACCTGGGCACTATGGTATCTTCAAGCGGGGTTTGGAATTGAACCACTTAGACATGGCTTGAGAAAACACTGAACGATTAAATCTCCACACACATGGTGTGATTTGCAATGAAAGCAGTGAGTATTGTAAAGTTAATCATATGAGGGTAGACAAACAATGGGTACCAAGTGCCTGGGCAGGTGGAGCCGACAAAGTGGTTAACTGACCGTATTACATTCCTATGCGACCTAGATTTCTCATCGTAATTTTACCACTTACATTTTACTAACAATCTGTCATCATACATCTCGGTTGCAGCCATTCTTCGCGACAAATCAATTGTTGCTGTGCTGGATTTATTTTCTTATTAAATATTTATTTAAACATTACCGTAACACCACAGTTAGACTAATCTACTTCTAAGTCAATCTAGATGATTGGTCATTTCTAATTCAAATTGTAGAAGGAACGTTTACTCTTCCCCACCTTATCTTCATAATAGCTGGCTTATCCTAACTTCAGTATGGGCGATGTATAACGGAAAATATACCTGCACTCATTCTTGTGGCTAATATAGGAAATAGAACATGTAGCATCGACATCAGCATGCTACTCGCTAGTCAGTGACTTGCCGGGAATATTCGGCTTACACGTACTTGCCAACGTGTGGACACTTGCAACAAAAGTTGTTGGGTCTTGAACACCGAAGTTCCAAACTGCATTCCAAAGGGAGGAATAGTTCTAGGGTACTTGAACTCCAGGAATAATTGTTGATCACTACACCCAATTTGTACAATCCAATGTACGAACGAGTGTGGAATATTGTAAGCAGCAACTGCTTGGTACCCAGGAGTTAACGCGACCCATGTACGTTAGCGACGTCACCACTACCGCTGGCATTTAAGATGGGTATGCTTGAGGATGGGCGACCAATCGAAGGGATTTATGAGTGTTCCTTGTAATCCGTCACCTACATAAGCACGCACATGTACACATGCACATGCATACACACACACTAACACACACACGCACGTTTGTGGCCTTTCAACTGGGCATTTAGAGGAGGGCCTATGTGTTGCGGACATTGCATATGAGCAACACTCACATGGACGCTTGATGTCTAATCAAGATCATTCCCAATACCATTGGTATTCTGGTTGCCCACTAGGTCTGCGTGAATTGTGTGACCCTGGTGATTGAGATTGCAAAGCACTGTCGTTCGAGAAGAACGAACGTGTTCCCATGCATTTGAGCTCCAGTCACTGTGTGACATCACCTAGGAAGGAAAACTCCTAGAGTGCATGGTAACCAGTATTCATGCGTCTGGTTATTGAGGTCGTAGTCAGCGGACCCTTAACAACTGCGGAATGTTCGCGCCAATGCACTGGAATCAGGTGGGCTCACAGTTGTGCATCATACATCACCATTCCAATGAGAGAACATTTATCCTCAAGAACCCTAATAAGGTGAATGTGTACCATTTCCATTTGTCGGTAAGAATAACATCCATAATTTCCGTGTTACGAGCGTTTGCATGTCGAATAGAAAGTGCGCAATAAACGACAATTTACCGGTAAACTCAAACGTTACCTCCTTTCCGGCTGGCTCACTACTGGTATCCTTGTGGGTCCACGCATGTTGGCATAGATTTGATTCGCATCATCTATCCATCAGGATGCATGGAACACTGCGTTTGAGCGTCGTAGCAATTCTGCATCATTCTCGGCCATTGAGAGCACCTCAGGGATAACACTGCGCTAGACCAAGGGTATGTCACGACTAGGCATACGAAGGAGACCGCAGTAGTATGTGCGACGGAGAGATCGACTTCTTTTACATGCCGTCTTATATACGTACATTCATACACACTTAACTAATGGATTCATATGTTACTTAAGAACTTGGGACGATTTTACACTAACCAGCCTTTGCTGTATCGTCATGATCATGCCTAATCAGGCGTGTCTCGCACTGTCATGAACAAAACATATAATTAGTTATTTATTTCAGTATTGCTCGGCAACTGTGGTTGCAGCTACTTTTTATCGTCCCAACGCATTCCGCCGTATATTTTTAATGTGGTTTTAGAATTTTGTGAAACGGGTGTTTCCCTAACAGTGTCGGGTGTCCACTGTACAGCAATTACATTACTGTCTCATTCCAAGTGGCGTTCCCAATTTCATTCACTGTGCACATGACCTTATGTATGTGAAACACAGATAAGGTGCTCCCAACATGCACATGCTGTGGCTGACCGGAACTGTAGTGTTATGTCTCAGCTGGGTCCAGCGGTTGACAAAATATCGGTTTGGAAGCAAACCATTCTTGCAAGCAGGGTAGTCAACAAATGACGATCAGCCACTCCATAGTGAGCGATTTCGGGTTCCTCAAAAGCTAGCTTTTCTTATCGATTTTATGTTAAAAAGTTGTCAACCAATTCACACGATCGACTTTGACCCCTTACTGGAGTTTTCCAGTACTAGGTACAAAATAGCAAACATTGATATTCAAATGATAACGATTGCATATAGGTCAATAAATGCAAGCTGTTACTAACCTGTTAACGCTGTGACAAGTAACGCGGAACCGTTCCGCAAAGGTCACTGCAGTACATAATGCATTGCGGTGCAGCTGCTGATGCTAACTTAACCATTAACGCCGGTCAATCGCAGTTAACAGGGAATTCCGTCGCACCTACCGATAATTATACGCATTGTTCCGTGATAGTGCGTAGTGAAACACCACACGCATTGATTATTACACCTAGGCAATATTATTCACACCCGATCACACGTAGATATCGCTAAGCATAGGTCACACCATGTGAGGTTGACAGACTTGCCTTCTATCTTGCAAGCAGCTAGCGTCAGTAAAGGCAATCGATGCTGACTCATTTGGAGTGCATGTCATGTCCGGTCGGATGCACGCAGCAGTGTGCGCTATGAATGGGAATGGTGAAACTCCGCCCTTCCCCAGTTCTGTGTTGTGCGTCTTGAAGCCGCATAAGTGAGTGTGTGGGAGGTAAAGTACTTCCTATACCATCCATCAATGTCGACTGCTAGTCCGCACGGCATCCTACAGTGACTGAGTTCATTTGCCGTTTTGACGTCCGCTCGTGTTGCATGAGGTTTGTTGGGTGAGGACAAAGCTAAACGTGCACATGGATTTAACTGCGCCAACCGATACAGGTTTTCTGAGTATTAGTGCACTGATTTGTAATTGGTCGGGACGATGAGCACACATTTTTGCGTTTCACAACATTGGATGCAAGTTGATATGCATTTGACCAGATCTGATTATACTTATGGAGCAACGTGAGTTGCTTAAGGTTCTTGATTCCGTTATATAGTTAGTTACTAATCTTATAGTTGACTACTCATCACATTAGATAGATATGTGTTTATACATGTGTGGATATACCGCAACTTGACGGCATGCAGCGTTTCCTACAAATTTAGGCGCTGAATGATCAAACATTTATTCAGACTGAATCTAAAAGAGATTTAACGTGTGCCACATTATTTTCAACATGTTTAACCGAAGGTTGTCATTACAAATCCAAAGCGCATACTTATGCGGACATTATTTAAATTCACTTGGATACCTGGTCCAGTATGATGATGTTGTTCCAGGGGAAAAACATATTGGTTCGAAGTCTTCAGACGCGAGATAGCTCAGCATATCACGAAATAACTCAATTCTTTTGGTTGATTTTGATGACATGAATGCAATCGTCATTTCCTGTTATACTAATCGTCTACGAAATATTACCCATTCTAATAGACTATAAATTTTCTGGAGGCCGAAATATTTCTAGATATGCGTAAATCATTTAAGCCTTAAACGATTTCACAAAATATGCTTAGTTCTTGACTTCAGACTTTATTTCTGGTGACAACGCATCTCAAGGCATTTACGTGTTTAAATGCAGAGCTCTCAACCTCAATAGGTTGCCTCAAATCTGCGCATCCTTCAGCCGACGTAATGTTTTGACTATAGCCCGGTTATATTTGGGCATGCATTAAGTGGCGGAACAAAGAGATTGCATGCTGAAGGTTATCAGGTCGATTTGCGGCCTAATGTCTATCAGTTGCAAAAATAACGATTAGCAGATTTCTGCGTCATTTCAGCTAGGTTTAGATCACGTTTTCCCGCCATGAATTTGTTTTGCAATTATAATTATCTTTCGTTGACCGTTCTCATTGTAGGTAGGCGATGATCTCAATACTGAGATCCAAGTAACGAGCACATTTATGTTCAAGTACTTCGGGGATTAATCGACATCTACCTTAGTCATGAGCTTCGGTCTCTAGCTTGCTTAGAGTCTGAAGCTTGGGGACGGTAGGCAAGGAACCATTTTGCGATTTTGTAGAGTAGTCTTCGATTTTATTTTACTTTTCTGACGGTAGCTGTATGGAACGTCTGAAATAATGCGGACAGTACATGTTGTGCTGAGGCGTTTGGCTGAAAATTTGCTTAGCTAAGCTTAAGTGATCGAAATGTGGCCTGGAGTACTAGTGGTTAACCAAAGTGTATGTAGTTTCTGCGACGGAACAGTGGTGTATTGCGGGTTAAATAGCAATGCGTAACGAGTCTTGTGGGATATAACTTATTACGAAAAGTAAATTGCATGAGAAAGTGAAAAGTGTTTTGGTGGACTCGACATAGACTTATGTAGAATGGCGGAGAGGTTCGCGTATTAAACGTATTAAAAGTTTGACATAAACTCCGACCCCAACATCAGCCAGTTCCGTCAAACTACCTCGTGCAATAAATATGTTGGTGGTACATTATAAATGTTGACGGAAGCCATGCTGCTGTTGCATTTTTCCAGCTAGTTCACCAGACACTAAGCGATGTTCGCTTCCTTTACCTTCGCGAGCACAGAGAGGATGATCCCGGGGGTAGAGTTAGCAGCACCTGAACAACTACTACCTATAAAAATTTGGGTGATAATGCCACACTTCCACATGGTGCGGACTTGTTGTTCATCAATGCACCTTTAAAAGAACTTTGATATTGGCTCAGAAAGCTTTTTGGACGCGTCTTCAGTGCCCTCGGGATGATAGTGCCTGCTCCCGGAGTGGTATGATCGTGCGATGAAAGTAACTTCTTTAGCACATTTGATATGTTGAAAATTGCATGTGTAAAATATGGAGTCGGTAATGTGCACGATAATATGGGAGAGGAGGACGCTGTGAGTCGCATCATAATGACCGGATTAGCATTAAACCCGATTCGTTTTTACAGATACTGCAACTGCTACCTCACGTTCAGAAGCTTACTTTAATTGAATTGGCATGTTCGACCAAATAATAGTAAGATAATTATGATATAGCCTCATATTATCCTTTATGGAACGACTCGCGACCGCTACCTTTGGATGAACAATTAATAAGTTCTTGAGTCTTGTGGCTGTATGTCTTGTATTTCTGAGGCATAATTTTGCAGCCGGCCGGGTTACGATCGGTGGTGTCTCTGTTAAGTGTGTAGCAAAACCGGTCACGAGAATCAACGGTCATCTAAAAGTATTCGATTTGGCCAAAGGCTGTGTTAAAGGAAGCACAACGAACGCATCTTTATTAGCAGCCCCTATTATCGGGGTTGCTATGTCTGTATCATCTTACTGATTTTTAGCTTGACTGTACTGTTCTAACTTGACGTTTAATTTTTGAGATTCGAATTCGATTTACTGAATTTCCTGGTTCATGTTGAAGAGTGATCATGGCAGCTGCTCCCACAACAGTCATTCTCCGTCCGTCGATTTTCAGTGCTAACACAGTTATATATCTGGCGAGTGGAATGGCCCAACAATCAGTGCGTTTCTTTGTCTCGTTGAGTACAAGATGTACACATGTAGAATGAAATATTTAACAGCTATTTGTGTATTATATTTCAAATCGCTTAGGATTAATGCTATTTTCTGAGCCACATTTAACCTTCATTTTTGAAGCATTGGACCTAGTTTTCCGTGAACAAAAAGCATGTGCCATCGTAGATGTGCAGTATCGGGATGTCGCTCGCCTTGTATAGTTTTCCAGATCCAACGTTTGTCAGTCAAATTGTTAGTTAAGCTAGCAAACGTTAACTGACTGTTTTTAGGGCGGAAACAATTGAAGTCCCGCCCGTTTGTAGAGGTCAATGTAATGGTGACTGCGGGGAGATGTCTCGGGGCCTTCGCTGTCTTGTCAGCAAATTGTCGCTGTGTCTCAGTCCCACGGTTGTGTGGTTAACAGATCAACGCGACTTAATCTATTGATTGCAAGGCGGTTTTGCCTAGATGTCAGTTGGGTTTTGCTAACTTAGGAACGATTATTTATCTGTACCTTATCCAAGCGACTTTTAGCTGAAAGGAGGCAGACTTTATTCGAGCCCTGCTGAACTGCTCTTTAGATTGACACTAAACTAATTGTTAACTGATCAGCATGGCGCAATTTTTGCACATATGTAAACGTAAGACACTGCCCGTGGTTCCCAAATGTAGGTAAATGTAAGATGCAAATAAATGTATTCGCAAAAATAGTATAGCGAGGTAGCGCTTACAAAAATAAGATCCAGCCGTGTGCGACAACTTGCCACTGAGAAAAATTACAGCAATACATAGTGCACTAGTGCGTTATTATAACGTTCGTCCGTTCAAGGTCGTGTCAGAATTCTCAGTTTTATATTCTCGGGAATATGAAAGTGACAGAAAGTAGCCGCTGGAAAAGGATTATTGCCTTTCAAATTTAATAGTGTACACTATGCCGATAAAGCAGAACGTAACGCCGGTAATCTTTGCGTTTTATTATTATTTCTCTATTTATCACATTTCTTACATAGTCATCATTGACACGAACATTTTTGTCTAGAGTTCTGCAAATGATATAAGCCACCAATGAATAGTAAAACATGGAGCGTACTACGAGATGCTATGGAGCCTTCACATATCGGGGATAACTAGCAATTTTTGTTCATTACTGCTCATAGCAACCACATATATCATTGTTTCATAAGAAAGTAATCTTATTCAATATAATATTATCCGTAATTGGTTAAAAGATTGTGCAGCCATAATTTGAGCTTAAATGGCTTGTTATTAATCCCGATTATTTTGAAACTCTACAGGTTACGATTGGTGCTAACGCTACCAACCGCCGATGCAATGAACCTATACCATACCTGTTTATGTGAGTATAATCAGTTTATTTGTTCGATACACTTCAAATGCAATTCACGCAGGCTGAAAGCATACTTTTGTTAGTATCGTGTATCGCTTGCGCAGATGTATATCGGTATATTCGGCTAGGAATTAAACTAACGCAAGTTTGGCGTATACGTTTTTACTTAGGAAATAAACACAGAAACTGCATCAGCATGTAGAATTGTTGATAGATGAGCACATTCTGTTAGGTTACAAAATGGTTTCCGCTTTTAATATGTTCGATTTACTTCATAAAGTGTCGCTGAGTAGGAAAATGTACTAATAACTTTAGGATACTCAGCAATGTATAACAGCCATCCAGCGAATTATCTGTTAAGGACTAACTAATTCCAGTTGTTTTAATGGTCACCATGTCCTTTAAATGCGTGTGGTCCTTTTTCATCTGTTGTACTTACAAAAGTCTTTGTCTACTTGATAGTTACAATTTAAACACTATTTAAAATATGTTATCGGTACACGAAGTAACTATAGTTCCGAAAATGTAAAAGCGAATCAAAAAGATCTACGCGGGAATTTTCGTTGGATCGTCGTTGCTGCTATTCGATTTCATAATAAACGCGAAGGTAAGGTAGGCGAGAGACAAACATGCATACACACAGCGAGTACTAATACTAATATACTAATATACTAATATACTATATATACTAATATACTAATATACTAAATAACACCAATTAAGTCCTTATTAAAATACGTGGAAAAAGTATTGGCGCTAAGCGATCTGAAAGTTGGAGCCGCAGGAGCATTCGCCATATGAATAGTTAAAGTAATCTAGTGAGATCCAATGAGCATAAAGCTGACTCTAGCGTGACAACTATCAATAGAAAATGTTCAGGCTTACGCATTTTAAATTAGATAAGATAAGAATTCAAACATTTAAAAGGCATGGCCATGGTTAAACTGTGATTGGAAAAGCATAACAGAATGAATTACACTGGCCTATTTATTGTTAGTTTTTATGCGCCTTTGTACATTTTGCAGCTTTTACGAGAATTTATAACGACGAATATGCAAAGGGCATTACTACATCTTTCGTTCAGTATATATTCATTATAACTGTATAAACGTTTTCGCCGGCTTCCTCAATATGCATGCTAAAACCAAAGGTCAAATTTGTTAACCTAACTATAAAGTCTGACTTCAAGGAAACTGCGATCGAAATTAGAATATTCCACCAGAAGAAATGTGTCACCATCATCTGAGTACGAAACAACATTAGAGTGAGTTTCAATTGCGTGGTTGGATAGGTTGTCCCAAATGAATATTCGAAAAACCGGAAAGCCCACGTTGATCCCTAGAAATAATAAGCCAGGTAGGATCATTCAAGCTAAATAATTTGGAAATCCAATTTGTTTTAAACCACACGATTTTTGGAATCCAATTATACAATTTTTCGGTAAACGTCTACGGTTACAACGATTTACGACTGAATCCAACCTTTTATTTTATCGAAATCTAAAACGGTGCCTATATACTTCTGAATAGGATATTACACCTGTCTTAGAAAAACAGTTTACCGTATGCAAATTTGAGTAATTTTCTCATCTAGGCACATTTTTTCGGTAAACGGAAGCAAATGCGTTCAGCATAGTACCAAGACAATTCATTTTCATTAAATACGAAGTTTTATATACCCATTTGGGTAAATAGTTTGCGGTTGTCCACATTCTTTCAACAAAAATAAACAGTTTAAATATGAGCTTAAAAATTATTTTATGTCATAGAAAATAATGTAGTGGCAATGCAAACCTGCTTGTAAAATGCAGCAAAAATGACGTCGAATTGTTCCAAAAACCTGCCGAACTGGAGTTGCGGTTGAGTAGTGTGCCCAAGTAGGAGCAAAAATTGATGCATACTATGTCCGTTTTAGGAAGAGGATAAACAGTCATAAGTGCAACATGCATTTGGCAACTTGCGTAGGTGAGAATATTTGAAACCAAACTTTTGCATCAAATGGTATAAGAGAATCAATATGGTCAGAAGCTGTCAGCTTTGATATGTCATTACGTCGAAGCAATTGCGTCAATAAAGCTTTTGAAATCTTTCTTTAACATATTCGAAAATGTCGCAGGGAATCTATGGGTTAAAATGAGCAAGACATAACTGCTGGTAATCCCAAGCAGTAAATAGCGAGAAGTAAAAGGGGACCATCAAGGAGCAGTGTAGAAAGAAATCCTCCTTCACTTTGTGAAACTTTTATTCACATGGAGATCGTTGTACCATTTGACAATTCGATATATCCTTGTCATTGTGAAGTGCAAATTGCATCACGTATGTGAAGTTCAAGGCATAGGAAGTTGCTGAGAAAGACAGATTTAATTAATCATAAAACGAAATCATTGCATTTAAAATAATTGCGTTAAAAGGTGAGCCTTGGTCTCCAGTATCTGTATCCAGATTCCGTTTTCATATGGTTAATGAGGCTGCAGCTACATTTAGGTACACAAAACCACCTCGAGTGAATATTTTGGCAATATTGTTTCATTAATGCAGGTAATGCATTGACGTAATTAGAGAACATTTTAGAGACACTAAGGATTGTTTCAAAAAGCAAGGTCTGCCGTGAACAGCGAGATTCTTTAACTTTATGTTGATATAACAAGGACACTGCATTATAACAGTCCCTCAAAAGTTGGAACAGTAAAGCTTAAATTCCGACAACATATATGGCTCTCAAAAGTCCTCACAGTTTACAAGGTCAAAAACATTTATCTAGTCGAGAAAGCATAATCGGACGCACTTGACAATTTGTTTGTTTATGTCAGAACTGAGTCCCTGAAGCAAGTTTATGTGCATTGAGCAGAAACCAAAACAAAGCAAAAGCACTGGATTGGGTCAAAATAAACGAGATTATATCGCCATCTTATCATGTATCGACTTCTTCGAAGACGTCTATGTCTACGGAGATGCAGGCAGTTGAGTAGCATTTCTACGACACATTCTTTAGCATAACCTTACTACTAGCACAACTGCAACACGAATCAATTTTATAACATCTCTTAATAATGGTAAAAGGTGAACAAGTGGTCGGGACAAGGAATCAGCATATGCCTTGCGGACAACGGGTGGTCCATCCGGGCAACTTTCCTTGTTATTATACAACTGCAGCATTTTAATAGGTGCCGTAATTCTATCAGTAGCATAAAGAGCAATTGCGCAATTGGTTACGACGGATATCGATATGCGGTAGGATGGTCAGGATACAAGTTAAACATTTAAATCAGTGTCAGTAAAAGAACACGGTAGATCCAAACACAAAAGAGTTTTGGAATAGAATATGCGCGAGTACCCAGTCTATGGTTTAAGATGGTTAAGACATCCGTCATTTTTCGCTCTGCACAAATGCCGTCATTTGATGATCATAGACCAAATCGCATAATAATAATGATTAAGAGCAGAAGGTTGAGACGACGTGAGAAAGGAATTTGCTAAGTTTTTTCAGGAATAGTCGCAAAATAAGAGATGTAGAATTAATGCAGCTCTACTTGTCACAAATGATTAAAAAAGTATGTGACATTAGAAGAACTATATTACACGCTATCAGCCGGTCGGGAAATTTTCGTTGCTCCTGACTTTTCAAGTTTTCGGATTCAAATCTTTTCGCACATCGGCCTGGGTACACTCATTCAATCGGGCTCGATCAGGTCTACCCATTTCGCGAACGCTCTCGAGGCTACTATTAACGGATCAACGTCTAACGCCGGTTTTCAATTCGGGCTGTGTTTCAGCCTTGTCGTTCGCCTACGAGTGCACCACTTTTCTACCTTCATCAAGGTTTTTGGAATTAACGGAAAGCTTATTGCTAGCTCTACTTCAGGAGACCTAAACCAACCCTGTCGGTAGCTGGATAAGGCGACTAGAAGCAATTCCATCTTCGTACACTACCTTGGTTGACCAAGAGCTCTCACGCTGCATTGTGAATCGCGTTCTATCGAACGCACACAAATCTCTTTGTTTGGCCGGATTTGTACGTGTGCGCCTGTTGGAACTTGCGGCATAACGTGACACACGGAGTTGACCTCAGGGATACCTGTGCACGGAGCGGTCGATCACTGCAGGACAATCTACCCTTGGCGGAATTTGGACAACTGAGCACTCTTACATCCGGTTGGTTTGTATCATTGGTTGTATCTGAAACAGTGGCCTGTCTGTTGACTTGAATAAGTAAATCACTGGACCTTAGCGACCTTTGTTACTCCAGAATTCACGCTTGGTTATAGCATATACTATAGATAGCTTTGATCTTCTCATTTACAAGATTGATGACTGCCATTAACACTCGTGCAATGAGGAAAAAGCGTGTGGAAAACCGAATAATCACGGTAAATAATGCTGCCGTCACGAGTGTCGAGGAACCTGTGCCCTGTTGCACACATTCCGAGGCTGGGATACAAGAACAGGTAAATAAGTCCAAAGAACAAATCACAGAAAGTTCAGTTAGTGTTGTCGACCTTATATCTTCACTGTCAGCCAAAATAAAGACGTTGGAAAAACAGTTAGAGGAACAAAATGAGAAACTAAAGTTGTTTGACTCATTCGGAGATCTCCTAATGTCAGTTTCATACATAATTCAGTCTCCGGCTAATCCAGAGCAAAAGCACAAAATTGGAGCCTTAAACTTCCTAAATGCAATCGCCTCTGAGGTTAATCAAAGATGCAGAAGGGGAAAAAACGTCATCGCCCTCAACATAGCTGACAATATCGCAATTGACACCATTAGACGCTCTGTTTCGAGAGCGTGCAACATCGCTGAAACCGATATTAGTTGTAGAAGACTGAGGAAAAAATCTTTGCGTTTTCCTTGTCCGACTCTGTTTAGCTTCCGTAATGAAAGTCTCGCAAATTCGTTTATCAAAAGTCAAAATACTTTAAGATCTGTCCCGAAATTTTGCAAAGTTATTCTATTTGTAGACAGGTCACCTTTGCAACGTGAGCTTCAACGCATGAGTGCAACTAATGTCTCGCCTGAGCCGAAGCAGAGTCATCCTCCCTGCGCGCTTCCTGGATTGCAAAGAAGGAGATCATTCAACAGTGTTTGGTTCTCCCCTTCTAAAAAGGCAGCTAATGTTAGCAAGGCCACTCTCCACACGAACGATGTTAAGACTGGCGACAACGTAGCGGAAATTGAGATGCTCACGCCTCCACACCACATTAGTCTTGTGGACATAGGAAATAGTGTAGCTTCACTTGATGCACCACGTTCTGACAAACCAGTAGGGATTGGGATAAATCCCCACACCACTATTGAAACAGATACAAGTCCAAAAACATCAAATGGGACTGTCGATAGCTCCAGTGAAGGTACGTTACGGCCCATTGACATTATGACTACACATAGCAGCAGTGGTCATGGTTCGCGTCCTAAGCGTCTTAGATCAAACAGGGGCGTTCGTGCTGGAGAGGTGACTCCCCGTGTCCCAATGACAGTCGTGAATTATAATGCAGCTGCACAGAGTGGCAAGCCAAAATTCCCCATTGTTCCTGCGATGAGCCAAGGCTGTTCTCCTGGCAGGCCTGTACATGGCTTTGCTGAATCACAGACCACATATTTATGCCCCTATCCATACTCTATTCCGCCTCCTCCTCTCACAATGCCTTCTGTGAGCCCTTCGGCAATGACACCCTATCCAATTAAGCTCAATCGCCCCGACTTACCACAGCATTCTTTTTGCATTCCCCCACCCATTCCCCCACCCCCCCTAATCCCGATAGGACTGGCGAATCTCACGGTAAGGGATTTGCTGCGGAAGGCTTTAGAACTAATGTGATTGCAAGAATAAATACTGGACGGAGTGATAAACAACGCCAGGAGTTTTTAAAACTGGTGATAATTAATATCCGTTCTCTGTTGAATAAACTTCATTTACTCCGCACCTTCATAAGTCTGAATAAACCAGATATGATTTTACTCACTGAAACCTGGTGTCATGATTCTATGCCCAGCCAGCTGCTTTCTATCGAAGGTTATAAGCTTATTAGAAGTGATCGAAAACAAGGCAGAGGAGGTGGTTGCATAATTTACTACTCACAGAACCTCACTGTGTCTGAATTCACACTTCCACTTATATGCCCCACTATCGATTCCGCTTGGTTACTCTTGTCCTTTGGTACTAAGCGAATTCTTGTAGGCTGTATATACCGCTCACCCGGGACCAGCCTCAGTGATGAGAACCAGTTGGTTGACATCTTCAATTACATATCGGACCTTGGTTCCTTCGATAAAGTTGTAGGTGGAGATTTCAACCTACCAGATATCTGTTGGTCAAACTTAGTAACAAACGCGAAACATGCAGAGTTCATAACCTCCGTCATCACTGGGGGTTGGGAGCAACATGTTCTCGTGGCTACCAGGGGGAAAAATATATTAGACCTACTTTTTACCTCAGGCACCTCCCAGATAGCTACTGATGTAATTGACGGTCTCCCTGGATGTGATCACAAAATAGTCAGATTTAAACTTATAGCTGAGTCGTCGCATGTGAGGTTTGCGATGGTTCCACACTTCCTGCGAAATATTAATTGGGTAGATTTCTCAGCTTTGCTTAGGGTCCAAAATTGGGACCATTTCTTTCTTTCGTCTGATATTAAGGGAGCCTCCGATATCTTCTATGACAATGTGGCTATGTGCTTAAGCATACTTGCCTCCTGTGATAACACGAGAGTCTCTTCTAAATACGCTAATAATGCAAAGGACAAGCGGAAAATTCGAGTGCTAACTCGAACATTTGAACGTACTCATGACTTTAGTGTATTATTGAGACTCCAACGCCTTATAATTGAGATGGACATGAAACATCGAACTCGTCTCATGCAGGAAGAACGACGGGCTGTAAATAGTAGTAATACAAGTCAACTGGTGACTGCATTACTGAGGAAAAGGAGAGGTGGCAAAACTGACCTACCCTCCCACATCGTCATGCCTGAAGGTGATTGCATTGATTCCCCAATCGCCATGGCGGAAGCCTTTAACTCATACTTTGCTAGATCCTTTAATGTTGAAAAAGAAACCCTGGATTTGTCAACCTCATTTCACTTCTCTGAACAAGTCCCAGCGATCGAGCTTAGTGTTGCTACGATAAAACGTATGCTTACTTGTCTACGACCATCCTACAGACCTGGCCCCGATGGGATCTCTTCTGCTTTAATCAAACACGGTGGAGATGATATCCCTCTTATAGTATTAAATATCTTCTCTTTGTCTCTCAAGTCTGGTCAATACCCCGAACGTTGGAAAACGGCTACGGTCATACCGAGACATAAGTCCGGGTCGAAAACTGACATCCGGAACTACCGCCCCATTAGTCACACAGCCATTCTCTCACGCATGCTAGAGAGAATTGTTAAGGAACATTTGGTTTCGTTCCTAATATCGCACAAACTTCTCTCACCTTCACAGCATGGCTTTCTGAAATCTCGCTCGTGTGTTACCTGTCAAGTTGACTTCCTTAACCATCTAACTGAAGCAATTGACTCAGGTCTTCAGTGCATTGTTATCTTCCTCGACATGCAAAAGGCTTTTGACAGAGTCCCACACAAAAAGCTGTTATGTAAATTAAGTAAGTACGGTGTTACAAACCCGCTTTACTCTTGGATCCAATCTTACCTTGTAGGACGGTCGCAAATTGTGGATATCAATGGTTACATCTCTTCACCTCGTCCGGTTACCAGTGGAGTGGTGCAGGGCAGTGTCTTAGGCCCGTTGCTCTTCCTACTGTATATAAATGACCTGGTTTCTGTCATACAATTTGGGAAGCCTTATTTATTTGCTGATGATTTAAAGGTGGTCTACACGTTCCCAGGTTCTCAGCGTACCGCTGAAGTTAACAATATCCAAAGCGACTTGGAAGCCATTGAGAGATGGGCTGATATGTGGCAGATGACATTTGCAACATCGAAGTGTAGTATTCTATCGTATGGATGTCAGATAGCAGCAGAAGTGTTCAGGCTTCATGATGAAGTCATTCCCATCAGCCAGTCTGTTCGTGACTTAGGTTTAAGATATTCTAGTTCGTTAAACTTTAGCGAACATACAAATCATATAGTGAAAAAGGCTAAGCAGTCGGTCGGGCTCATATGCCACCTGCTAACCTTGAAAGAAACCAGACTAATTGCTTTCAAAATCAGTATCTGGCCTTTGCTTGAATATTGTTGTGCTGTGTTCAGTAACTTGCGAAAGGCTGACTTGAGAGCCATTGAAAACGTCCAACGCGCCTTTACGAAGCGCATATTTGGCTGTTCAACCGCTCTTTCATACCGAGATAGGTGCAAGCAATTGAATCTTGAACCTCTGTGGTTACGAAGAATGCAACTAAATCTGTGCTTCCTCCACAAACTCGCGTGGCGGAAAGCATATATTGGAACCTATCAATTGCACTTTCGGGAAAACACCACTTATGAATTGCGAGATAAAGAATGCATATTCTATTTACCTAAATTCAAGAGCAGTCTAAGGAGAAATTTCTATCTTCTTAGGTATGGCTCCATTTGGAATAAGCTGCCAAAAGAAATTAGATGTATTGAACATTTCTGCATGTTCAAGAAAATGATAAAGGCTTATCTGTCAACGGACAGAGCGAAATGGATCTTAAACATTCAATTTGATGATGAAAAACTGTATGAAGAAGGGCCGGATCATGTATGATACCGGAGAACATCAACTCTACTGCACCAGAGAAAACTTGATCAGCTAGGATGAGCTGATACAAACCGCTTCTTATGCTATTCCTTAACGCTACATTCCATGCGGTTTTACTCCCTTTAAACTTAATTCATATCAGCTGTCTTCTGTTTAAAACCGAGAGCAAAATTATTTACTGGTGTGACGTCAGGAGCTATTTTCGTAATTTTCCCCGCAAATTGATTAATTCGTAATATTGTTCTGCGATCCCTTTCGCTACATTTGTTCTCCAGTGCTAATCATTTCCCCCTCTTTTCTGAAACTAACAGTCCAGAAACATATACTTGAATTCAAGGATGGCAATAACTGATTCCCTACGCGACTTTTGCCTATGGACAACTTGTACAGTCATCTGTCTCCGGGTGTCACGCTACACAATTTATCGTATGATCGGCTCGATCGATTTCTACGCCGATGTACAAAACATACCTGCCTATTTCTTACATTAACGATATGGTACCTCTTTCACAGAATTCTTCTTTTCTATATTCTTCCTTATTTCATAGTTGGCCACGACTGGGCTGATCTCCTGTGGTGACGGATTACAGCTTCCAGATTATAAAAGACGTTACCTATGCAAGGCAAATTGCCACCAACTGTCTGGCGTATAAAAAAGTGCCATAATAGAATGATCCGCATGACGGACTGGGCTGAGCCTTCATGGCCCATAATACATGTTCAAAAACAGCTCTAAAATGAACAAAACATATGATATACAGGTGATGGCTCATATGCTACTATGCCACACCGGCACACGGCCAGTTATTGCATGGAAGTGCGAGCGAAACCTTTCGAGGGAATACCTTGCATGGAAGCAGGTCCCCTGGGGATGGTTCCACGAGTGGCCGTATTACTTTAACTGGACATCTGTTTAAATTTGCTTACGTTATTGTTCCTGCTTTTTAATTTCTTTAATGCCTTAATCCTGCCAATTAGTTTAGTACCTGTTTTTGGATCCATTGTAAAAAGCGTGAACAAATTGATTATATTTTTGCGATCTTGTTGTACACATTGATCAGACCACATAGTTGGACTGCACCTCGAAACACCGAGGAATATAACATTTATCATTTATCATTTAAATGAATACAATAACAGTGCTAAATTTACAAGTGATTATTTGAGAAACAATTTAGTTCTAATCAAGCTTGATTATTTCAATTTGCCGAAATTCAAATTCTGCATTATGACCGCATTGCGAGTGAAGCCATTTGAAGAAATATTGTGGGACACAAATCACAGTTACGTGTAAGCAACACAAAGACGACACGTATGACCACATGAAGGCAAAACGAAGATCAAAGTGGATGAACTAGAGCGATTAGAATTTATATGCTTAAGGACGTCTGGAAAACTTGTAAGACAGTACTGCTGGATAGATAACAACTGAAAAACCGATAAGGTATAAATTTATTGTGAAATAGACAGCTCGAAATTCCGGCTTTACTGCCTTAAGAATTACTGTCCCGAAGGTGGTGCCTTAAACGCGCATAACAGCAAGCAATGGAAATGCTTGAAATGCATACTTGGTAGTAAATACTGGTTGCAAACTACTCACTTCCTGTGTGATAATATCCCAAAAGCAATATACATGGCTTAATTAAAACCAAAGCCATTCTCCTAATACAAGCATATGTTTGGATTGAATGTAATGCGTAACTGTGATTTGCAATTAGGAATAATACGACTGTAAATAGGGGGAAACGATGCAGATCTTCTAAGACAAAAGCCTACAACGGGTGTAATGAAACGCTAAAACAATTATTTCTCTAAAAATTTCAATACGTGAATGAACAGGGCAATTACATCACCCACGACAATTAGGTAAGTATAAGGAAATGACGACATACACTATATCATTTTACAGGCTAATTCACGCATAATGCTAATACGTTAGCGTCAAGAAGAGCAAAATAATTTGTTGTGCATTCAAGATCACGCAGATATCAATTCGTTCTCTCCCTGTGGGTTTACATACACCCACTATCAGTAACAGCCTCATTCATCATGGGACATTAACCAATGGGACTCCCTGGATGTATGCACGTAACAATATGTATGCGGAATAACACGTGTGCTTCCGAGTAGGTTGACACTTTGCTGTTAACGAAAGGCAGACAGAGATGAGTGCCTCAGTGCTAGGGGTCACCAACAATATTCCTGACTGCAGCTGGTCAACATGGGATGAGGTGTTTGCACGTTCTCCGTCATTATCATCATCATCATCATTGTACACGTTAGCCGCAGGTAGAAAACACCTCAGCTATTGTGTCGCAATACAAAAGAAAATAAGATAAAACAAACAGTGGTACGCCGACCGAGCCCCCAGTAACGGATGGACAACGTGCCGGAGAGCTAACAGCTGGCTATCTTGCCGTAATAATATAGTTGTATTATGTCTAACGAGTGAGATCGTGATTGCAGGTGGATGCTAAGCATGATGGGGATGGACAAGGAACTCGCAACACAAACGCCATTGGGGCCAGCTCCCAGCCATCTCAGCAAGTGTGTCCAAACAAACGTGTTCACCGTCCTTAGGACCCCAGCCAGGCAGTCGGGATGCACCAACCGACGCCAACTTCGAATTGAGGGTTTTCATATCTTTCGACCAAGTGATGGCATGGTCTCCCCTCCTCCTCTTCCAACCGCACCCACAAAGCGCAAACAATACATATCACGGACGTCGGTGTGCTGGCATGCGCAACATGTAGCAGAACCACCAGAGGCTTGTGTGTGATATAAAGGTGCTAAGCCGTTCGCTCGCACTTCCTGCGCCAAATGCGCGACGCCGAACACACTTATTGCTCACGCGGAGCTCCCACTAGACATGAGCTAAACTGCGAAGGCAGCGATGCTCGAATTTGACCAGCATCTTTATGTATGTCGACCTGGTGGGCCAGATTTCACAGTCATATAGGAGAGTTGAACGGAGGGCTGATTTATAAACTCTGCTCTTCAGAGCGAGAGTAATGTCGCGTCTGCGCCACAAGTGGAGGACATTGACAAATGCCATACGGTTCATAACCTCATCTTCCATCCCACGGTTGCTATCCCAAGTATGTGATTTCCTGAAGGGCTTCTAGAAGTTCACGACAAACCTTTAGCGCAGGGGTGGGTCCCCGCCAATCTTAGAGAAGTATTCTTCATTTCGAAGGAGCAAATAATAACCCGAAAAGATTGACAGCCATGGTTAATCGTTCAAGTGCTGCTTGGCATGTTTGGGAGCTATCATATATTAGGGCAATATCTTCCGCGTATTTTAAGACAAGAAGTCGCATACAAGGAAGTAGATCCACACCTTCTAGGTCGTGTCCAGCGAACGCTGTTTCCATGACCTCATCAATAGCGAAGTTAAAGAGGAAAGGTAATAGCGGATATCATTGTCTCACACCGCTGGTGATACTGAAGGGTGGCGAGAGTTTGCCATAAACCCTCACCCTGCCCGAACTATGTGCGTACGGCGCTTTGATAATGTTTACATATTTATCAGGCACACCATTCCTCAGCAGACATGCCAAAAGGGCACATCGATCGACTAAGTCAAATGCACCGTTTATGTTAAGAAACACGACAACGGTCGGTCGCAGATAAATATGGACGTGCTCCAACAAGTGATGCAAAATGATTATGTGGTCAAAGAAGCTCCGAACTCGAAGAAATCCGGCTTGCGCTTCATTACTCTGGCTATCACGAGCGCCAGCTAGTCTGTGGAGAATGACAAGCAAGCAGTTTAGAGGCAGAAAAGTACAGCAGAAATTTCATGGATCTTTAATCGGAAATGTTTACCATTGGTTAGTATTCTGACCCGGTCGGAAGCCAGTGTCCCTGTGCCAAATTGTCAACGCTCTCCTAGCAGCCGAAACGTATCAAACGCAAACATCCTGCTAGGTCCAAGTTGCACAGTACCAGCGACAAATTGAAGCTCCGGTGTAGCATGGCTTCTGGTCGAAACAATAAACCACATGCAGCTAATAATAACAACAATAATATATATCTTAATCATAAGGGGAAGAATAGTGGGCATGTTTCTTCGCCATTGAAAATCTGGGCCAACATTTGTTACAGAACATACACGCGCAGCTTATGTCATGCTCCTGTAAGAGCAACACCAGGTTAAGTTCTTCCATTTGCCTGCATTTCTGGCGAGGTATTTGCCTTATATGTTTGTCTTGTGCAATGGTCGGAGAAAAATTTGCAGTTTGGGTGTCGTACATACTGAGGACTAATTGCATTGCGTGAGTTGGTGATCGTTTATCCAGAAGACATTATCTGAGTTTGTTTCAGTGGATGTTCAAATGAGGTTCCCCACGATAAACGCGATCTAATGGTGTCCATGTCGAGGTAGCTGCCCAGATTCCTGCGCAAGGATTGCATAGCCTCACACGACGTGATGGTGAATGGCAACCGACTCCACAGCGAAGCATATATGGTGAGACGAAACTTAGACGGTCTAAATTGTATTGCCTTGTCTTCGTTACCTAGGTCGCGCGTGTGATTGTCTGACTCATGTTATCTGTTACTCATTCTGTTCTAAGAATTTAATGGTACAAGAACATCTGATACGTCGATCACGGGTTGACCGTTGCACACAGATGCGTGCGCTGTTACGTGTGATGGATATTTCGGGTGTCAATCGACCGCAACATATGATACTTAACTGTTGAACATCCAACGCCCTCATCCACCTGTCGCATCAACTCTCAAGCGAATGAATGCATGCTTGAATGAGTGGTGGAACATCCTGAAGGTCAAATCCTCTGTACATGTGGACAAAGTATAAATAAGTAAAAGTAAATACGGCAGGCTACGTTTGTTAACAGAACTGTTATCATTAACACAAACAAGGAATTTAATGTACCGAGCGGACATCCTTGTTTAATCCAGCTGGTAATTGGACGCGAGGAGGAACAATTGACGCCTAATGTGACCATTTGAGCGGGACCGTTCATGCTTGTGGATAGCCAACCCATTAATTTGTGGCGGACTTAAACGCAACCACGCTGATTCGGTAAATATTTGGAAATCACCAGATCGCATGTCTTATTTACTTGTACGTATATTGATAACATGGCATACTTTGAGTTAATGGAGTCTGGTTTTAGTTCAGGTAATTCAGCTAGCAGAATGTGTACGATCGTTAATCACTGAAATCATTTTATGGCCTGTCTAACAGCTATATTGTGTTAATGAACTTCCTCACAATCTTTCAATTATGTCATGAACAAGCCGGCTATTGTAGGAATGTTTGGACTTTGCATTTTCATGTCTATCTCCTGTTTTGCCCAGACTTTGTGGCAAGTGTTGCTGAATGAAGTGCTCCATTGGTATGCAGATTACCAGGATCCAAGTAAAACAGCAAACATATACGAAAGGAAAAGTGAGATATCAGGCCCTCCTAGTTCCATGGCAGATGAGGTGATGCCATCAGCTTCCAGAATTGAGCAAGGTTGAAAAGAGTGTTGCTTGGTGGATTTTGCGGACAGAAACATCACTTTAGATGGAGCCTTGGTGTAATTATAGCGTGAGTGTCAACGAGCATTAGGTAGAGAAGAAAGAGCTAAATGCGCCTTTATGTCGACCACCATTTTAGTGATAAAGGAAAAGCGTTTGTTTGTCTTCAACGAAGAGGTCCAACCAGCTCTTTGCTTTACACGCCATTCCTAGGGTTGATTGTTCTTCATGCGTTCTCTCCATTAACTGTAAGTGCTTGGTATCAGAGCTTAGTCGGTGTATCCGTGGAATCCTTGTAAAGTATCATATCCTTTGTTAGCGTGCGATCGGTTTGCTGGATTTCTGACTCATCAAACTTTCTGCTGCTTCATTTTAAACGTCACTGATTCGTTGCACCTGTGCAGCAACTCAGTTTATGGCTTGCTGAAACCAATGATAGAAGAGCTCCACGGCTGTGCATGCATTTTTGGAGAAAAAGAAGACAACCTAATCAAAGGACCGAATTATTTGACGGAAGGGTATCAAGTTAATACTGCGGCTGATGTAGTAGGAAGGAGGTATTTGTTCATTGGCCATTTTAACGGTGAAGGCTAAGAGCATCATGTCACCATTGCTACCAGGGATGTTCTCTGAAACGTCTCTCTGTACGTTGTCAATACCCAATGTAAACATGACGTCAAATGTGTTCGTCAATCTAGTTGGTATTGAAACAAACTGTGTCCAACCAAAGCTAACATTGTCATTGAAGGATCTGTGTATAGACAGAAAGTTCTGGGAGGACCAGGGCATCGTCCCTATGTTAAAATCACCTACAAGTATGCCTTGTATGTGCGTCTATTTTGATGCAAAATCGAAAGCTGAAGTAATACGGACAACATTAATATTTGATGAATTTGGTATGTTGCGGGTAGATGCAAGTACACTTAGGCTCTTTAAGCGGAGAACCAGTGAAAATCAGGGACATTTACCAGTGGTGGTTGTTCAAACCGCTCAGCGGTACATATGTGATGCAGTTGCACGATGCATCCTCCACCTTTCCTTGTACAACAATTTTCACCCAAAAGGTGTTAAAAGGGGGTGACTGGACTACGGTCTAATATATCAGCGTAGTACCACGTTTCAGTTACTAGGATTGCTTGCAGCTCCTTTAAATGTGCAAGCACGCATAGGAAATACCGTTTGTTGATAATTCATCGGGCGTTAATCAAAAGTAATGAAAGTTGCTCATAAATAATGCAAGCACTGTTCGCGTCACTGCTGTGTGAGCCATTGTGATCGCTGATAATTTGAGCGGTAACTATGTGTGGCAGCATTGGGAACGAGTCCATTGCAAATACCCTTGCGGGTAGGGGTAATGTGCCGTCCGCCATCGGCGGTATGCCTTGTGTAAAGAGAGGGTTGATGTATCAAGCATATATTGCAGTTGAATTGGCGCCGAGCGTATTTGGTATCGTAAAGAAATTGCAGAAATAACGGGTGCAAATATTTGGCATCTGCCGCGTATGTAGAGAGTTTAAATGGCTACCGTTCCATTAATAAATATATAGATATACATCATATAATTTATACTGCACTACATCTTGGCACAACTCTATAATACCAGCCACACGAGCGCATTGAATTACCCTATCTCATAATGCCACTGCAGCCGTTTACATGAAGTTTGAAACCGAAGACTTCGAAATTGTGCTCCGATTAGCCTGCTGATCGTATATCCCACGCACCTGCTTATTGTCGTTGCATTCCGGATGAGCTAAAGCAAAGCAGAATAAAAATGACTTCCTACGCACCAAGGTTGTCGCGTACTCCTTCAGTGCATGGGCGCTATGATTGCGACGGAGTGCTTCAAAATTCGTGACGTGTTGCAAAATGTACTACCATCCAATCGCTGCGCGTCATGATAAACCAAACGCCCGTTCAAAGGGAAGATTGGCCGAGCCGTGTCTAATTGTTTCTTAATGGAGTACATATAACAGCGTATGAATAGACACAGGTACTCCAGGACGGTGATCCACACTGGCCTGGAAGTGACTAGCGGCTCACAAAATGGGACCATTGAAATATTTATGAACGCAGATGGAACCTCTCTATTACATCCAGTGACTTGACTGCTAGCCACAAGGTTTCGTCAATCGCACCACACGAGAAAGTAGCGCATCACTTTGCTACAACAATTGCCGTATTGCCAACTGGCACATCGTCGCCGAAGGAAGCATGGCAGGGCCAATAATTAGTGGCGACGCACGAAGTTCACTCGGGTAATTCAGGTAAATACGGAGACCAGCGAATCGCTGTTCTCTCATTTACCGACGTCGTTGCAGCTTTTTGTAAGGAATTTACAGCGGGATCCGCGTAAGCTAACCTTGACATGGACAAATATGACGGTTAGCCAAGCAAGCAGCGTTGTTTGCACGCAGTGACACAAATTGCTGCCGGCATGCAAACTAAGCAGCTGCATATGGTCATTAGAAAGCAGCAAGATGCTGTAGCGTTGTGGAAGATATATTTTACTCTGTAACTCATGCCTGCAATGCATTTACAGTGCTTGTAACAGCACAATGCGCAAGTAGCGTTTTTGGTAAAGCGCAAGATTCTGTCATGTCCAGAGTGGATTAAAACAGCAACTTCTTTAATTTGTGCCTAACCTCATGCTCGGCATCGTACTACCTATATTATCTATTGACGGAGACGATATCCGAATCCCCTGCCATTTTAGTCTTCTATTGTTGTGCATCGTTATGAACAATGTTTCATACGGGATGTCAGGCACTCGTTTGTTCCCGGTTTCGGCGCTCTTATTTGAGTGCTTTGCTAGTAACTACTCCGGTCATCCTGTTTCGTTTTACCCGCACACTATGCAAGTTATATGTCCTTGGTCTCAACTATCCTACTCCACTCTCTTCGAATACTATCTCGTTATGCTCCTGTACCTGGATTCCGGGAGACAACCCAACGCATAACATGATACTGCAATTGCTATTAATTAATTCCTGTTCATTTTTGCATAAAATGCACTTCCTTGTAATATTCTTCACCTTTCTTCTCCAGATATAGTGCTATTAACAGGTACATAGTGTCCAGCGGAGGTGCCAGAAACATTGTTCGGGGTATAGGGTTATGACATCTTTCATAATGACCACCCTAATGGCAGGGGTGGTGGCTTTATAATCTACCTCAATGACAAGTACTTGGTGCTTTCTCTGCTTGAACTACTCCTACGGAAAATCCTGATTCAGTGTGCATTACCATTTCTTTTAATTCAACAAATATTTTAATAAGTGGCATTTACAGACCTCCATCCTCTGGGCTCACCGTAACCGATGCCTTGATAGACACTTTTTCTTTTATTGCCGACCTCTCATATATTAATGAAATAATCGTTCGAGTTTTTAATATGCTTGAAGTCCCATAGCCCTTTAATAATTAACCACCAAATGGAATATTTAAATGTCTACTCTTGGTCGAATGGGATGGATACAGCACGATAAATAGCCTATCTTATTTGGTAACGCAATTCACCTAGTATTTACTTTTAGGTGTTCACTTACTTGAATAAAACCGTAAGAAGAGGGACATTTGTTCAGGTCTCATCTTACCTGTTGCTTTAAAAATTTTCGTGTTCTTGTGTTGGCACTGAGGAGATAATAAGAAATGGTGACCTCTGCCAGTGTTCCTCTTCTTACAGCTTTATGCAAATTACTAAAATGATCAAATGTTCACATACGTTTACATACATAAGTGACTCATTGCCAGGTAGTGATGATAACAACGTTAATTGTATTTTCCAACTTTTTGCTTAACCAATAAAATCAGTGAACAACTACCGTCCATTTTTTCAGTGAATTAATCAGTTATCTCGAATTTTATGAGGTCATCAAATTTGGATCCATTTTTTACCACCTAATGCACAAATTGCATGTGATGAATTCTATCACCGACTTCTCATTTGTTTTGAATTTGTGGCTAAAGAAAGTCATAAGAACTTGGATAAAACTGCTGCACCTGCAGGTATCTCAAACAAGGTAGCCAGTAAACTTCATGCTCCACACCATAATCCTAACACCGTTACGGCATGATAATCACAAAAGGCTATTCTCTGAAGAGGTTATGCTAATAAAGGTTGCGAAAGTGATAGGCTGCATTTTAAAATTCCAATGGAATTGCCATACCTGATCGCGCAATCATATGTCTGACCTTCAAGCACTACTCTATGTCTACATGTAAAACTAATGCGAGAGTGCATTCTTAAATTAAGTTGATTCACAAAGCCAGTAATACACTCCAAACTGTTGAATTCACACTTAGGGACATATGCCACCAACTCAGATTAGTTCGACCATCCTGCTCAACCAGGCCCTGATAAGGTCCCGCCAATGCTGGACAAGCACGGAGGTCCAGACATTCCCCTGTTTTTGCTTAATATATTTACACTTTCCATGCTCAATGGCGGTATCCTTTGTACTAAAAACAATCAGTTATAATACCAAGACACAAAAGAGGATCTATGCAAGGTGTAAACAATTACCGCCTAATCCATCACACATCTATTATCTCAAGAAACATAGAGAGGTAAGTTGAAGGAAGCACAACAGACTCCTTGAGTTCTACGAGCCTTCTCAGAAAACATCAGCACGGTTTGCTGAAAGATAGATCATGCACTCATCATCATCATATACGTTAGCTATAGGTGGGAAACACCTCAGCTACTTTGCCGCAATACAAAGAAAAAAGGAGAGAAAAAAACAACTGGTGAAAGCTGGCTGAGCTACCGGTAACGGATGGGCATCGTTCCGGTAAGCTACCAGCCGGCTGCTGTGCACTCAAAAAAAATTATTATGCAAAATAATATAAGGGTAATTAATGAGATCGTGGTTGGAGGGGGAGGCTAAGAGGGATGGGGTGGGACAAAGAAACTCACAGCACGAACGCCACTGAGGTCGTCTCCTAGCCATATCAGCAAGTGCGTCCAACCAAACGTGTTCATCGTCTTTCGGACCCCAACCAGGGAGCCGAGACGCTCCAACCGAGACCAGCTCAGAAGTGATGGGCTTCATTCCTCTTGACCAAGTCATCGCTTGGCCACCCCTCCTCTTCTTCCATCCACACCCCCGGCGCTCAAACAACACACGTCGCGGAAGTCGGTGGGCTGGCATGCGTAACACGTGGCCGAGCCATCGGAGCCTGAAATAACGGTGAAATAACGGTGCTGAGCGTTCATTTCCTTTTCCTGTGCCATAAACAACGCGTCGAACACGCTCGTTCCTCACGCGGTGTTTCCACCAGATGTGAGCTAAATTACGAAGGCACCGGTGGTCGAACGTAACTAGCCTCTTCAGGTCCGCCGCTTTAAGCGGCCAGGTTTCACAACCGCACAATAGGGTCGAACGTACTGCTACATTGTACACTCTACCCTTCAGGGCAAGGGTGATGTCGCGCCGGCGCCATAAGTGGCGAAGGTTAGCAAAAGCGCCCCGAGCTTTTGCTATACGATTCGTGATTTCATCTTCAATCCCACGGGCGCTGATACAAGTTCCCAGCTAGTTGAATTTTTAAACGACTTCTAGCTGATCAGCGCAGCAGGCGGTCCAGACCAATCTTGGAGAAACGCTTTACACTTCGGGGGTGCGAAGCAAATCCCGAAGTGACGGACAGCTAGTGCTAATCTGTTCAGTGCCGCTTGCACGTTCGTGAGCTGTCACAGATGGGGGCAATATCATCAGCATACTCTAAATCAAGAAGTCGTTCTCCTGGGTGTAGCTGTACACCTTCTAAGTCGTGTCTTGTGAACGCGATTTCCATGACTTCATCAATAGCGAAGCTGAAGAGGAAAGGTGACAGCGGGCATCCTTGTCTCACGCCACTGGAGATATTAAAGGGCGAAGACAAATTGCCGTAAGCTCTCACTCTGCCCGAGCTACGCGCATATAATGCTCGGATAATATTCACATATTTCTCAGGTACACCTTTCCTGAGTAGACAGTCCCAAAGTGCATGTCTATCCACCGAATCGAATGGGCCTTTGATATCGAGGAACACCACAATGGTGGGCCGTCAATATATGTGACGGTGCTCCAGCAACTAACGCAAAGTGAAGATGTGGTCAATGCAGCAACGACCTCAACGAAATCCAACTTGCTCTTCACGAATCTGGCTTTCACAAGTGCCAGTCAGTCTGTGAAGGATGACAGAGACAAGAAATTTGGAGGCGATGGAGATCAGACTGATTCCTCTATGGCTGCCGTATTCCGATCGTGAGCCTCCTTTGAAAATTGGGACTATGATGGATCGGCTCCAATCGGTTGGGACAGTTTCCTGCTCCCACAGTCTCACTAGTAACTCGTGTAAATCATCCACAAGAGCAGGTCCCCCGAATTTGAAAAGGGCTGGAGGAAGGTCCTCAGGTCCCGCGGCTTTATTTAACTTCAACAGTTTGATCTCACGTTCGACACCTGAGTGAGAGGGTGGATCTAAAGGAACATCCCACGGAGCAGGGCGATTACTGGTCGGCGAGAAATCTAACAATTCCGAAAGCTTATATTATCTTTCAAAGTGCTCATTCCAACGTTCCAGGCGTTTTGATAAGTTGTGAATAGGCTGTGCACTCTCGTCAGGTATAGTTTCACTAACACCAGGTCTCCTGCTGCCCGTTTCCCGTATAAGACAGAATAACTTACGATGGTTACCAAGGGCAGCGACCATTTCCATCTATGTTGCACGACGAGGCCACCAGGATTCGCGGTCTCTCTTCAAGCTAGCACGGAGTTTTGCCCGGAGCTCTTTGCGAGTTTATTGTGTTCGCTTTCAGCCGGAATATGCCGGCGAGCACCTATACGTTCCAGAGACTGTAAAGAGACCCAATGTTCATGTTGGCGATTAGACACACCACATCAGGATTTGCCTGCTGCTAGTAAGGCCTGTTGCATATGATACCAGTGAGCTTCAATTGCATCCAGTGAGCGTTTATCCAACTCGGATGACAGCGTAATTTGATAGGCGTTCAGAACAGCTAGATTCACCAGTCTGCCGGTGTCAATGCGTTCGCAACATCGTCGCGGGCGTTCGCCAAAGCGCATCCACAGGTCAGCACAAACAAGTGCATGATCGGTGCCAACACCTGTGCTCCAAATCAAGCGGCAGTTCTGGACTCAGCCTCTCCAGCGGTAACTGATAGCAATGTGATCGATTTGCGTCCATAGCTGGTTCGAGGATGGTTGGCGCTAAGTCACCCTCCGGCGGGTGCTGTGTCGGAAATTAGTGCTCGCAAGAAATAAGCTAGCATCCTCACACAAATGAAGTAACCGCTCACCGTTATCATTACGGGAGCCTATACCATGTTGGCCGCCCAGATGCAGCTCATCTGCGGATAATTTTCCAAGCTGAGCGTTCAGATCCCCAGCCAGCACTACGGTGGCGAAGGAGTTCGTTCAGTTGGCGATAGAAGTCGTCTTTTACCGAATCATCGCTAAAGTTTGTGAGTGTATAGGCAGCGATAACGAATAGACACCCGTTAGTCCCACGTTTCTTCGAAGTTTTGAACGAGCCAGCCAACCGGACGGCACACATCCGGCTACTGATTGGAATC
This sequence comes from Dicrocoelium dendriticum, assembly GCA_944474145.2. Lineage (NCBI taxonomy): Eukaryota > Metazoa > Platyhelminthes > Trematoda > Plagiorchiida > Dicrocoeliidae > Dicrocoelium > Dicrocoelium dendriticum. The sequence goes on along the minus strand of OX104068.1, from coordinate 48,516,433 downwards.
CAATCAACCAGAGCAGCCTCAGCCTGGGGACTGAGGGCAATACCAACACCGGCTTGGCCGGTGCTCGAAGCTGCATCGTCGTCAGATAGGCGCAATGAGAGAGTGCTGCTAGAGTCACCTGAAGGGGATCGCAGAGTGAGTACAGAGCTCGAGTCTTGCAGGCGGGTCTCCGATAAGCAGCAGATATCGATCGTGAGGGTCTCCAATGTTCGGGCAAGTGCTGCCTGTTGACCAATCTGAAGCAATGTACGAAAGTTGAGGCATGCTAGTCTGAAGGAGGATCGAGGGCTCCAAATGGAAGCCGATGAACTGGAATGGGTCGCTTGCTTGGACATGGGCCTGTTGACAGTGCAGGAATGACGCTCTGCGTTCACCTGTGATTTGAAACTAAAGGACAAGCGAGTGATTTTCATCCTTTCTCGAGGTTAGAAAGCAAGTAGTCAACACTGGTAATAATATATCTGAAGGCATCACAATCTCTTTTGGAGTAACTCAAGGTAGCTTGCTAGGTTCGCTTTTATTCTTAATCTATTTCAAAGGTACACTTGATGAAACCTTGTACGGGAAGTCATTCCTCTTCCCCGATGACGTTAAAATTGTGTATTGTTTTGTCCCTGGGCAATGTGGTCCAATTTGGTTCGTATTCAGTCTGACTTGTTTGCACTGGAGCACTAGAGCAAATCCTGGAAGTTGAAATTTGATACTGACAAGTTAAATATGTTGTACCACGACTGTGTACCTTCTCCGAAAATCCTAACCTTAAACGACACCTATATTATTGTGTGTGGCACAGTCCGAGACCTTGGTGTAAGACATTTTGCCACATTTAATTTTTTAGAGCATATTTTATTCTTACACGTTTCTGCCAGGAAGGAGATCGCCTACATAAGTCGAACTCTTATCATGAGGGATTTCAAGATTCCAGACGTTAAAATAGATGTTAGGCTGAAACTTGAGTACAGTAGGATAGTGCACTGTAATCTGAGAAAAGTGGACATCATTGCAATAGAAAACATTCAAAGATTATTCACAAATTGGTTTTTCAACATGGCTTACACTCTGACATATCGTGACAGTTGCGATGCGCTAAATCTGGAACCGCTATGGCTACGCAGACTCACAATTAATCTGTGCCTTCTATGCTGCTTGCTATTCGGGTTAAGCTTCACAGCTCAGCCACGAATTGATTTTCAGACTAGTCTGCGCTATGAACTAAGAAGCAACATGTGAATATTGCAAATAGAAAAGTCTAGCACCAAGCTCCGCTCAAATTTATTCTCCCTAAACTATTTGTTAACATGGAACAAACTTCCATCGTGTGTTTGAAACTTTACTACCTATTTACAATTCAAATGCATGATTAAAATTCACCTGATTGTTTCAAATATCTGGACAACACTTAGCCAAACGATGACTCTGGATTATTTGCATAATAAGTACTTTGGATACAATTGAAATTCGCAATATCCCATAATATTCTTTATCTCGTAATTTTGTCTACTTATAGTTGAATCCTTGATTATGTGTCTATACACGATCTTACTATTATCACACGGTATAAATAATGTTGTTTGCTCCTTTGGTGAACTGATTTGAAAATGCATTATGCCTTTCTAGGTGAAGTCCCTGTGCCACCGTGGTCACACGCTAAGCTTTTACATTAAATTGTGATGGGCCTATAGGCAAGTACTTGTATCCATTAGTATGTCCTTTTAATTTCTCATAATTCATTTTTGTCCTTTGTTCATTATTGGCCATAACTTGGTTGAATTCTTATGGTGACTGATTACAGCATCCAAAATAGAGTTATGCCCATGCAAATCATAATGCTACCGACTAGTTGACTTGTAAAGCAGTGCCGTACATGATTGATCTGCACGACGAAACGGGCTGAAGTATTATCACGCAAAATGTACTCGTAAAACAGCCCCCATGCCAAAAATTTTCTTCACCAGAGGCTGCACTATTTAATATTTTGCTACACTGGCATAGAGCCAGTTGACCATGCAAGTGCTGGTGAAACCAATCGATGGAATACATTGCATGGAAGCAATTCAGTTAGAAACAGTTAAATGTACGGATATATTGCTTTACGTCACCATTTTGTTAAATCTTCCTACGTTTTGTTAATTTGGTCCAGGACTAGGAGAAGCTACACTCAGGTGCTTACGGACAACTGCTACGCTGGGTTGCTAACTGTCCAATGTCGAAAATTGCTTTGCACGCAAGGGTGAGATAGGACAGAGACGCCACTTGTGTGCCTACGATCGCAGAGCACAGTGAGCTGTTCGGCTGTGAGAAGTGAATGTTAGCCAGACTAAACAGCCGCAATGAATTCGTTATGCCTCGACCATATGGGAAGACATTGGGAACGCACACTCTTCAACTATGAGAACTAGACGTGAAACGGAAACAATATAGCCTCACTGAACATGTCATGCTTCGATCCATCGGTATTCGGGCTTCCTGCAGATGAAAAGCAAGTAAACAGGTTTCCTGCCAAGCGTGTCGCTGTGCCAGCAAGTGAGGAAAACAGCCTGGCCGTATGTGATGATTGGTCGATGGGCGACATGTTGCTATAGACACAAAAGCTGTTATCGCCTCATGACTGGCTTCCAACAAACCCGTAAGCTTTAAATAGGCTGCTTTCAGAGCTAAAGGGAATCACACTACCGGAAGCACGTTGCAAAGATACGGTGTTGTTTGCGTGTGTGTTACAGCTGACTATTCACCCTTTATGGGTGAATAAAAACGAATTCTTGACTTGATTTGACGTGACAATGATCTTAGATTTTAGTCTGCCCCGAAGCGTTGGTGATACCATTAGATAGCACAGCAATTTATTCAGGAATGCAACTATTGTCCTCAAAGTCATCAAACTACCAGTTGTACAAGTCGATAAGCCTTTCGATGGTGTTTCTCTTGGATAGTGGATAATATACATTTATTCATTTAGTTACTTATATTCACACGATGAGTGAGAGGGGGTTATTGCTCCTATCCACAGGGCATTCTAATGCTAACCGATTATCGTTTCTGAACACAAAGCAGCGACGTATATTAGTTAATTTTAATCGCCTCTGCGAAACTATAAAGGTGAAAATTGGTGTGTTATAATAGGATGGCGAACGCCGAACTGACCTCGACTCGGTGACCTATAGTCAATAAATATCGGGCGATCGAAAGGACTGGCGGCTTCCGCAGACAAGCAGCTTGACTCTGCTCAGTTTTCGGCGTTGAAAGTTGAACCCACTTAGGTACATACTCCTTCATTTAAGAACTCAATGTTCTATCGGTCCTGCCTAGGTAACTGATGCCGCAGTCACAAAGAAATTAGTAAACGCAAGGCAATTTGGCCCCGATAGGTTAAACAAACATTACAGAAAGTAATAACAGTTTTTTGGGTTTTGTTAATGACAAAGAACTTGGCGGCATAGTAAGTCGTCTTCATTGTACAGATCAGACGTCTTGTGGTCCCAAACGAAAATACGTCACCTTTGAAAGCCAGTTCAATGATTACAGGCTTCTTGGGTACCGTGTGCACTAGGTCCCTCCGTCACACTTGACTATGTTTCTCGATGAACTTTCGGGGTAGCCGTTTACAACGAGCGTGTTGATAATCAGCTGCAGTTCGTCAGCCAGGTAAGCAGTGCAGCAGATTCGTCTGGCACGGCTAATCAGGGTTCACACAAGCGTCCGTTTGCACCGCACTGGTGTGAAGCTAGTGAAATGCAGATACTTCCCGGACCATGTTGATTTCCTGTAGCTGGACCTCATAATCTGCCCGCTTTTTTGCGACTGTTAAGAATATCCAAGTACGGGAGGTAATTTTGCTTTTCTACCTCAAAGTACACAGCAATTTGACATGCGCAGAATTTAGCTGCGTTACAAAATGCGCCATCTGATGCGCCGATAAACAAATTGCCAAAATATCATCCATGTAGCATTTGCAATATGGCAGTCGAGATATTTCTCTAGACACCTTTTTCTACCATTAACCTGAAGAAACCAACAAGCACTAGGCTCAATGGACTGCCCATCGCTACTCCCTCAATCTGAGAGCATGATGTGTTTCTGAAGTGAACGTTGACATTTTCCTTACACAACAACAACAAGTCTCTTAGTAGCTCAACTGGCATCGGTACAGGGCACTGCAAACTTTTCGCTACTTCCAAATGTAGTCAATATTTTGATGCATTGGAGCATTGGTGAAGAGCGATTTCACATCTAACAAGCACATGATCTTGTCGGACACATTAAGTATGTCGTGGTCGTCGATAAACTCGAAAGAATCTTTGAGGCTGTATAGATTGATCTACTTTTGCAGCGCAGAAGAAAATTTCACCATCCAGCGAGCCCGTTTATGTTGAGGCGCATATACCATCGACAGAATCGATATGAGTAGCAACCAGCTCTTACGTATCTTCGGTAGCGCGTATAATTGAAAAGTCGTAGAGCCAATCGGGTTCAACCTGTCATACGTATCAATGTTAATCAATAAATGCAGGGTAAGAACATCTAAGTGACGAGTTAGGCGTGGCTCTATCACAGGGGACGATAACCCTGTCTAGCTTGTCTTGTTTTGATCTGTTTGTTTGTTTGCGTGCAATTTTGGTCGCATCCTTCACTGAATAAATATTATTGCAGATTATTTAGTTGTTTATTTAGTTATTCATGCACTTAACAGACAGTTAGCGCAGCGCTGCGGAATGTTGCCATTGCACCTTTTGGTCAGCCATACTTCCTTCGCCGGTGAAAATTCCGCTTATGCCTGCTTTATGTTTACAGGGCACTTACCTTTAACTGCAATAATGCCCTGCACGCAAAGTACAGTTCTTTGAAGCCGTTGTCGTCGACCAACTTTCCTTGGGCGCGTGGGCCACTTTAATGCAGTACATTTACCACAGTTTTCCTGCGTTGCGCCGCCACCATGCAACGATGCGGTGACCGACTAACAACCCCTGCTTCCTGCATGACAGTTTCTACAACTATCTTTCAATCCAACATAGGTTGCGGGCACAAGAATATGCGTCGAAAAAAATAAAAAATCTAAAGCGGTATTAAAAAACGATTTAATTACGGACATTTGTTTGGCAAGGATTAAATGACTTTTCGGGATCGAACGTAACGTAAACACTTAATTATCTTCACATTAGCTTTCCAGTGACAACGTTTTCAAATTGGAAGATACTCGCTCTCGCAAGGCAGTCTGCAACAATGATCCAGATACCACATGTCGCAGCTTTTTTCCTTTTTCCTTACTTTACTGCAGCACGTTAGTTAACGGTAGAGACCCGGTGCATCAAATGACAACCATACTTAATCAATGCTGCAACGAGTAATATCTTCAACAGTGACGTCGTTATTTTGAATGCTAATATACATCTTCCCAGCTGGACATAAATCGGAGGTTAACTATTTGGAAGCCCTGCAAGGTAACCTCGTCATGCGGCCTTATTTCGAGTACATCGGCAGATCTGCTCACCACGAACCTAACATCCTCGTTTCCATCAAACAGGGAACATTTAGATTTTACAGAGAATGCTGTCATTTTGCGGACAGTAGGAAATAGTATGGGATTTTTCGCATACTGAACGCACACTTTACTACTGCTATCTTCAGCATGACATATATGGTTTCACAGTGAGGGAGTTGTAATATGTCATATACATTGCAGTCAATTATTCACTAGTAAACTAGCAAAGGAGTATGTCTGTCTGGATCCCAGTTTTTCTGGCAACATTTTAATGTCGGCATTTGGATTGTATCGATATATTGTCAGGATATTATAATTCAGTGAATGCACAGTTATTGCAGCTGGAGAAAAGATATTTGTAAAAATATAACATGCATTTATGGAGTTTTTAATTGTAATGGAAATTCTACAGGTAAATAGATCTAATGTCAACCGTCCGCAGCGTTACAATCAATGCTTTTTCATTGAATTCTTAAGCAGTTTAGATTACAGTAGCAGCTACGACGGTATGTGCGCCCCTGAGAGTTCATTATTTATCAGAAAGGCAATTTATCACTGAGCATGTACGAAATCCATCTCCTGGCTTGCATTGTTGATAATGCTTGGTCAAATCATGAGTGCAATGGGGAACATTGACAAACTCATTGATTTTCTTTCATGTGCTAGTGGGTGTAATTCTGGTTCTTTGAAAGTGTGTGCCTTGTTTGGCGTATTTCCAGGCAACTGCTGCGTAGACATGCATGGAAAGCATCTGTTGCTATTCCCGTGCCGCATGCATCTTACAATGTATCCAACTAATGCCATCTCAAAGGTGCTGCGAATATTTCCCAATTATTTCTGAGATATGGTCAATTGGACGTAAGGTAATAATAGGCCTTACTCCCTGCTTTAGTTGACATGATGTTTAAGGGCATACTGTTTTGCGCACCCACCGACTACCTAACCCTAAAATTAACTTTATGTAATATTTTTAGTTAATCGAATTGACAGCGCGCAGCTAACGAGCATCCATAGGTGGTAGAAGACAAATCTGTAGGCAAAATCCGTTATTGAGTAATTCTAATGCAACAAACATACCGAAAGTGGAAATCAAATCGGCGCTCAATTCATACACACAATATTTGCACGGCAAAGTCTCCTGAGTCAGTTGCACCTATTTTGGACGAATACGCACTTGGTAGCAATCAGACAATCCAAGCATTCATACAGTCACAAAATGCTCGGGTACTCCGCTAACCGTCCATTCATATGCCGCATCGCAGACCCGGTAAGCAGCTGTTCTGATGTCCAGACAAACCTTTCAACTTCTCCCTGTGGCTAGGTAGGATCATTGAGTATCTGGTTCTCAGACCCACGAAATAGCAACAGCCCGCTTATGCGAAATCACTTGCTTTGGTAAACACCTTGTGTATCATGCTGTCTCACTTGGGGAAGACAGTCAAGCCTAGTCTATGTGGTGGCAGCCTTCAAGCTTTGGACCGTTCGGGTTATCATTTAAGTCAGTTGCTGTCTGATTATGCTGTCCACTAAATGTAGTGAAGCAGATTTCGTCCATAACTGGTGTCGCCCACAGTAATACTACTAAGCACTCCGGGCTAAGTTAAAAACCACAGTGTACTAGGCGGGGGCTGACCGAACTACGTCTGAACCGCGAACAAGGATTTCAACTTTCCGCGAAACTGTCAGACACATATCCAGGGCTGTGGTTTTGTAACAAGTTTGGAGACAGCGCATAAAACGGCAGCCGTACAAGCACAATCCTAACTGCAATCACAACCATGTGCAAAGAACTTATAAGCTGAGACAATTAATAGTTTCTGCACAAAAATTTTCATGGTGCAAGAAACTTCGATAGATGAATACTTGTATTCTTACTAAGTTTAAACCTCGTGGAATGTGAATTATCACATTTTAATACTACATCAATTAAGTTTCGGTTATCTGAGGTTCTGTATTTGGATATCCTGTAGCGCTGCATACCATGCATATTATCTCTCTCTAATCGTTACGAGATCACGGTTATTTCACTGTGCGCACATTTGACACAAAAAAATGCATCATGATTGCATGCAGTGACAACCTCTCATGTTGCCTATCTTGGTGGTCGTTTGAAAGCAAAGAGAGTGATTACCAGTTTCAACTAAAGCTGTTAGTATTCCGAGCAGGGTGGGCTAAACTACACAATCAATAACATTCAGTGTCAAAAAATCAGAAAAGAAAATTTCAACAGGATAAGGTTAAATAAACTATTTCACGTATTTATATCTCTTGAATACAAATACATAGCTGACTGAATGGATTGAATTAAGAGATATTCAGGATGCAAAATACACCACGTACAATCAAATAGCCACCACATTAATATCTCTTTTGTCCTTGTAAACGCTGCCTAGCAAGCAGAACAACATCTGTTCGCGCTAAGGAGTGTTATTCCCAAATCAAATTTACAGTTCGGAACGGATCTTACAAAATTTCAAATTTTAGATATTCGCTTAAAATGTTCATAAATGGTAAACTACCATATATTTGACGTTTAGTTCCCTGTGAATTACAAACGAGCTCCGGTTCGTACTACCTTCGCGATAGCTAGCTAGATATGTTTGGAGAAAGCGACTGCAATTAAGCAGCAGAATATCTCAATGCAGTACGCAAAAATTGACGTCCGGTGTATTTCCTAGCAAAGCACTCAAATAAGAACGCCGAAACCGGGAACAAACGAGTGCCTGACATCCCGTATGAAACATTTTTCATAACGATGCACAACAATAGAAGACTAAAATGGCAGGAGATTCGGATATCGTCTCCGTCAATAGATAACATAGGTAGTAAAATGCCGAGCTTGTGGTTTGGCACCAACTTAAGGAGTTGCTGTTTAAATCCACGCTGGACATGACAGAATCTTGCGCTTTACCGAAAACGCTACTTGCGCATTGTGCTGTTACAAGCACTGTAAATGCATTGCAGGCATGAGTTATAGAGTAAAATATATCTTCCACAACGCTACAGCATCTTGCTGCTTTCTAATGACCATATGCAGCTGCTTAGTTTGCATGCCGGCAGCAATTTGTGTCACTGCGTGCAAACAACGCTGCTTGCTTGGCTAACCGTCATATTTGTCCATGTCAAGGTTAGCTTACGCGGATCCCGCTGTAAATTCCTTACAAAAAGCTGCAACGACGTCGGTAAATGAGAGAACAGCGATTCGCTGGTCTCCGTATTTACCTGAATTACCCGAGTGAACTTCGTGCGTCGCCACTAATGATTGGCCCTGCCATGCTTCCTTCGGCGACGATGTGCCAGTTGGCAATACGGCAATTGTTGTAGCAAAGTGATGCGCTACTTTCTCGTGTGGTGCGATTGACGAAACCTTGTGGTTAGCAGTCAAGTCACTGGATGTAATAGAGAGGTTCCATCTGCGTTCATAAATATTTCAATGGTCCCATTTTGTGAGCCGCTAGTCACTTCCAGGCCAGTGTGGATCACCGTCCTGGAGTACCTGTGTCTATTCATACGCTGTTATATGTACTCCATTAAGAAACAATTAGACACGGCTCGGCCAATCTTCCCTTTGAACGGGCGTTTGGTTTATCATGACGCGCAGCGATTGGATGGTAGTACATTTTGCAACACGTCACGAATTTTGAAGCACTCCGTCGCAATCATAGCGCCCATGCACTGAAGGAGTACGCGACAACCTTGGTGCGTAGGAAGTCATTTTTATTCTGCTTTGCTTTAGCTCATCCGGAATGCAACGACAATAAGCAGGTGCGTGGGATATACGATCAGCAGGCTAATCGGAGCACAATTTCGAAGTCTTCGGTTTCAAACTTCATGTAAACGGCTGCAGTGGCATTATGAGATAGGGTAATTCAATGCGCTCGTGTGGCTGGTATTATAGAGTTGTGCCAAGATGTAGTGCAGTATAAATTATATGATGTATATCTATATATTTATTAATGGAACGGTAGCCATTTAAACTCTCTACATACGCGGCAGATGCCAAATATTTGCACCCGTTATTTCTGCAATTTCTTTACGATACCAAATACGCTCGGCGCCAATTCAACTGCAATTTATGCTTGATACATCAACCCTCTCTTTACACAAGGCATATCGCCGATGGCGGACGGCACATTACCCCTACCCGCAAGGGTATTTGCAATGGACTCGTTCCCAATGCTGCCACACATAGTTACCGCTCAAATTATCAGCGATCACAATGGCTCACACAGCAGTGACGCGAACAGTGCTTGCATTATTTATGAGCAACTTTCATTACTTTTGATTAACGCCCGATGAATTATCAACAAACGGTATTTCCTATGCGTGCTTGCACATTTAAAGGAGCTGCAAGCAATCCTAGTAACTGAAACGTGGTACTACGCTGATATATTAGACCGTAGTCCAATCACCCCCTTTTAACACCTTTTGGATGAAAATTGTTGTACAAGGAAAGGTGGAGGATGCATCGTGCAACTGCATCACATATGTACCGCTGAGCGGTTTGAACAACCACCACTGGTAAATGTCCCTGATTTTCACTGGTTCTCCGCCTAAAGAGCCTAAGTGTACTTGCATCTACCCGCAACATACCAAATTCATCAAATATTAATGTTGTCCGTATTACTTCAGCTTTCGATTTTGCATCAGAATAGACGCACATACAAGGCATACTTGTAGGTGATTTTAACATAGGGACGATGCCCTGGTCCTCCCAGAACTTTCTGTCTATACACAGATCCTTCAATGACAATGTTAGCTTTGGTTGGACACAGTTTGTTTCAATACCAACTAGATTGACGAACACATTTGACGTCATGTTTACATTGGGTATTGACAACGTACAGAGAGACGTTTCAGAGAACATCCCTGGTAGCAATGGTGACATGATGCTCTTAGCCTTCACCGTTAAAATGGCCAATGAACAAATACCTCCTTCCTACTACATCAGCCGCAGTATTAACTTGATACCCTTCCGTCAAATAATTCGGTCCTTTGATTAGGTTGTCTTCTTTTTCTCCAAAAATGCATGCACAGCCGTGGAGCTCTTCTATCATTGGTTTCAGCAAGCCATAAACTGAGTTGCTGCACAGGTGCAACGAATCAGTGACGTTTAAAATGAAGCAGCAGAAAGTTTGATGAGTCAGAAATCCAGCAAACCGATCGCACGCTAACAAAGGATATGATACTTTACAAGGATTCCACGGATACACCGACTAAGCTCTGATACCAAGCACTTACAGTTAATGGAGAGAACGCATGAAGAACAATCAACCCTAGGAATGGCGTGTAAAGCAAAGAGCTGGTTGGACCTCTTCGTTGAAGACAAACAAACGCTTTTCCTTTATCACTAAAATGGTGGTCGACATAAAGGCGCATTTAGCTCTTTCTTCTCTACCTAATGCTCGTTGACACTCACGCTATAATTACACCAAGGCTCCATCTAAAGTGATGTTTCTGTCCGCAAAATCCACCAAGCAACACTCTTTTCAACCTTGCTCAATTCTGGAAGCTGATGGCATCACCTCATCTGCCATGGAACTAGGAGGGCCTGATATCTAACTTTTCCTTTTGTATATGTTTGCTGTTTTACTTGGATCCTGGTAATCTGCATACCAATGGAGCACTTCATTCAGCAACACTTGCCACAAAGTCTGGGCAAAACAGGAGATAGACATGAAAATGCAAAGTCCAAACATTCCTACAATAGCCGGCTTGTTCATGACATAATTGAAAGATTGTGAGGAAGTTCATTAACACAATATAGCTGTTAGACAGGCCATAAAATGATTTCAGTGATTAACGATCGTACACATTCTGCTAGCTGAATTACCTGAACTAAAACCAGACTCCATTAACTCAAAGTATGCCATGTTATCAATATACGTACACGTAAATAAGACATGCGATCTGGTGACTTCCAAATATTTACCGAATCAGCGTGGTTGCGTTTAAGTCCGCCACAAATTAATGGGTTGGCTATCCACAAGCATGAACGGTCCCGCTCAAATGGTCACATTAGGCGTCAATTGTTCCTCCTCGCGTCCAATTACCAGCTGGATTAAACAAGGATGTCCGCTCGGTACATTAAATTCCCTTGTTTGTGTTAATGATAACAGTTCTGTTAACAAACGTAGCCTGCCGTATTTACTTTTACTTATTTATACTTTGTCCACATGTACAGAGGATTTGACCTTCAGGATGTTCCACCACTCATTCAAGCATGCATTCATTCGCTTGAGAGTTGATGCGACAGGTGGATGAGGGCGTTGGATGTTCAACAGTTAAGTATCATATGTTGCGGTCGATTGACACCCGAAATATCCATCACACGTAACAGCGCACGCATCTGTGTGCAAAGGTCAACCCGTGATCGACGTATCAGATGTTCTTGTACCATTAAATTCTTAGAACAGATTGAGTACCAGATAACATGAGTCAGACAATCACACGCGCGACCTAGGTAACGAAGACAAGGCAATACAATTTGGCCGTCTAAGTTTCGTCTCACCATATATGCTTCGCTGTGGAGTCGGTTGCCATTCACCATCACGTCGTGTGAGGCTATGCAATCCTTGCGCAGGAATCTGGGCAGCTACCTCGACATGGACACCATTAGATCGCGTTTTTCGTGGGGAACATCATTTGAACATCCACTGAAACAAACTCAGATAATGTCTTCTGGATAAACGATCACCAACTCACGCAATGCAATTAGTCCTCAGTATGTACGACACCCAAACTGCAAATTTTTCTCCGACCATTGCACAAGACAAACATATAAGGCAAATACCTCGCCAGAAATGCAGGCAAATGGAAGAACTTAACCTGGTGTTGCTCTTACAGGAGCATGACATAAGCTGCGCGTGTATGTTCTGTAACAAATGTTGGCCCAGATTTTCAATGGCGAAGAAACATGCCCACTATTCTTCCCCTTATGATTAAGATATATATTATTGTTGTTATTATTAGCTGCATGTGGTTTATTGTTTCGACCAGAAGCCATGCTACACCGGAGCTTCAATTTGTCGCTGGTACTGTGCAACTTGGACCTAGCAGGATGTTTGTGTTTGATACGTTTCGGCTACTAGGAGAGCGTTGACAATTTGGCACAGGGACACTGGCTTCCGACCGGGTCAGAATACTAACCAATGGTAAATATTTTCGATTAAAGATCCCTTAAAGTGGTGCTAACGGAAAAAGTGTAAACACTTCATCCCATGTTGACCAGCTGCAGTCAGGAGTATTGTTGCTGACGCCTAGCACTTAGGCACTCATCTCTGTCTGCCTTTCGTTAACAGCAATGTGTCAACCTACTCGGAAGCATACGTGTTATTCCGCATACATCTTGTTACGTGCATATATCCAGGGGGTCCTTTTGGTTAATATCCCATGACGAATGAGGGTGTTATTCATAGTGGGTGCATGTTAACCCTCAGGGAGGGAACTTATTGATGCCTGCGTGATCTTGAATGCACAACAAATTATTTTGCTCTTCTTGACGCTAACGTATTAGCATTATGCGTGAATTAGCCTGTAAAATGATATAGTGTATGTCGTCATTTCCTTATACTTACCTTGCTTTTGATAATTTAGTTAGTTTTAGGAAGTAAGACGTTTTAAAGACCCTATCCGAAAAGATGTCACGTTATTGCTCTCCTAACCCTGACAAAGTTATGCAGAAGAGAAAACATATCCGAATTATCTGAGCAAATATGAAACTTTTTGCTGACATGAAGTGCACGTGCTTAATATTTCTCTTAAAAAACGATGTAACCGACAATTACTCATTATATAATTATATTTAACCCGGGCTCAAACAAACATTGTTTACATTGTTCAACGTGATATACCGCGAAGCTTGTTCCGTGTTGTGGTACATCACAAAATGGGCAGAGCATCTGGGATTTATTCAAACTATGATGGCATCTTATTTTTATTGCAATACTTGGTAATGGTGTCAAAAAACAAGACTTACTTTTTACGACAATTATTTTACGTCTTTCGCTATCCGCTGCTACACGAATTCGTGGGAAATCAATCTCCACTAGTCATGTCCAAATGTTGACTTTCAGGATAGCACGATTAATATAAAGCCTATCATAATATTCTTTCTCATGTTCGGCCGATTTTCTGTAGGAAAGAAAAACGGTGGTTATTGTAACCTTAGTAAGAAGAGCGTAGAGCTTCCACCACCACTTACGCTGAAACAGTTATTCCATCTTAACTTCGACTCACCCCTGAAATCGAAGTGTTTTAATGCTTAATGATGCTGGTTTTATCAAGAGTTATGTGCTTTATGTCGTACGCTGACTACCTATTTACTATTGTCATTGTGTATACACTAACAAATATGCAGGCAAAAGTCGCAACGAAGCAAAGATTCTGGGAAAAAAGGAACACGCCATCTAGCTTGTCAAAAGTAAGTTTATAAATAGGTGCTTATTTTCCCCAAGACATTCGTGCTAATAGGAAAGCTGTCTGTTATATTTTTCAGAGCTGTCCTCTATGCTCTTTTGCTTTCGTTGGTTAAAGCGGACTTTCGTCTACGCACACATTTTATTTAATGAGTAATTCGTTAATAAATTTTCATTCGTCTCGCAAATTATCCAGGGTCGCCTCATCTGCTGCATACAACAGGGCGGATAAACTAAAACATGCTATTGCTGGCGCATCCCTTCTTCCTTTTCCACCTGTTTCTGTTATTACCAGCCCGACCCCATTACTAACCTTCCTTTCATAATTCCTAGTTTACTTGACAGCAACTGAAGTGCCACTAGAGTAGAACTATCTGCAGCCACCATTCCACGGCACCTATCGGACGCCTATCGGCAAAAGTCCTTTAGAAAGCCACGCTATCCCGTTTCCATAGCGACATTCAACGCTCGTACTCTAAGACAAACAGGTAAACAGGCTGCAATCGCAAGCAACTTGGACACACTGGGTATTGATGTGTGTTGTGTGTCCGAAAATAGAATCCATGCCCTAACGGGGTTAGTGAATCAACTGCACCCGGCTTATCCTCTCGTTATTGGTGGCACGCATCCGGATACTCCGATGCAGCACTCACGGGTCAAGCTGGTGTAGATATCATCCTAATCTCCAAGCTTGTGCCATTGTTGGTTGTTTGGATTCCGGTGAACAGTCGTTTATGTCCAGCCCGTTTGACGACATCAGATAAGGTGGATTCACGAAGTAATTCAAAACGCTGTTTGTTTGTGATTTACACTTATGTTGCCACCGACTGCAGTTGTCAAGGACACATTCTATGACGAACTGAACGCGCTACTAGGCAGTGCTACTAGTTCAGATATTAACGTACTTGTAGGGGCTATGAACGCACAAGTAGGGCGTCTGAGCTCTTCAGAAACACAGCTGGGTGGTAATTTTGGACTTAACTCCAAACGGACTGACAACGGCGAGCATAAGCTGCAAATGTGTGCGGTGTACCAGTTGTTTCTTAGTAGCACTGGTTTTAGACACAGTGGGCGCCTAAGTGCCAATTGGCGTCCTCCCTTAGCTGGCCAGCGATAGACCCAAATTGACTACTTAAACCATAAGTTACGGATGGCGCGGTTCCATCCTGGATTGCCACTCATACTGGAGTACCTGTGTCGACTCTGATCATGCCTTGGTGCGCTGTCTTTTCTCCATGAACTTTACCGTGAGGCGCACCAAGCGTCCCCTAAGATTGGCAACGGATAAACTGTCTCAGCCCTCTGTCAGGCAAGCCTGTCAAGACGCACTGCATACTAAACTCTTGATGGGTTGTCATAATGGAACTGAGCTTCTGTGGAATGGGATCTCGGCCGCCATGCACAACGCAGGAGCATCTGCTTGTGGCACTATCAGTCGTCACCGCAGCAGTCACTGGATCTCCGATAGGTTGGTGAACCTGTTGGAATCTATAGGTCATTCCCGACTGGCTATGAGCACAATGTGTCCAGACGGCTATTAGACGTGAACTAAAGCACAGAAAACGTGCTGACAAAGAAGTCTTGTGGACCAGCAGGGCTCAAGAAATGGAGGAGGCAGGAGCAGTAGGCAATTACCGCAAGCTCATCCAGCCCATCCTCACCACTGGGCCTAGACAACCAGGCGTCATTGAGACAATCAGAGACACCGCTGGTGCGCTGATACACAATAAGAAGCACCGTATGGCTCGCTGGGCGGAACACTTTCAAGATCAGTTCACCCGCTCCTGCTTCAACACCTCTTCCTACACAGGTGATGCAGGAAGATCCATGGATGGTTAGTTTAGTGCCTCCGTCGGAGGCCGAGGTCCGAAACGCGATTACAGCCCATAATCGTTTTCGTTCCGCTGGCCCGGTTACCTTCCCGCTTGCATTATTTAAGGATGGAGGTGAGATCCTCTGCAAAGCACTGACCTCCCTATCTGTAAGGAAGAGAGTGTCCTGGCTAATTAGAGCCAAGCGATTATAGAGGTAATGTAAAAGAAGGTAAGTCGAATAGACTGTTCTAACTAGAGGAGTATTAGCCTAACACCAGTTGTGACAAAATTATTTGCCTTGATTCTCGTTCGTCGCCTCACTGCGGAACGGGAATCTCGGATTAGGGAGGAGCAAGTCGGTTTCCGCCGAGGATGTGGCTGTATAGACCATAGCTTCATTTTGCGGCAGGTGCTAGAGTAGCATCACACATACTGCGGACCGACAATAGCTGTGTACCTCGATTTCAAGAGTGTGTCCGATACATTAGATCGATCGATTCTGTTATAAATACTTGTGCGGAAAGGTCGTCTCACGAAATATGTGAACATCCTTCGTGCTCTATACTCAAACACTACAGTCCGCGTCAGGTTCTACATTGCCCGAATAGCTTTCGGACCACAAGTAGCGTTCGTCAGGTTTGTCCGATTTCCCCATTTATGTTCCAGTTAGTCGTGGATTCAATCACGGATTGTTCCCTTGCGCAATCTCACGATGTACATGTTGAAGTGCTGTCTGGTGAAAGGTTAATTGACCATGATTATGCGGACGATATCATCTTGCTTTTCGACCATGTTGCTACGGCACTTTCAATCCTGAATAGCTTGTCCAGAGTGGCCCCATTATTCGGTATTCACTTCGCACCTTCAACGTGCAAAGTATTGCTGCAGGACCACTAGCTACTTGATGACCCCTTGATGCTTGATTTTGAGGAACTCGAGGTGGTTGATCAATTCACTTATATTGGCAGCTGCATCAGCAATGATGGGCGCATGGAAAAGGCCAGAGCTGCGTTCTTGAACCTACGGCACCTTTGGCGACAGAAGGGAACATCCCTCCGTAACGATGGTGTGCATAGGCGAGTACTAGGCAGTGATAATCTTGCTAGCTCCCTAGAACAACAGATACCACTGAATAAGTTGCGTTGGCTCAGGCAAGTGCTAACTATGCCTTGTCACCGCTTACCTAGGAGGGCCTCGTTTAGCCTGCCAGGTGTAGGGTGGCGCAAGTCTCGAGGTGGACGGAAGTTGACTTGGCAGCGGGAAATGAAGTCACTGACGACCAAACTGGGTGCCGTTGAATTTTCTCGGCTTCCGGGCTAGAGTCCACGTGACTCGCCTTGTGCTTGGCTCGAGACTTTACAGGATATGACTCGCAACCGACAACAGTGGCGCGTCTGCTGCCGTCTGCTAATCGGATTGTCTGTTTAAAGTGTGTTTGGTGCTGAGTTATCTGCGGGCTAACAGCTGATTATGACGCGTGGCATTGAAAGCCAAAATAAAGCTCTCTCGCCGATGCTACCTTATTTGTACGCGATAGCCAGCTGTTTGTGACGTTATGTTGTCTAAACAAGGTGTATGCGCCTTGACCCTGAATGTTTGCTTAGGGCGCTAAGGTTTTCAGGTAGGTCCCCCTTCCCTCCCCTTTTTTATTCTTGGTTTCATAGATCCTCATGGTTGTATGGCAGCGAAGCAGCAGTTCAAATGGCTGATTTACTGTTATTGATAAGTTGATAATGTAATCGAAAAATTTCAATGGAAACTGTGTTTCTAGCTTTTTCAAACTGATTTGCCTGTAGCTTGTCGTTGTTCGCGAGACGGAGGTATGTAATGCAAGTCAATCTGTTCCCATCTATTGTTAGACGGATAACTGCATTATGGACATCTTGTTGAAGATCCTAATATAAAAGCGTCGTGTTTTTACATTTATTGTCCCAGATTAACAGCTTTGTTAGCAAAGCACATCTTTCTTTTTTATATTTAATGAGTGGCAAATGATTGCACGGGCGTTTTCCTGTTTATTTTCTTTACTATGTGCTAAATAACACAAGCAACATCGAACTGCTTATCTAATCCATACCATGTAAGTAAAACTTAAGAAACTAGGTGCAGGAACAACACTTTGTCTCTGAGTGTGTGATCCCAGATATTACTCTTTTCTTTCGTAGTCTAGATCTGAAGTACTCTTGTATTCAATATTAAGGAAATAAGTACAAAGGTAGCAGCGTAATTTTGTAAATGTTTATTTCAAATATTTGGTTCCCAATCATGTCACTTGCCCTCCATCTTGACTGCAATGATTGACCCATAGTGCAGTGGTTGTTTTACGGAACTAAATCTTGCGGAAAAATTGTTTATTCCCTGAACTTGACTCCAATAAAATAAAACCCCTTTTGGTATGCCAAAATATTTGATTAATATCCCGCGTTTCAGTCCAAAACCCCCGACCCTTGGGAGCCGCTAAGGATTTTCCTTGAGCTAAATTAGACAAAAGTTGGGTAACTCCCAAAAGTATCGGAATATTCACGTCTACTAATCGTTACGCCCGTCTTTCACTGATTGCCTGGCTCACACGAATGGCCCATCCGTTCATTAAGAGCGACATGACACTCCTATCAAATAAATATGCTGCCTTCGGCGTCAGTATTTCACTGCCTAGCTGACACAAATTTAGGAGATTTAGCATTCCGGATCATTTCATTGTGTCATGTTAATGACTGTCTTCCATTACCCGGAATCGTAATGTAAATGATGGCTTCCAGGACACTGTCAACTAAGTGTTATCAGCATTGACAGCTTATTGCATGGCACAAAAGAACTAACCACCACACATTTTACATGAGTATGTTTGACCGTTTGCTAAAAAATATAATTTTATAATATGCCAAAAATTTGGTATTTGCAATGTATGAATACCATAGGATCATTCACTAATTCAGCTTTTCCATTTTATCTGAAATTGTGGTAATACAAATAAGAATATTGTTTTTATAATCAACTTGGAACGGGCTAATTGTTTTCACACTTTCGTGGACTATTGCGTATAAAATTTCAAGCTATTGAAATTATAAGTAATATAGAAATCCGTGCATTAAATAACATTTTGAAAGTCTCCTTAAACGAGACGGTAGTAGAAACTCTGTTAAATCAGTAAGTTAGCAACGACAAAAACAACAAATTTCCTTATGTATATCGAGCCGGACATCGCTTTTTGCATTAGATGCATGAGCATGCGTATTCAAAACAGTCACAGAAATGTATTTGAATAGGCAATCTACTGCGACGATTGTACAAAATATACACAGGAGTTACTGTAGGACACAATTATTCTATTTAGAAAACGATCATCAGGCAACGCTAGGATATGGACTGCATAGAAGCAAATGTAGATTATATATTGCACCATACCAATGTTTTTGTGCCTGTACAGTGAAAATAAAGTTTTGATACTCAACCTTCTAGATGTGGAGATTTCTCAGTTATTGTATCAGCACTAAATTTCTGGTAAAAGCGTTGTCCTTTTGGCACGAAAGAAAAAGGTATAAAGTAGTCAAAACCACAGTTTGCGAGCACATTGATGGAAAAGAAAATATCATCGGCCTGATTAATATAAAAAACAGCTGGGGCTGTCCACACGATCTACTCAACAACGTTTCATTCAATGGCCCTAACTTGCCCAGTCAGGCGAAGGTATCGGAGATTAGGTCAATAATATGTAATTCAACAGTACTTGGTCATGTTTAATTCAAGTTTCTGGCATTTTATAAGTAGTTACAAAGGCATCAGACAATACATTTTCGATGACCGAGTTTGCGGCTAGTGTCAATAAATCTACCTGCTTAAAAATATGCCGTGGGTTTCATGGTCAAATTGTCATGTGTGAAGACTTTTCTATGATAGTATATCATGGGTCACTGCATCCATCTAATTTCAGTTAATTACGGGTTTGTGGGAGATTGTATATTTAGACTCCTTAATAAACGCTTTCCCTAAGAATATGCGTTTTATTTCAACGTAGTTTTAGAACTATTTGATATTACACTTTGTAAAGCACAAGCTCCACCCTCTACATCAAATCGTATATAATATCTACAGTTTAAGCATTATGGTGAAGTTGCAAATTGTTGTTAAAGGAGGTATAACATGGACTATATCCTTTCAGAAATTGTTATATCACTTTTTATGCAGGGAGTTGTGGAACACAAGGTGATTGCCATTTTATATTAAAAACATGAAGCATGTCGCTTAATCACCATACATAATTTTATTGTTGATTTATTTCCCCTTGCATGGAAATCCTTGAAATAAACGTTCTAATTCCACCCCGACCGATCCTGTTAGTTTACGTCTCACGAGATTACCTATCCTTCAGTGAACTACAATTACATACATGTATACTGTTATTTGTCATAACGGCGGATCCCATTTTTCGTCGCAAAGCTTATTCGTTTAAAAAGTTTTAGATATGTTAAAGACAAGTTGTGCTAAATCAAGGCAAGCGGATTTTGCTATGCGTAGTTGTGAGATGGTCGAGAATTCTATTGCCGTTTAACGTAGATAGCAATGCCTGAAATATACAATTGCAGGTAATCTAAGTAAACAAATGGTTGTCACTGTGTAATGTGTGCGTGTGATTTTACAAAATTCAGTTACACCGGTACACAGGAACCATTTTCCTGGTGCCGAGTGTAGTGCAGCACAATTATATCGTTTCAATAGTACACACTTTAAGTATGGAAACAATTTCTACAGATTAGTTGAATTTTCTTTGAATTTGTAATAATTTTGAGTATAGTATCAGTTATTTAATGCCATCTGAATAATACTGAAAATATTTAAATTTTCACACATGTGTTGTCAGCCAGGAAAGAATTAGACATTGGTTTTGTTTTATTGGGATTGTCAGTACCCCGAGCCCTCTAAATCTTACGGGATTTGCACCCATGGACTTGCTCCCATGAGTCGTAAAATAATGCCGCTGAGCTATATGTGATGTGAGCAGCCCGTTATAACTGATTTGATGACGCTAAATATAGCGGCTCATCCTCCACCGGCATTTATATTGTTAGCGTGTGCTTGCACAACAATCCACCCAATTGCTCACTTATTATCGGAATTCTCCTTGGCAGTTTAAGTTCTAGCTGCCCTGGAGGAGTATTTCAAAGGATGTTGTAGACACGGGGCCAGCCCTCTCTCATGGGTGTTTAAAATGTACATGAGCTTGGATGATGGGCAGCGTGTATTGACCTGGAGATTCCCCCGTATGAATGTAAACTATTCTAAACTATATTCAAATGATAGCTTTTTTATGCATTAGGGAACTACGCGGTTTGCCTGTTGTTCCCGTTTGTCGGAAACACGAATTCGATCTTGGCCTTTGGCGCGGGACTCGACTGCGAACGACGCTCCGTCAACGCACTCGACGCCAACGACATTCTCCCTACCTAGTTCTACCTGGTGTCCTATTTTTAGCATTAGCTAACTCTCATGCGGTCCAATAAACATTTTCCTAATTTACTTTTGTTTGTTCTATCCCTTTGCTTTTGGTTGGCCATCTAGTCGAGTACCGGATATATAGCGCACGATAATTGCACTACAAGCGCTGAATCACAGTTAGATATCAATTGAGGCAGTCCGTCGTAATCAAACATGGCTCAGAGGCATGCATTTATGAATAGAAAGAATAAGACCATTGGTTCGAACCTGGCAGGATTCGGCGAGTGCGCTCTACGTTCGAGTCTTAGTGGCACGAATTGGAATTGTTTCGATTTCCTGGGTATGTGCTGACAGTCAGGCTGCGAAAATCTTCCCCAAAAGACAAAGCATTTTATGCTTAATAATAATTCTGCCGTTCAGCACTGAGTAGTAAGACCTTCACTACTGCAACAATATTGCTGATCTTCTTATAGTAATTGAACTGCCGGGATAACTATCGAGGGGCTGGAAGCTTTTATAGATTGATCCAGCAGACTTTTGAATTGCGTTTGAATTGCACAACGGAAAAACATATGCATCCGTGAATCTTGATCATCAACACTTAAGAAAGTATAACGTATTTTCAGAACGCTTTTGCTAAAGATATGTTATGACGATCACAGCTGGACTACTTCCCTGTATTTAAAAATACAATTCTGGCTTAGTCATAAGAAGGAACTCACCAGGTATTCTTGCTTTAATTGTTAAATGCACAATGAAGCCATTGTGTATTATAGATGAATATCCAATGCTTAACAAGTTTATAATGTGGACAACATAAAAAATAAAGTACAGGATACACCATAAATTGTCTCGCCGGTCACACCATCGTTTCTTTATATAGACATATGTAAATGAGACCGTATTTTCACGATATTAAGCCAAAATCCATGGGGAAAATTTCAGTTGCGAGTCGCAACCCAACCACGCCGTGTTCCCTAAATGCAACTGCAAATTCACACCGTTTTTGTTATGTTACATTTTATCTAGTTATTACAATACAAAATATATACATGATGTACATAATGAAACGAGAGTGAGGCAACACATCGCCTGGTCGTTTTCTACTATCCTTTTGTTCGATGCAGTGACAACAAAGTTTGTGAGACCATTCTATGTCTGACAAACAATCCTGAACAGAAACGCTACTACATTTCAGTGGGCTATACTGTACTATTAGTTGCAAAATATGACCAAATATTTTGTTATTGGTTTTGTTTTTCATCATTCACACAGCCGGCAGGAAATACTTTTCGGTTTCTTCATCATCCGGTGCAACATAATGAGGTCCCCCTTAAGCCCAGATATTGACTGGTGGACATTCCTATGGATTTCAAGCTAAGTTGATAGGGTAAATGCAACTGTCTCCTAATGTTCCTGGTTTCCTTTAGTTGATTAGTCTGGAGTACAGCTAAATCGTGCCTTTGCCACGAGTTCCAGGTATGGATGGCGTATTTACCGTGTAATCGCATGTATGCGTTCATCATTTGTGGAAATATTGTGGGGTCAAACCAACCAAAGGCTCTACAATGAAGGCTAAAGTGTTTAGGGCTGGTACTGGACGAGTTCTCTGCATTTTTTCATCAGAGATCGTCCTTTACCGGCATCCTAAAGTGCCACTCCTGATGAACAATTCGTTATGTGTAATGGAACTTCAAACTTGTAAACGCTCAAAGGTTGATGAGCTAGGTGAAATAAATAGCATTTAGCAATTTATAAATGAGTAGGTCTTAGTTGACCATTCAAAAAGGTGATCCATGTTATAGTGGAGGAAAGCATGATCTAAGTTGCTATTAATCGCTTGTTACTTTCTAACGTAATAGGAGAAAGCAGAAATTACTATTGGTGGTCAATGATAAATACCATAAATTGGCGCGTTCCCTACATTGATTCATATGAAACACCACATTCCATTTCAGTCGGGTTGGAGATTAACCTCGTAAGCCGCACATAAAGCCATCGTTGGTGAAAAAACTTTGGAACGGGACTAGGACTAGGATCTTAGTTTAATGGCTCTATAGCCTGGGAATTAGAAAGCGGTGATTCATTCGTACAAAAACTATGGAGAAGTCCAGATAATTGACATCGACTCCAAAGCCACAATTGGAAAGTTCGTAAAACCACCACGTGCCAAAAGCAGGTTGGTGAAGCATGACAGGTATTTACGGAAGCAACGCTGATTTAGTGCTGAAACGTGGTATTTTTCCAACTGCTCCAATTGAGCATCAACAGAGATTGGTTCCATTAGCTTTGAAAGCACATGGATAAGTGACACTGGGCACTATTTCACAGCGCCTTAACAAAAATTGCCTTTAAATAATGGGGTACTATTACAGTGGCGACTTGTTGTTCATCGAGGTTCCTTTTAAATAACTTTGTAAGTGACTAGGTTAGACTAATCGCCACAGCTTTCAGTCTCGTGAAGCGAATATTGCCGTATCTCAAAGATATATGATAGCGAAACAGAAGCAACTTTATTAGCACATATCTTAGTTTGCAAACTACATGCGTAAATCCTGAATATAGTAAAGTGGATGACAATATTAGTAAGGTTTTATGTTAAGAAAGCTAATACAATTTTTGAACCCGTAATATTATTATGGGTATTTTGAGCAGGCTAAAATATTTAATTGCTCTACGCTAACTCTTGACTGTTGAATATTAACTGATGATTTCAGCAGCATCAGCAGCCTGTTAGCATTATTGCAGTGTGCAAATGATTTTGCAGTTATATTTGAGTTATTTGCGCATGACGTAATATTGCAACATTCTAGAATTATCCATGAGGTTGCAGCAATCAAACTGGATAATATCTAAGGTATAGAATTGAAGATTAACTATATTCAATATCTTTAGAAAGAGAGACAAGGACCAATGCCACATATTTACGTCAAATTACTACAGATTGTGGGATGTTTAATTCAGTAGCCAGCTCATTACACACCAATAGTTAATGGAAGTACGCATGTAGATTTTATCATTATTTACTTATTTAACCTCAGACAATCAGTAACGACGGAGTTAAATTCGTATACGACAACGAGGTGCGGTAACAAACATGTTGACATATCGTTTATTCTACTAAATTTCGTAAGCTTTGCACAAGTAACCACCGTGGTAATCGTTAAGGAGGTAGTTTCCTGTATCACGAGATCCACAGCCGATGAATTTTCAGTTTATTTCTTTCGGTACAATTCACTGTATTTTTACCATGTCATTGGAAAACTGCTATATTTTTTACAGAAAACCAAGCGGATTTTTATTGAGGAGTTTCGTAGGGCTCGTCTACTTTTTACATACATATTCGCGGCATGTTTTCAGATAGAACTAACACAGGATTGATTGAGAGGTTAGCTTTTCACCTTGAGTTTCGCGGTATTTGTTACTTGCGACCATTTCCAAAATAGATAAGCTACAAATTCGGCCATTGCGTTTGTACAGGAATTGATCAGCAATGTTGAATTCCCTAGTCATTCATATGAGACAAAACACAGTGAATGCATAATACGAGCACGGACCCCGGATGGAAATCCTCTGATTGCATTATCACGTGTTGTGCACTTGCCAGTCTAAATTTCACTGTTGTGTTGCGCCACGTGATGAATATTGGAGCTTTTATCTCATCAGTTTTTTAAAATGTGTATCCATACGGTTAAAATAGCACACATAACTTCTGAATATATATTCATAGATACAATAATAAAATATCATATTTTGGGTAAATAAAATCAAAGAAGATGAATTTACATGGGTCAGGTAGATGTTGAGATATCCTGTCCTCCTCGGCGCAAGAGATGTCGTAGTAAACATACTGTGATATGACCGACAGTTCGTCTATAAATATTATTAGAGTAAAACATTTTTAATTGACATTTAACTGCATTTGGCGAAAGGCATATACATTTAGATGCAGAAAGTAAATTAGAAATTACAAATAAGAACACTATGGTGCGTGATAACAAACATTCTTTAAGAAGAGCGTTGTGGCAGCAAACAAAATATATATATATATATATATATATTAACGATAGTAAACTACGCCCTCAGATTTTATGATCTTCCGAATATGCACAAGCGCGATACTTCATAAAAGCCAATAGCCAACGGCATAGGTTGTCAGAATATTTGCCAAAACCATTGCAACATTTAGCATGTTTTTCTGATTTAATATTAAGTCAAACAGACTATTGCACATCTCACGATAGAGCAGGATGTATCCCTCGTAATCAATGACAGCCCACTGAATTTGCAAACGTAGCATAACGACATGGGCTAAGATGAGCTAAACAACAACCAGATGAGAGTAAAACACCAAAGAAAGAAAACGCAAAATTAATTTTTGTCTGATGTTCGTAGGCAGATATTGCTTTACTTGCTTCATCAATCTTCGTTGTACACTCAGAACGCCGTGCTCTTTATTGTTTCACACACATTACCTTGTACTAACAGGTCTCTGCATAGAAGATTTTCGATGGCAAAGAAAACCAGCATTACTTTAACGAAATAATTTGTGTTAACTAGACTAAAAGATGATAAGCACGAAAGGAGCTATGTGGGAATCATATGTAGATTTTCAAGTGACGTTGCAGGAAGGACCAACTTTAATACGGTAGCAAGAAACTTGAGTAAGCATAGCGTTTAATTTTACGTTTAAATTAAGAAAATAGGGGAACTTAAAACGAGCACAATAAGTTTGCTACCTGGAACGTTGACTGATTAATCGGTTCCAAATGAATTTAAATTTTTGTAATGCTTTAAATTGCTGATGTAAATATGTAATATGTTCAAGTCACCTACAGTTCTTGTATAACAAAGGGAAACACAATTTTTCAACTTCATATTGCGTGTGATATTTAAACAGATTCCACTTGGATGTTGAATTCTGATTTAAAATATAAAACTCTTTTTCTTCTACATGCTTTAGTTTTTATGTTTTTGTGCTTTCACATAAATAGAAATTTAATCACCAATACACTTTCGTTTCAAATGTGAGTACGGCTTAGTTAGATCGAAATAACTGTGCAAATGAAACAGATGAACTTGGATTTATAAGCGGTTGTTATGCCCTAGTTGGACAAAGAATAAATATCACTTTGTTATTGAATTGTGTCTTTGAAGCATAGTTTGAGCTAACCCTTGGTGACCAAGGTCAATAATGGACACCTCATATTATGTGCCATTATTTTTGAGGAATTGCTTCGAGTTTAGACGAATAAAAAAAGCCAAAGCCTACATTTTAGCCTTCACATGGTTTGGCGAAAAACAATGAACCACATAAAAGACGGCTACTTTTTCATAGTTATATAAGGTGCGTTTGCAAGAACAACCGGCATAGATCTCTTATTCCAGTATTTCCTCTACCATTCGAGCCATTCCACACACTGCAGAGTTTCCAATTTCAAAAGTCAACGTTTCGCTTCGTCAGGTAATAAAGATAGTTGGCGTGGTGATGGGACCCAGTCGCATGAATCCGCATCAAGGTATGTGGAATCTGCAAACAGGGCTGAAATTTCCTCAACTGAAAGCAATATATTCTACAAGAATGAAATGATTTGTGAGTGAGTTGTAACTCTCTAAGTGAGCGGCTTTTTATCAGCCACCAGACTACCTAAAAATTATATGTGCTGCACAGCAGCAGTTCCTGTCTTCCTAAAACGTGATCGGAGTTTCCTGGCCTGATTTCCGAAGACAAGTATTTTGTTTTTGACCTGGTATTCTAGGTCTCTTATTTCAATTGAGAATTGCCTCTTATGATTCACGAAAGGAGAAATTGTTATGGTGTTGCAAAGCATAATCTCAAGTTTGTTGTATTGTATTATCTCAATGAATACAGCGCAGTGGCAGTGAGCTAATCAGTGCATTTGAGAAAAGCAGAATGACATAAAACAGTTATGGCTCTTATCAAATAGCGTGCATACAACTGGATATTTTGGGTTGATCTAAAAATGGTTGGCTTCTTTCTTGGTCAGCAGACAGGCCACACAGAGTTCCCATGCTATCTGTGCATGTGAGACAGCCTAGCTCATGGAGAACATTGGACAAATATAGTGTCCGAAACCTGAAACTCTGGAGACTGGCATATCCGATAGTGTGAACGTTCTAATTGTCAGGAGAAAGAAGATCGCATTTCCCCCTATGCATTTAAAGCTTGGCCTTAGGAAACAGTTTGTTAGGGCTTTGAATACTGATAGTAAATATCAGCAGTACATATTGCTGCTTTCCCGTATTTGCCTTCGTTGAAGATTAAAACTGGTATATTTGACGGCCTACAAATGCAAGCTCTAGTGTGTTATGAAGAAGTTGTCTCGAAGATGAATGCCAAAGAGATGTATGTGTTTCAGTCATTTGCGGCGGTTATACAAAATGTTCTTGGAAACAAAATATCAGATAATTATGGGAAACAGATTAATAGAATGTTGTTGGCATTGCACCATTTTGGGTGCAACATGAGAGTCAAGATACTTCCCCTGACCAGTCAATTTGATCAATTCCCCGTGAATCTGGAGGAGTTACTGACGGAAAAGTGGAACGTTTTCGTAAAGATATAATGAGATTGAGAGAAATATATCAGGAACGATGGGACAAACACGTTGGGACTGACTATTCTTGGAGCATCATACCTGAACGTCCTAGCTAAATATTTGACGCAAAAGTTATAATCGCACCTTCTTGCCAGATTGCTGTCCGTTACGCATCTAGCTTCGTGTTTATATCACGCCTAAACAAAATGTTGTGTTGAGAATGCGTTTGGCACCAATTTATATAGTTGCGGTACATTGGGTCGTATACCACCAATACAAACCTGTTCATCTCTTAAAAATAGATGGATGATTAATTTACCAAAAGTACCCACCTTGAAGATAAACATGTCACATTTGAATTCAGCATGCTCAACACCGAGTGAAGCTTGAGTCAAAAGCGAAAATTTGTGTATCAACATAAATTTGCTACCCGGTCGTCTATCAAGCCTTCTGAAGTGATCAGCGTGTTCAAATTATACAACAACCACTATTCGTATCCTTGCAACAATAAGGATGTTGCGCAGTGTAATCGCTCAACGGAGCATGAGTGATGTGCACTATATATGCTGACATCATTGTTGCGCCGTAATGGGCAAATAGTAGAGCAAACGCACATGGCAATGCGCAGTTAATAGTAAAAATAGCAGTGACCGAAAGGCCTACACTCCGCAGGTAAGTGTTAAAAGGATTTGATATGGACATTGAAAGTTTTATGAAAAGTGGGGAACCACAGATTCACATCCAAGGGTGCCAAAAATTAGAGTATAAATGAGATCGTCTTTAAGTCCTAACAAGCAGTTCGATGCTTGTATGTTCAAAAGATGCTGTTAAGACGCCTAGGCAAAAAACTGTCCATGGGAAATTGAATGTATAAATTTTACATCGTTTTGCTAATTTGAAGCACATTAGTCTTACAAGCACACATATTTCAGCAAAATGTAAGCATATTTCACAGACACCAGAAAAACGAAATTAAAAAAGGGTGTTGCCAAGTGGTAAATTAATAGTTAATTTAGCTGAAAATCAGATGTATTTTGCTTGTGCCGGGATAATTACAAATGTGTTAGAAATGATTTACAGGGAACCGTCATTTCCAGTGACTATGGCGAACTATTTGAATGGAAAGAGAGCTCAAATTTGCAGTGCAAAATCATAATTCAAAAGTTATGATCCACTCAGCTACTCGGATAAGGCTAGAAAAGAAAACGCGGATCACTTTTCTTAACTATTCTCGACTCAACTAGGAACTCAAAGTTTAGTTGCGAATTCGGATATACATGATCGCACTAAGCCACTAGGGCCAATAATTATTCTTTGACATATTGTTTATTGTGTATATTCGTTTTACTGCGCTTATTGCTATTTGCGAAAATGTACTTGTCCAAATAGCATGAGAAAGCTTCCGTGTTGAAGAGAAAATTCCTCGTCGATGCATTGGTCCAATGTTTTCTAAGTCGTCTTTAGCTTATGAATTTGCTTTGTTTCCTGTTTAATTCGTGATTTTGTATCGCACGGCTATTCTCTACTTTTGGTACCACTCTAACTCTGCACTGTTAAGCAATTAAGCAACACAGGTCCAAAGCAAGTACAAACGAGGAATGAAAATTATTTTATCCATTAACATGCCACATTTGCCGTTACATACCAACACTAATCTCTACACATATAACTTAAGCAAATCCCTATAGTTACCATAATATTGCAGTTTGGTTAAATTTTCGGCAATGAAATGGAAGCCCGAATATGAAGCAAGTGCCATGTTAAAATTATGTCGATATAATGGGAGCCTGTAAACACTCAGTTATCGACGGCGCTCCTCTAATTTTCGATTTGCATTTACCGCTTTAGAAGGAATCTGTTGTGCTCCAGATTTTTCCATTGCAAACAGTAATGATTTTGTCATTACCCAACAGTCGTCTGTACCTCCTCGCAGTGCAAACAATTTTGATCTAATGAACGACATTTCCTACCGATTAAATAAAACAATCATTGGCTGAATTTCCTTTGACCATCTGACTGGTTTACGTTACTACTTACGCTTTCCTGCCGAAAGTTATGAAGGCAGTCGTCACAAGCCTAATACTAACGTGTAATCTTGACTGCATTGGGGAATCAAATGTGGGGATGAGCAGCGATTCAGTTCGAATAATAAACCACGTAAAAACCGTTGCCATTATTACACCATGTCTCAATCATACGCACGTAAAGTTTAATTTAGCAGGGCTTTATTAATCCTCAGGATGCGAGCTCACAAAATGATCTGTGGGGCAAACGCGATTTGGCAGTAGAAAATAAACATTTTGATTACTTATTCATGAGCCCTTAACCATTCAAGCTCTGCAGGATTGAGAATCGGCCTGACAGGATGTCATACTGCTTAAATTATTGTCAGAGCTCAATAGCTTTTATGCTGTTGTCTTCCAGCCGGATAGTCCAGTTTCATGCGATTAGCTGTGGGTAAGCTTTGTCAAGATCCTTGGCGGTGAGTGCCGCAAAGAAGCTGTCTGCCCGATAACGCTTTGTTCTGAAAATGAAACTAAGTTTTTGATTAAGGTGTTATAGACAATGTGTAGACAGGCTTCGAAAATATAGATGTTTTAAGAATAAAAATTTTACTCGTACAGACTTTTTGCGCCTGTTTCTACGATTTTTCCATAAAACATACCAGTCGTAAAACTTCACACTATGAGTTAGGTACACCGTTATGTACACACAGTAGAAAATGTACAGGACGACAATCAAAGGAATGTCACGTCAATGGCTTTTGCTGGATTTTCGTCTAACTCAATAGTAATCATTCTGTAAGCTACGGTACTGCACGTTTTCATGTACGTTTGCGTTATTTTGTAACCTTGAAAATTCGGCTATAAAATGAGGTTTTTTAACTTGATTTTACAACCTATTAGCCAAAAGATTAATCAATCTGCTATTACGTGGATTTTCCAATTGATGCAGTGGTTTTTTACTCATGTAGTGTAATCGGGGTAATTTGTCCACTAAAGGGCTAAAAACAGTTTTGCAATACGATGCGTGTGGTCAGCCACGTGCTGCTGCAAAACACGGTTGCATCTGGCAGTAATTCACAAGCCGTCATATAAATCTTTACTTCGCATAAGTGGCAACAGAATTCTTATTTAACCAAACATTGTCTAATTTCACACAGCAAACTGCGCGTCACGAGAAGGAATATTATCGAACAGGAATTCATCGGTTTTCGGTGCACTAGAGCTAGAAAAGCGTAAGAGAAAAATATACGTTGAATAAACACGTTTAGTACAGCTATTTCAGTCTTTTTAAGCTACTATTGTCATACAATATTAGGGAACCTTTTAGATGGTTAGGCGTAACCAGTTTGTATGCTAACATGGCTTCTTGAGGCAAAGAATCGGAAGTCTTTTTTACACGTTTGCAGTAAATTTAAGATTATTAATTATTTTTTAAAAACTACAGCCACGATTGTGTTACATTTTCATTACTGTGGTTAACGATCGTAGGTTAAGTATTTTTCTTAAGATGACTTCCTTATCGTTATACCCGCAAGACTTTAAGGGTTAGCAAAACTAACCGGACCGTCCATCTACGCTTGCATGAAGTACTTAATTTTTGTATTGCTTAAGATAAACTATTACAACGTCATGTACACGCAATATAATAAAACTATTTTCCCATATTTAAATCGCTTAGCTTTACACAAGCTAGAATAGTTTGCGTGTGTTTATAAAATTTCTAGGTAGTGGGACGCGGTCTTGTCACAAGATTGCTCAGACCAAGTTAATTTTCCACCGTATCGAATTAAAGGCTACATAATTTCGTGTATTATCTATTGTAACCAGCGATAGGGGATTCTCGCCCAGCTCCGCACTTTATTTTAACGCAAGTTGTCTGCTTTCAGCGCTTTAAGTAACTGCAAGTAGTAGAAGGAGTTAGTTGTTAAAATATTAGTCGTCTCTAATCACCGTCAGACAGCCGTTACCATTCCATGAAAGCACTAGACCTCAACTTTATGTAAGTTGAACCCCTCAGTAGCGCGTACCCACCAACCCCTGTCAGATGCAAGGAAAATGAATCCACCTACTTCTCAATAGTATTCAGTAGCAACCTTAGCAGCGTGAATGACACATCGCTTGTTGGCAGCTTGCAAAGGAAATATAGTCCTGGGGGCCAACCGTGTCGTCTGCACATTCATAATCACGTGATATTAGAGGAAATGCCGTGCTATCCTTCAGTCAGCTATAAGTTATGGCTCAAAAGCATTAGTCGCTGGCTCGTAAAAGTAAACTCATGGGTTTAATTCAATAGGATTTGTTGGAGGCAAACTTGTATCGGGCTACGGTAGAGCGAAACGAACCTCCATCACTTTTCTGGTTGTCTGGTGAAGGTGTGGTTGTGACCAGCTGCCATGCAGCTTCTCAAAAACTACTCATATTTACAGCCCCTCACCGTCTTTTCACACACGAAATTCTCTACTGACGTAGATTCATGGAATTTCACATGCACACTACTTAGTACTACCCATCACATTAACTTGGAAAACCGTAGTCCTAAGTCAGGTCACTGTTTCCACGTTCGTAGACATGTTTTCCGCAAATTTTTCAGGACTAGCGAAAGATTTACCATCACATTTACGAGTGCTACGAGTATTGTATCACATGTCGAATTCCAAAGATACGTAATAGACACTGACGGTTTTTCCACCTACATTATTTCGTCTTATTCTGGACAAGGACGAGCCTAGTAGGGTTCTCTATTACAACTTGTCTCTATTCTTCTTAGTGCAGAAATATCGCCAATTGGATTCACGGAAGATTTTGGAATCAATAGTTGTTGCGCTAAAGCTCCCTCTATTATCCTCTGGAATGCACTGAAAGGATATGTTATTCGATTTTAAGCGAGAGGCATATGACACCCTTTAAGTGCTGTGTAATGCTTAGGATACCCTCAGCATCTTCCTGCTCTGCCTTGCGGATGGACAAGTTGGTTAAGTCATTGGTTCTTCGCCTCTTCAGACACAAAAAGTTTGCATCATGAGATGCTATGTCTCTACATACTACTGCCTATGCTATCTTCCTCGCCCAACATCACAATTTCCCCAAACGCGAAATGCTGGGGAATTTGGTCGGTTCTCGGGATATTATCTCTACTCTAACATTTCACAGTCTATCTAGGACTTTAAGAACAGCAAACGCTTTAGGGCTTTAGTATAGAAATATACAGGTCCGGGTACATATATTTGCATGCAACTAAAAGCTTAACGAATAATTGGATGACCAAATTTAACTTAGTATTTTCTATGCGGATTTGGCAATAATACGATACCTTAAGCATAAGAATCGAAGAAACCATGCTGACACACCAATTGATCCATGGCCGCCATAATTTTTTGCATAAGGGGGATTTTATCATAATAAATGAAGTTGCGCTATATTGACTTGTCAAAAGATGTGGCGGAAGGTAAAGAATTGGAAAGGATACAGATACAATACCACTTTTTGAATTTGGCGCATTTGACCGTAACAATGGGACAGATCATGTTAACAATTGCGAATAGCGCCGCCTGTCGCGTTTTCGATGCTGTTTCCAAAATTATTTTTCGGATGCCTTGGTGCAGTGGATTTATAGCGATTATTCTAAATGGTTGATTTCTATATTTAATTGCTTTTTGAACAATTATGCAAGTCTATATGCATAGGCTTATTGTATTTATTTCGCACTTCAACCATGATACTCAACTTTATCTTTCTCCCTTACTCTGCCGTGCATACTGATTCCCAGCTGACAAACCCATTAAGGCCATACCCATTTCCCTTTAGATTACGTTTGCCTTATCGGACACATTTATCTTCTATTCTATCTATGACTTCTAAAACAGTTGTCCAAAAAGAACACAGGTTCAGTTGATAACTCAGTGTTGCCAAACCGTCGAATTATAATGGGATGTAGTACAGTGGTGGAGGTATATCAAAATGCTTCCTCTTCCTGGTAATCTCAACCCCTAGGATATACAACACTGCCGCAGAGGCAGGGCCACTAAATAATGTCGTTTTGAAGTTTTCTAAATTAGTTTTAAATTTACATAAAGCCAAGGAAATATAAGATGTACAAATATCGTTCAGATACCAATAACAACGATTTTACAGGAGTATAAACGTAGAAAGGATTGCAAAGGACGTTAAATCTATCAATAAAAACCTATCGACAACGGATTCATTCTGTAATCTGCTGCTTCCATTATCCTGCTTGTGTAGCATACATGATAAACCCAAACTAGAATACCTGTACAAAGCTCTATACTTCGTCTCTGTGGTTGAATCAGAAGCTTGTGAAGTTATACCCCGTCAGGGAAAAGGAATTACTTTCAATTTATTAATAAGGTCAAAATGAAAACCTAGGATATGTCGTGCTTGAAGCCAAAAAGTTAGGGTCCATATGTTGTCCAACCCTTCGATTAAAGTAGAACCTGAAGAAGCATTGCTAATCGGTCGTCTTTAAGCTCTGGAACGATACGAATGTAGAAAATATCATCTGTTCTCAGAGTCTTATAGCCGCAAGACCCGATTTCAATAGGATAATTCTTGAGCACCATGAGACAACACTCCAGTGGGAAATGATTCAAAGTAGACAATCTCTAGTAGGTTTGTAAGTATATATTCATGTTCAGACTGATGGGACAACCGTTAACACAGAACTTATCCCCAGCAAAATATTCTGCGCTTCACCGTTAGCAACGTGCATGATTGAAGCTGACATAGATTTTGACATAATGCATATTATCATATAATATGTAGAGAGGACAATACGTAAGTAACTGTAAATATGTTGCTCATTCCTTATGTTGGAATAGTCTCTCGCGTCGTCAAGCCTTAAAATATTTATCTATTAATTTAAGATATTGCTAAAAATATGAATTTTAAGTCAAACTCCAAACATGCTTAATTAATTCGCGGACAATCTACGAGCGAATTGAAACTGAGCTATGCGTCTGATCAGACGAACTAACACGGAAACGCGTCATAGTAGTGTGGTGTTCTCGAGCGGGTTACACCTAATTTCTAGCTGAGTTACTCCAATATATAGAAATCGACACTACCTTTCGTCCATAAGCAATTACATTGCGAGAGATGAAAAGTTTGTAAAATATAGGACCATTATTATGATACTGTTTAGAAGCACGCAGAGAAGGCCGATCTTGCATTGTGAGTACAAAATATCAGGTATCTCATTACCGTAGTTTTGGGACGAATTATAAAACGCAGTATCGGTAAACGAAAAAAGCTCGTGTATAAGGCGCAGCAGATTTCGAAGCGCATAAAGCAACATAAAATAGCCGGTTAGTTTAGACTTCATTCAGTTCATTGCCAATAACTGTAAGTATTATTCACTTGTAACACGGGTAAAACCAAAACCAACACTCACTTTTTCAAGCATTCTTCTTGTACAAATCAGTCAAATTCTTCATCTTCATGTCAGAGTTTGACAGTTGACGAATAGCGGCATCAAGAAAGCCCCGATCCATTTTGTCATCATTTGGGTTAGTCTCGTTGCTTCTGCATGGCTTATATTAGTGATTTCGACCTTCGTGATAGCTCGGACGACAGTTGAGACCGATACCTTGGTCCAAGCATCATTGACGCATTGGCAGATTTTGGCTAACTAGCCCAGCGTTGCCACCCTGTCTTGGTAAATACGTGTTTACTTTCTGTCATCCAATGCTCCCACGCGGCTCGCAATTTAATGTTGGACGCCCTGTTGACACCCATACCTAGCGGTTGGAGTCCTTTGGTTAATCCACACGGAATCATGGCAAGCTTCGTATTAGTTTATATTACTTAGCGCTTGACAGTTTCTGTGAGTTGTACGCACTAGAAGTAGTAGGTCACTAAGGACGGAGATGTGTGGAAAAAGCCATCTGGTCTCCTGATGTAAATTTCTCTCAGTCACTCGCTCCTTTGCTGCCCGCGCATCCAGCCTTTGGTTTGACCTTAACGATGACCCCAACAGAAAGCCTATATTTTAGCAGTCTTCCTCTTAACTTGACCATGTATGGTAGTTTTTGGCTATTAGCCTGATAACCGTGAACTACAATGAAGGATGATTTCTCGTTCCCTGTGGTGCGTAGGGATACAGTAGAAATCCCTGTTTTTCCAACAGTACGGTTCACAGGGATGTCAAAGCTGAGATTAACATCGTCCATGATTGTGATGTAGTCTGGCTGTATCTTATTTTCGGTGATTTCGTTCTTGCATTATGTGCGAAAGATGGCCAACTTTTCTTCATTATCCTTTGGCAGTTACTGCGAGGTGGTAGCTCTTGTGCAGATGGAGAGGTGACGCCTTTTCATAAAACGGAAGCACACAGATGGACCTCCTTGAAAGACATTCATCTTCATATCACGTGCAACCGCTATTGCCTTGAATCGAATTGGAACCAGAGAGACGCTTCTGACTGCTATTTTATCTTCAGTAATACACTGCTCATATTGTTCCTCTAACTTTGGCTATCTTGTTTTGTTCTCTCGGAAAATATTCTGTCTTCTTTACTTGGCGTAGCTCATCTTCTTGCTTCTACCAGGTCCGTACCACTAATTAATTAAGGTTGAGATGTTTCTCGGCTGCACTATTCGCATTTTCTACTGCGTGGCTGATGGCCTACAGTTTAAAATCCGCTTCGTAAGCATGTATCTAAACAGGTGGCATTGTGGGGTCTTTAATTACCGGTGTTGAAGCAAGGTACGTTTTAGGAACATTGGTAGGGTAAGCAAACATGCTTCGTCTTGATCGCCATCATGCGACTAGTGCTGAAAAATGTTATCCCGCCTGAAATCATATGTTGACCAGATTGCATGTTATCACACATTTCTCCGTAATACACTCATCCTCTGTAGTACATGCCCGAGGACGTATTATTCAGTTGTCTCTCCAAAAAGTGCAATTTGGACGAGGATGTGAGTGAAGCTCACAGGCATGTCACCGACTGTCTGGAAGATCGCACGATTTTACAAAACTGGTGTGAGAGCAAATGGTGTATTCAAACACTTACCTCCAGCCAGCGAGAAACAGGTACGTGTTTTGAAAATTGTTTGCAACGTGGAAGTTAATTTGTCGATTGGAGCAACCATCACATATATCAAAGTATGGGATATCAGCGTCCAACTCGAATTAGTTGGCTGCAGCGCAGACTTCGCCACTCCAATACAAGTTTTTCTATATAATGTAGAAACTTGACCCCAAGAGGTTCCTGACCAGGGATTATACTTTGACAGTCAAAGTTTTACTCAAAAATTTTGACAGACATTTCAGCGCAGTGTGAACATAAAATTGATTCGAGGTACCTAGGCCTCAACACAGGCATTCATACATAGTGCGCACCGGAATATAAGGCGCTCTTCGAAGCTTTTAGTAGATATAAGGATTTTAATTGCGTCGTATAGTCCGAAAAATACGATACTACTAGGGACCGAAGTTGACATCTTGCGTCGAGGCAATGGTGCGGGATTGCTGTGTTTTGCAGCAATGTGACAAGAGTGCAAGGACGCTAAATTTTCTAAACCACAATATTTAGTATCCGCTGATGCTACGGGTAACTTCTGTGGTATTATAATATTTTCGCTAGTGCACCCTTACCTGAATGACACATGACAGTTACTGCTTGCTTATATATTAATAATCCATAGACCATTTTATGGCAAAACGTCACTGTCGTTGTCATTATCAAATGATTAAGCTGCTTACTCTCAAAGTTATCTTTGCACAAATTTAAAGTCTCGGATAACTGACATCACGATCAAAGCTTTTATTGCGCCGAGTTCCTACTGGGTAACTATATTTATCACTCAAAAACTGTACCTAAAGTCCTTTTCTTAATGGTCAATCTGAACTACTCAACGCAAAATTTGAAGGAATAAGTAACGAACAATGATTTCATACGGGTTAAGAAACATGGCTTTTCAAGCTCCGTTGGGTGCTTTGGTAGGTTATCATGGAAAGTTAATTAATAAGTGTATTAAGTAGTTGTACACTTAAAATGTTGAACACTGTATGTAATGAAGTTGCCTTGCGCTCCGAAAATTTCTACAGCCTCAAGCGGAAAAAGATAAATCAACGGTATATCCGGGAGTAAGATGAAAAGTAGTGCCAATTAACAGAAGTTAATTAGCGAAGTGCGTCATCCAAGTTAATATTAAAAATGGATATGGTAGGTGCAGAAACAACTGAATCGAGTAAAGCGTTCTATGATTGGCACAAAAAAATAAAAACGAATTTTCTACGGCACTCCAGACCGCTGTACTTTTCTGATACTCTTAAGGGTGTCCTCTAATGTTGTATTTATTGTTGATTTGCAATACAGTGGGGCACATATTAATTGGATGCTATAAAATCAAATATGCCATCAGCAGGTCATATCCCAAAATTTGCAGCCTTGATTAATATGGTAGACTTCGCTTTCGAACAAGGTATTTGCAGTCCTGAAATTGAGGGCGGTCAAGTGCAATAAGTTCACGTTTTATCCGTATATGTCAGGCTTGAATTGCGTAATCAACATGGGGGGAACATGCGCAATAGGTATTTTTCTGAAAATGAAGATGTATATTTGTCCGAATGCCCGTCTTAACAAACCGACGTGTTGGTTACCAATAGCTGATACCTAAGCGGATTGCTTAGAATAAACCAAGATAAACTTAACCAGCACGACATGGTCGCTTTCGAAGGACGATCATTACAGTACTCCAATTTCTAGCTTGTAGTAACATGTTCTCCAGTGTCGTATGGTGCATACTTTATATTTGCTAACTGTTAACAGTATCATATGTTCGTTTGATTACTCTCGTACCGTATCTAGTTCAAAACAAATTAATTTCCGATCAACATCAGAATGAATCCTGTGCCATATATGGTTATCGTCACCAAACAGTAGGTAATTTGAATCGATTGTCACTATGAGGTCATTGATGAATACCTAGATCAATCATGGCCTTAGAACTGAGCCCTGCGGCATACAAAACTCGACTGATATGGGGCAGATAAGGAACTCCGGAATCTGGCCACTAACTTTCATTGCAGAAGGAATTTGGCGATTCAGCTCAAGAGACCGTCAATGATCCCGTAATACCTTCGCTTGGATAGAAGAATCCGATGGTTTAAACTATATAATACCTTTAGACACATCCAAGCTGATCACATCAGCTGCCTCTCCAGCGTCAGCTACGTCAATCTGACTACTCCTTGCGATTAATAAAATCGTTATGCGCGATTTCTGTTGATGAAAGCCGTGTTGCTCGGAGACTAACATTTTACAATTTGCTAAATAACAGACCAACGCATCGGCAACGATGGATTTCATGACGTGGGACAATACAGGGAGAAAAATAATGCGTGGTAGTTTGAGTACTCATTCCTGATTCCGCCTTTGTTAATCAGGCTTATTATTTCAAGCTACAACATGGCAGTAATCTGCTTCTGAAATATGCAGCGCTGAAAGAACAGGGCCAAAGGTTTCGCAAGCTTTCTTGCTAAATGTTGCCGGTGCCTCTGGCTGAATGGTGTCAACTCCCAAGATGCCGTACTTGCGCATAGACGCCAGTTGCTTCGATACAGCTTGGACATTAAAGGTGATTTTCGTGTGACTTGAAGGCGGAAAATCACAGGCCTAAAGATCGCCTGATTGCATAACCCCCAGTGCTTCCGCAACTAGTTTGCTTCTTCACAACTGTTGCAGTTGGGCCTACAAACGTCTGGATTGGAGGAATTTCATAACTCATATTACTATTGTCATGGGCATAATTGTACAGCAGTTTGTGTTCAGCTTTGAAATGTTTCGTCAGATTCTGGTGATATGCGACTTTGTATTCTCTGAGCAGTTGAGTTCAGTGTTTACATTGGGCTACCTAGTAGTTCCGATTTGTTGAACTTATTGATAATCGATCCGCTCTCCAGGCTGCGGTGCGTACAGTCATCAATTTTTGAGTTCTGCTCTATACGGAACAACGGTTTTAGGCCCAATACAAACCTTTCCCTTGCGTTGTCCGTAAGCAGTTTATGAGATTTGATGATGAATTTTCGCCGAGCAACTACAGGGTAGCCTACGGGGAGCAACGACCAG
Organism: Dicrocoelium dendriticum; assembly: GCA_944474145.2. Lineage (NCBI taxonomy): Eukaryota > Metazoa > Platyhelminthes > Trematoda > Plagiorchiida > Dicrocoeliidae > Dicrocoelium > Dicrocoelium dendriticum. The sequence goes on along the minus strand of OX104068.1, from coordinate 48,476,637 downwards.
TTTGTGGCACTGACGAGCTGGGTTATGGCAGTAACGTGTAACAGTGCATAAGCATTTTCAGCAAAGCAGATGGAGTCGAATGTACATAGTTACATAAATAATTATTTCTACTGATAAGAAATACATGCCTTTAAAGACATGATCATAGCAGTAGTACAAAATGTTTCAAGTAATGTGGAACAGCATAAGAGGATTTTTATATATGTGAATTCACGGATGTATGCAGGTAGGTATGTTGCCTGTGTTCGTAAATGTGTGGCTGTGATTTGACTGCATTAGATCACGTCGCTAATATCTAAAGAAATATTTGACTTCTGTGGATCTAATACGATTGTTCAAGTGAGCAAAGGCAGTCGTTTATTTGGTGGCAAGTCACAACCTCCACATCATAGTGTTGGTTAACATATATTCGTGTCTTTTTATATGGAGAACGCTTGCTAGCTGGTCCGAATCTTAGATTCCATATCAAGTTACTTGCACCTGTTGTGTGAAGCACGTCGGACATACGACTAGCTGTCGGTCTAACCGGATATCGGAGCATTGTCCCACGGCATTGTAGCAAGGTACTATCGGTTGCTTCAAGTGTTCTATGCTAAAACATCTGCTCGAAATTGAACATAAAATCATGGCTACTGATGCCTTCAAAGTGTTTTACGCTGTACCAAAACGCTACCCCAAGGGTCTTATGAAACCCATGTTACTGACGGCCGAAGACATTGCGATCAGGCTTACTCAGACTGAACTATGCAAACAGAGGGAGCTTACTCAAGCACTCCTTCTGCCCTGGGGCTAACACACATCCAAACAGCTTCCACTCCACACGCTAACAGCCACCGGTTTGATGAGTGCGTCACCCAGTCAGTGGAAAAGCACGTACTATATCTCGTGAGCATACGTGTGTGTGTGTATACGTCTACCTATGTATACTGTGATAGCCACTACTTGAGTGGATCGACCAATTCATCGATTAAGACAGCTCACTTTCTGCTTCGCTCTGATTCCTTAATCTCTATCGCGCTTCACCAGGCTATCCTGCTTGAACTTTCTATTTCATTATTTGAAACGTCCGACAATATTTCCCGAAAAGTGTGCTGTTCGCATCCTGGTGTTTTAGCAATTCCATGGGTATAATTTTATAATAAAGACGTATCCATTCTGATTCGATAATCCTTTCTTTTCGTATTAGTGTTTTGCTGGCAGCCATACTAAAGCGTCTGCCATTCCAGGGTGCAGCATGCTTTAATTTCTACTGATGATATCGCATTATTTTAATTGTAGCGATCTTTCTGTTTTGCTACATTATTGCAAAACATTGAACATTCGCATGAATGCAGGATAAATGTTTTTTCTTTAGGAACTAAGATAGGAGTAATTAGTCACGTTTTTCGAAAGTCGACGGATTTGAGTTTTGCCATTATTCTTTTTTTGGATTTGATGCTTATAACACATCGCCGGCAACTGGATTTGGCCAAGGCATGACCCAATTCTTGAGGAATCGCGTAGCCTAGCGAAAAGTTGAAGCTCCAGCGTAATCGCCAGTAGGTTTGCTTTAACAGTTCGGCTAATATTTGGTCTCTGCAGGACTTTAGTAGCTTTTAGCCGACTGCAGATTATAGAGGTTTCCAACGTCCGCGCCAGCGGGCTAACAATTCCATTGCTTTCAGTTCTGACTGAACCAGTAGTTTTAGGATTCTTATACCGATTCATTTGGTATTGGTAAGATCGGTATCCTGTTGAGCGATCACACAACATTCTCCCAAAAAAATGTTTCACCAATAAACCGCCACTGTTCAAACTCGTTATTACTGACCTCATGACTATCGTGAGAAGGAAGTGCTAGTACCCCATAAATAAATATGTGCCTTAGAACATCCAGTATGTGTTGGCCTTTGTGATATTTTTCCATTGTATCCTGCTCCAAGGGATCTATAAATAGATGCGTACCATACAAACCCGGGTTTTAGAGTAGGTGTATCCAGTAAATTTTAAACATCTAGGCCTATTCGGATGTTGCTCGATTGATTATGGATTCGCCAATTTGTGCAGAGTTCGGGTAAAGACAAACTCCCACTAGGCTTATCGGTTTGCCCTTTATGTTCATCAAGATGCACCGGCGATTCCACTTTTGTTGGTCGTAAGTCAACATAGCAAGCAATGTGATGGCGGTAAATGCGGAGACATTTGTGCACACGACACTTAGACGTTACTGTTTGAGCCCTTTATTTTGAGTTTTAATATCGAGTGATCATTGTTTCTGGTATATGCCATGTTGTAGTGGTATATTTTTGTCACTAAATTCCTGTTAGCTGTATATGCAACAGAGGAGAAACAAAGGTAGCTTCCTGATAGACTTTTGCAACTATTTTTGCATACGTGACTGAATTCTAGGTGGTTTGAATTTGCCCAACGACCTTTTAGTTACCGATGCAGAAGAATCTTGTTGGGCTGTAATATCCTTGGAATAGATACATGTTGTTAACAGAGTCTACTTTTTTCGATCGTACGTTTCGGTTGGCGACTGGGTTTTGTGTTACTGAGTAGCGTTATACCCTCAGAGAAGCACATTGCTTGTGCCTGGAGTCCTTCCAAATATGAAGTAGAAAAGCGCAATGTAAATATGTTGACCCTGCTTCGAGCGAAGCACATTTTGCACCCATGCTTCTCTAAGAGGCCACAGCGAATACCGGTTTCATACTTGCTTCCAATGATATAACCTTAGCGTTCGCTGAATGTGAAATTTCCTGTGCTAACCGAGTTATAACCTTTAGATCGGAAAAAGTATGCATCTGACCAATAGGGCGTTCGAACATGTAATACAAAATCAGAGACTGTTTTGACTGTTGCTTTATTTTCTCAAGCGTTGTTGGGAAATAATTGCACACTTTGGATGGTACGATTTGAAACTCTGTGACCAGGGTAAACTTAAATGTGAATAATCGGCTAACTTCTGCCAACCCACATTTACGCTCTTTCAGGAGCCATGTTGAATGCGCAGCTATGTTTTTTCTGCTACTCGGCGTAGTGTAGTTAACTTTCAAAGTGAGCTAGCTTGCGTTTTGTACTTTAGCATCTACATACTTGAGCACCACAGTCAGAGAAGCGGGGTTGTTTTCAATGCCAAGCAAAAAACTGGAGGACGTGTGGCGTCTTTCGGTGTGGTAGCGCAACAACGGATTAGGTCATAGAGGATGGCGATTAGCTTTGAGTTATCAGTTAGCTGCTAATGAATGCTGGGAGAGCGTCATCACATTAGATAAGGCTAAGTAGCTTCAAAAGTTGTAGTGGTGAACTACGAATCTCGATTAACTTGATAACTTTAAGAAACTTCTTGCGAATAGGTGCAAAAATAAGTCTGAAAGTGTTTGGATGGCTAATCATACGTTAATAAATTTCAACAAGAATATCCGTCACAAAAACAGGCGTGAATCAGACGTTAAAACGATAAGATAATCCTGAAGATACCTAGACATATTGCAGTGAATAATGATTTGAGACAAATGAAAGTAAGCAAAAAAGGTATGCAGCGAATTGGTGAGGAATTGTCGACAGGAAGGCAAGACCGTTGGTTCTGATCAACGCAACGCCTGATGGCGTGGCAACATTTAAACTTCTTCAGTTTGCGAGGAAAAGTTTTGTCCATAATCTACTGTGTCTTATATTTATACAAAACCACACCACACGGGACAAGGACAAAAAGCTAGTCAAAATAAAGGTTAAGGAAAGCGGTCAGCAAGAACTAGAAGTCCAGTTTGAAAATTTGCAATCCCAAGTGGTTATGCTTAACCCTCGTCAGGGTTATCTGTTGAGCATTTTTAACCCACCATGGGCAGTGCATGCTATGAGTACCTGAACCACAAACCTAAAGTCAGGTATTTACTAACGTACACGCATTTAGACCACTCAGCGCGCTTAAACGGAACGAGAATGTGCCGCTCTTTAGGCCGAATAAAATAGCACTGTTGTCCTTATCCATAAATTTGACTATATTGATAAGATAAATGCTATCTTTAACGATCATGGAATAATGGAACCATGGTTTATTACGGGTAAAAGAGCAATGCTTAACAAGTCCCGTGGGATGGAACTTATTGCGAAAAGTGCATTGCATGCTAAAGTGGATAGCGTTTTGATGGACCCAACATAGGCTTATGTAGAATAGCGGAGAGGTTCGCGTATTAAACGTATAAATACATAAATCTATTTGATGGAAGTTTGGTAAAACACCGTTTGATTGCGTTTTGTAGACCCTGGTTAACAATTCATAAAATGAAATGCAAATGAGAAAACGTATCGTCAACTCGTTTTATAACTATCTCCAGATTGGCAGCAGCGACGACATAATTACGGAGTGTGTTCCAAATCCAGCACACGCGGAATTAAAAGACATTTCTACACATTCAAGCGAGCTGTATTGAATTTTCAGTTTCAGAAGGTGACCTCTTAGGTTTGTGTTGTGGTTCAATTCCAGCAGCAGACAGCAAACGTGGATTGTGTTCTTAATTATCTGGTAAACTCTTATGAGATCCCCACAAAAGCCGATATCAACTGCTGTACATTCTTAGCGATTTCACTCTAAGCTGATAGGGCGAATGAAAGAGGCCCTCTGACCTCCTTGGTTGCCTTCCGTTGAGGAGTCTCGATAACAACAAGATCCTGTCTTTGCCTTGACTGCCAAGCCTGAATAGCATACTCCACTTGCGGTCGCACGTAGGCGTTAACAACTTGGGGAAAGATTTAGGGTCCAAACCGACAGAAGACTCTGAGAAGAAGACCAAAGGGTTGATTGCCGGTTCTCGTCGCATTCTCTGCTTGTTTTGAAAACGCGAGATCTTCGTGTACCAATACACCCAACTCACGCTCCTATCAGACCGTCTTCAAGGTGTGGTCTCCAAGCGTGCAAGCGCTCACTGGCTGGGGACGCGGATGAATTACCTTGCACTTAGCTATGTTTAATTGAAGCATGCTCCACATTGACCATTCGTAAATGAATTCTAGGTCATGCTGTAGTATATCGTGATCTGGTTTGTTACTAATCGCCCGCCATATGTAGACGTCCTCGGCGAAAAGTAGGAGATTTGAGAAGAAAACTGATGCCATGTCGTTTATAAACACCAGGAATATGCGTGGTCACAGCACTGAGTCAGTTGCGACACCATATTCCACTCCAGTTGGGTTAGAGAGTGATCCCCTAAAGCCTACTTGCAGTTTACCTTGGTGAAAGAAGCTGCCAATCTAACCAAGTACAGGATCTCCGAATCCGTAGCTCTGTAGCCGTGATCAAAGCAACGGAAAACTTTGGAGAAGTCCAGTTAGATTGCGTCAACTTCGATCCCATAATTAGAGATTTCCGTCAAACTACATCGTGCCGATTGCACGGGATAAGCGGTGCATTACCGGTGTTGACGGAAGCCATGCCACTCCGATATCAAGATTTTGCGTTTTTCCAGCTAGTTCATTAAAGCCACGGCGACAACTACTTCCATCACCTTTGCAAGCATTCGGAGGAGAGTCCCTAGGATACAATTTGCAGGATCTGAAATACTACCGCCCTTAAAATTTGTGGTTATAATGCCACGCTTCTACATGGTGGTGACTTGTTGTTCATCAAAGCACCGTTGGAAAATTGTGGCAGTGGTTTAGCCAGCTTGTTAGCCATAGCCTTCAGTGCCTTCGGGATAATATTTGTCTGCTCCTGGAGAACTATGCTCACGCAGTGAGAGTAACTTCCTTAGCACAAGTGATGAATTGAAAAGTACATGTGTAAACAGTAGAGTCGGTAATGTGCATGACATTATGGGACAGGTAAAGGTTGTGAGTTCGAAAATTGGGGCGTATTGTAGCCGCAGGGCATTAGAAGCGTCTTCGACGCTTTGTACTCTACCGCCTGGCGTGAAAACTGGAAGGATTTCATGCTTTACTTCGCGAAGCTTATTGACATGCATATATAGCAGTTTGTTGTATGCCATGGACATTATTGCGAGGCACTGTTGATAAGTTAATTTGTCCTCATGGAAAATTACAGTTCAACCGTTGCGATGGGTCAGGAAGTCTCTGACTCGGGTTTAATCTTGTAAGCACGCCATGCTGCATCCCTTATAGCCAGACATTTTTGAATCCTGCTCCTTTGAATTAAAGGCATTTTTGCGTAACGAAGGGATTTAGTCTCTGATATTCTCTTGACGATGTCGCTGAGTCTATTAACGAACTCTGTCAAAACGTTGTCAAGGGGACTGTTGTTCGAGAATCCCCAGGCAGCTGCGTCGGCGAGTACTTTTAATACGTGGTAGCTCGTGATTGTATGACTTAGTTCCTAGTGTTCCGATGGGTACTCTGCATGACACATATAGTTGCACGTTATTACTACATAGTCACTGAGACCTAATGGACCATCCATCAATAACTTGTCAACCACGAGCTCTTCATTCGTGAACACATGCTCCAAAATAGACGGTAAGTTTGCTGTTCTGAATCTAGTGGGCGTGATGGCATGATTGTACAAGGGAATATTAGCGATCAGTTCATGCAAGTCTGCTTTGAACTGCTCACTGGGCGATGCCGAAACTTCCAGATCGTGTAGATTGAAGTCCCCTGAGATAAGAATATGGCTGTACATAGTGCGATTTACTCTGTTCAGGCTACGTATCAACCGGAAATCCATTTCCGGAGTGGATGTTGGGGGGGGGGGGGTAAATAACAGCTATCAGACATGTGTCGTTGTGTCTTAGTCAAAGACGGCAAGCGAGTGTCGGTGACGTGAGTGATTTTCTGAGTCGAGAGCCTTGCTAAAGTCAAGATAGCCGACCTCTACCGGAATCCCGTCGTCAAGACATCGAGTAATCTCCTCGAGGAAGCACAGCAGATTAGTGAGGCACGAATTCTTTTTAATGAAACAATGCTGCTCTGTTCTGAATAGACTGTGTTCCGCCAAATGCTCACAAATCCGGTTTCATATAAGCTTATCTAAACACTTGAGCAGAACACAGGTTAGACTGCTGGGTCTGTAGTTAAGGGGCTCCGATTTGGAGCCACCTTTGTGAATCGCAACTATGGCTGCTTCCTTCCAGTCTCGTGGCAACTTGCATTCCTGGAGCGACAAGTTGAACAGCCCCAGAACAGGATGTTGAAGGATGTCACCTAGTGGCTTGACTATTGCCGTATGTACATCGTCAGGACCGGCTGATTTGAAGGGATTCAAGTTAGACATCACGGTAAAGACCTCTTGCACAGTCAGCACGATGTCCTGCATTATATAACTGCTGACACAGTGTGGCTGCGATGGTGCAGCACATCCATTATCGCTCCTATGCAGATTCCGAAAGACTCTTAGCAGCATTTCAGCTTTATCTCTGATTTCCGCAGCCTGGCCTCCATCTTCTATAATTAGACACCCAACGTCCTCTCTTATGGAAGCTTTAGACTGAACATAGCCGTAGGAACACTTTGAATTTGTTTTCGCATACCTGGCCCACGGAAGCTCTTAAGAGTATTTAGCCTGCCTTTGCATCTTGATACCCGTATTCCGGCTTTTTGTGTACTGTAACCATCGTCGAAAGCCCCTGGCCTCATTGAATTTTTTCCACTTCTCATTTCGTCTCTTTAGAGATCTATCAATTCTCCTCCTCCACCACCGAGGCTTGCTGTAGTGTCTCGCAGGACGAAGAGGAGCAAACGCAATCAATAGTTGTACTAAACCAGTTTTAAGCACAGACCACCTTTGTTCCAAAGATGCCTGTTCCTGGTCAGGGATCCAATTGACCTGGAGGGCTCTATCCCTCAATTTATTGTGGTCAATGCGGCTGAAATTTCTCACGAGGCGTGGATGTCGTGCAGGCTTCAATGTATTTAGGCAGAAAGTGAGGGCTCAGTGATCAGTCCTACCTAAAGGTGCTTCCACTTTTAGCTCTGCGAAACGACCGTGTTTGGTGATGGCAACATCCAACGTGGAGGGAGCACTCTCGATTCTGCCCCTGGTCGGTATATCGATGTATTGTTCAAGTGCATTCTCATGCATCCAGTCAACCAGTTCCTGTTCTAAGGTATCCGCTTTTTTTGCGGTGCCTTGCCAATCCGCATGAGGAAGGTTTAGATCACCAACTATTAGGAAATTAGGCGCAGCAACCACTGCGCACCTCAATAGTGCACCGAGCTCTTTGTCCTCCTCTCGTGTGGACGATGGACTGCGGTAGACACATATAAAGATCTCCAAACTGCCCATCATCCTTAAGTAACAAGACACCACCTGAACGTTCGCATTACTCATCATAAACGGAGCCTCCCAATTACTATATTGGCGCTTTATAAGCAATAGTGCTCCCCCGTTAGTGTGGTGATCAACCTATCTACTCATTAACTCACGAAATCTACCAGCAAGTCGCTAACCATGTCGCTCGGAGAAAGCCATGTCTCTGTCAAGACAACAACATCAGCACATCCGCAGCTCCTCAACATCTCTCCCCATTTGTTCCTCACACTACAGCAATTGTTATACCATACAAATAGTCCTGCTTGACGCGGTTGTTTCCCCTCGGGCGCAGTATCCGAGGGGACAACCCGATTTTGACGTCGCATCATTATCGTTCACCGCCTGCAATGCTGGGTCAAGATTAGGCTCCTGTAGGTCGACACAAGCAGAAACCTTGTCAGGTTCCGTCCGACATAAGTTGTTTCGTAAACGACCAACTTGCTACTTTCTCTTTAACTTAGAAGGTCTAGCAACGCTGCCTTCCGAATTTCCTGCAAGGTCAGCCTTGGGAGATTCACAGCGTTGGGTTCCCATACCGATCAGCGAGATGCACGTAGTGTCCTTGAGTTCCGGAGCAGCTGACATTATGCGAGTGGCATCAAATATTCCTGGATGCGCCACCTGCAAGCTCATGTCCGCAATCCCGCAACTTTCCCGGGTAACAAGCTGGAAGTCGTACTTCCGTTCAGTGAAACTTTGGTCGTTGTCACATGTAATTTGCGACTTATTCCCCTTGCAACCTACATTGTTTGAGGACTCGAGCACACAACTGCCGCTGTGGTTGGAGTGCAGTCCCACCCAGTTAGTTTTGGTGTAATCGTGGCATGTTGCTGACTGACTCTGACCTCAGCGGCCGGAAATGCAGTGTACACAATCAATCGGCTGTAAGTACCTCCGGGTGAACTTACTTGTGAGGAAGCACCTTTCGCGGTACCTGTATCTGATACTGAATTTGTGGTGTGGTATTTCGAAGGAACGACCTCCACTGCAGTGGGACAATCATCTCTGGTAGGCACTGATGCAATGCGGGGATCACATAAAGGAGCATCCTTAACCAAGGTCGCAGACACGCCAAACAAGCGGTTATTAGTATCTTCCGACTGACATACCCGCGGGACCTTGGCTTGTGAGCTAAGTGTGTCCGGGGTAACCTGATACCGACCATTAGTCTGACTCTCGATTAAGCAGGCTCGGCTAAGCATTTGATCACAATAATCAGGGTAGAATCGGTCAATGATCCGACACAAAAGTATGGCCCCCGACATGATTACACCAATTACGGCGGAAATTCTTGGATCTCCATTTCCTTCAGGATTTCCGTGTCTGTTCTAATCCGCAGGCTTTCAGCGACTAGAGAAGGCGCTTACCGAAAGGAACAAGCTAGTTTCCGTCCAGGTCGAGATTGCATTGACTAAACCTTCACACTCCGTCAACTGCTTGTACTTCGTCCCATCCCCCAATGGCCAACGATCGTAGTGATCTTATATATCCGAGCGCCTTATGATTCAGTAGATACCTCTGTGTTAAGGATCTATAGTAAGGAAAGGTGTGCTTGACAAGTTTGAAACCATTTTGAATGATCTATACAGTCGCATATCGGGTAAAATCAGGGCTTATTGCACGCCTTCCACTTGGTTTGGCTATGGCGCGAAACCGTCAACAGTTGAAAGAGTGCTGTTTAACCGTGTTAACGGTTGAACCTGTTAGTCAAGATTTCCTTGAACATAAAACTAGTATAGACAAATCCAAAACGGTATGGGATATAGCAAAACATCGTTTTTATGTTGGATTTCATTTCCATCTTTTATTTCGCCACGGTTCTGATGCACATTTTATGTAACCAGATTTTACAGATAAATATACTCATGCCAAAGCTTCCTTACGCTGTCATATTGCACGTTACTGAACAATCCACTTATGATATAACATCTATTGACGACAAAGTCTGCAGCAAAATCAACCAGCTCTACGACTAGTTTGACTGCCACATAAATAGAGTTATTGCATGTTATTAAATAAATTATTAACTTTAGTTATACCTATTTTTTGAGAAACCATTGTTGCCATTTGCACACAGCCTCCGGTAGCTGACCGTTATCTTATTATGGTGTTAAAAGCGTTTGCGTCTTAGAATTTCCCTGTTCGAGATCTGTCCGCAGACGTAGCTGCCTTACTTTGAATTGGGGTGATTGACAACTTGAACATCCCATTTTATATCATTTCCAGAGTCGATGCAGTCAGCCCAAATGTCCTGCTATTTCAGTTACTAGGCTACCTTCGAGTTACACAGAAGTTGCAGCTGTCATCAAAAGGGATTATACTCCAAAAACTAAAGAGATTGATACAGCCCTGACTATGCGAATGGCTGTTAAGGCTATAATTTTGGCAGTTCAATGTAATTTTGAATTTCTGTAATTTCGTTTTCGCATTTACTTAGCGACGGTGTATTCAATCTTTCGGTTAAGTTTTCGATTCTCAGTGCTCTTAAAACGTATGTACCCACGACCCCAAATGACAGGGGTATAGAAATATTTAACCATAGCTAGGTTTCATTTGGAAGGTAGTTTTTACAAATGGTATTGGTAACGGCGAGTAATGGTATCCACATCAATGATATATACATCAATAATAAGCACGATTAGAACGAGGACATCACCTTTCCAAATTTGTGGTACCAGCAATTACACAAGTGGCTCAAGCCGCTTTCTCATAATAATATGCAATTAAGCTTAAAATGATTGATCATGTTATTCCATCTTTGTCCATCTTAGTAAAAATATCGGAAAGACCGTCGTAATGTACAGCAATTCTCCCATTTTTGTTATTTTGTTAATATATGCCTAGATATGATATATTCAGGCAAGTTAAGGAATCGTGATGCAATATTTTGGCCTTAGTCAAAAATTGTATGTAAAAGTGTTTACCCGTTGTTAATTGAACATTTATTTTTGCTTAGGAGTGGCACAAAATCAATCCTGGTTCATTTGTCTGTATGTATCTAGAGTAAAGAATATTAAAATAAAGGGCTAAGCAGTGAAATCTAAACAACTTAAAAGCAGTGACAACGTTTCTTATTGTGGTAACAACCATATGCGTAGCATCGAACCTTCTTGAAAACGTAGTAAACATTACATGCTCTGGTTTTCATTATAGACTCACGAGAACATCAAAAATCTGACGTTAAAATGGCTCACAGTTAACATTGTATGCTTGGGTTACTGAAGAATTTCACTGGTTTAGTAACCCGTAAAATTTGCTAATTTGATAAAAAACTTGAATGCGAGAGGATAGCCTGCAGTTAATTGAATAAGAAATTATATTTTTATACACGGGATCACTAGCCAATTAAAGAGCACATTCAATCTTTGTCAAGTGATCCTTCCGTCTATGTAGATTTTTGTCTTCATTGCTGAACGATAAAGTCAATGTTTGTTGCAAAATTGTAGCGACGAAAGATGGAAAAACTTTTTTGATGGTAGCGACGAAGCTCCAGGTCAACCCCAATTTTGTTCTGTGGCTTTGTTGAAGCCACCTTCCACCTGACTGTCCGAAGCCTCTTATTGCCATTAAAAACACGACGCAATGGAAAAATAGAAATCAATAAATAAAGATTTGCAGTATTGCGTTTGTCAAGATCGTATGATACAGAAATAGAAACAGTTGAATTAAATGCATATTTGGCTATCACAGTTATTGCATGCTACATCTAAGTCATTATACCATTGTTTGGTAACAGTTATTTACTAACGTTATTACTTCCACTTAGTATAAATCATTGTGCCATGTTCGGCCTGAGCTTTTAGCTAGCATTCAATTATTTTCGAATGTAAGTTCTATGAAGAGAAGATTAAAATGTCAAAGTTTAAAATGAAATTTTATTGTGAGCTTCTTTTCTGACCAAGCTGTGCGCTCGTACCACAAATACCAACGCACAAGTTGTAACGTTACCAATTAGAAACATATTTTTCTGCTTACCGACTGGTTTTTCTAAAGATGGGACCATGGTAACTTTAATGCGTGATACTTTAAAATTGTAATCTACTTGATTAATGAATGCAGTGAAATTGTATATATGATTGTTAAGCTGGCTGTTTGTTCCGTTGTCTAACATCTAGTTGTCCGTCCCCAGTAAGGGTCTTCTTTTCCCCAGCTTCTTTTTCCAGCTTCATTTATCATACTCTCATTCAAATCTGATTAACATTCTGTATTCAGAACATCGTATTAGGAATGGACGGCTATCCTTAAAACCGTTGCTATTTTACAAATAACGGTGCTAAAATATACGCATGCAACTTTGCTTTTTCCAACAAATCTTAAAGCTACGAGATTACTTTAGAGAAATGCTTCTCTGTGCTTTCAAGTGAAACTATAATTACCCCTACAGAATCATTGATATGGAAACTAAGATATTATTATGGCTTGTACTTTCATACGCTCATCGCTAGTAATTAGTCGCTGAGTTTTACCCACTAGAAACTTCACTAAATAGCCTATCCCTAAATAAATTAGTATCATTTAATAAAGTAGCCAAAATGGTGTCATTTCTGTTAAGAACCTCATACCAGAACTGAGGATAAACTCGCGGCTGTGAAAGCAAAATTAAGGAATCTTCAATCTCTATCTTAAGTGACCGGTCAGGTGCGGTGTTCAGTTTTCCACAACTACCGTCACCGAGCATGTTTCTGCTTATCGGTAATTTTGTAAATGCATATGCACTCGTGTGGTCAGGAGAGGACTGGCCTCTTTTAATTGTCCCATTGCATCTTGCACTACTTGCGCTAGCCTAAGTTCAAAATAGATTCAAAAATATTCAACGATGTGAATAAGACGCTTTTTTCCCGCGTACGCAGAGTGATTTCCATTTATCCAATTAAAAAGTATGCAAAACCTCATAAAACAAGTTAGCTGGTAGCTAGTCTCAGCGCTCCGTCATTTCAATCAGGGAAAATCGCTTCGTCCCTCAACAGCCCTTTCTGTGTTCCGTTCCCATGTCAAGAATAAAGTCAATCTCGCTAACCATCGCATGGTAACTGCGCTACTTTTCTGACTTATAATAATCCCGTACGGGAGTAAGTTATATTTGACGTGACTGCTATTACTCTACACTTGCCGTTGCAGTCATGTTACCAGCAGCTCATAGCGGTTGGCAAAAATGAACAGAGAGGAATCGGGCAGTGTTCACATACGTTGCCTTGATAAGAACGCCGGGAGCAATAATCATAAGTCCATCTTCTGCACCTACCACAAGAGGTCTGACGTAGCTTTCCTAGTAACTTCTAGCGGAAACTACTAAACAATTCCAACGTTAAGCAATAAGACTTTTAAAACGCCGTACACTAAGCAGAACCGCAGCACTCTGACTCTCTTGTGCACTAAGGTTCCCAATAACAATGTGGATGGATATATATCAAGATGCAAGATGGGCAAAATAAGTGAAATTATATTTGCGGCAAGAAGAGCATTCAGGTTCAGCCAATTTTGCTGAGAGGCTCAGCGGGTCATCCGATTTCCCTGCACTACAGTGAACTGGAATTCCATGAATAACGCTGATCTCAGTATAGTAGACTAAGACTATCCGACTCTCATTATTTCATCTTCGCAGCTCACTGAGTGTTGTGTAATTATTATTCGATTTTAGGAAAGTTCTTTCAAACTAGGCAAAAATCAAGGTGACAACCTCAGTGCGATAGCAAGTAAAGCATATTCGCTCATCGTATTTCTAAGAGTCCGGATTTCCCTGACTCCGAATCACAAACAACTGTTCAAGAAAATTGATGCCACATCTGCGAAGCAATCCTTTGAAACATATTTTACCTAGCTAGCTATGAGGTCTGAGTTAAAATTTAATGATATTCGTGTCCCACTGAAGTGCAAATACACCATTCACTGCTTGGCGGAAGCTAAACGCCGGTTTGCGAACGGTGATGCCAATAAAAGTATCTGGTGCGCAGGTTAAATCATGTACCAAATAGACGAAAATAATTCATCTCACAGTCTCGCGGAGTAGCTGATATTATCGCCACTCCCGACACCTGACGGCTCGGAGTAAAGCCTTGGAGAACATCTTACTCTGGAACACATCTGAGACCATGCAGCCCTAGTGAAATTCAAAAACCAACGGTTTAATATAAAGCAATTGGCTAACAGGCACTTAACAGTAGGCTTAAAACCAAACCCGCGTCATACTAAAGACTCATTCCTAACGTCCAAAACACTATCCTCTTTGTACACTAACGCGCAAGGCCTTTTTACTATGTTCGTCGAAATTAAGGAGAGCCACGCCTAACAACCGCTGGATTTATTCACAAGTACATATACGTTGTTAAACCTTGAGAAAACAAGAATATGCCTACAAATGTTCTTCAGGTATTAAAGCCTGGGAGTAAATCGGTTCACCATCGAAGCAAGAGCAAGTTTTTTCTGATAAGATACAAGTATATGGCCGTGAGGGATTTGGAACAACAAGATTACAAGTGTTACGTGGTTGCCGAAACTAAAGTGAATGCGTGTCAACGTGTCATTCTTGGGTGAAGCTAATAAACAAGGACAAGGTAACACATCAGCAGGAGTTAATGAAGCGATTCTGAACGAACTAAAAGCTCGTATGAAAGCATCTTTATGTTCTTGGTAAGGTGCAGCATAGAATCCCGGCACTGGTTACAAGTGAAGGGTATAAGAGTTTAGCAAATGAAACAGCCGCTTTTAATTGGTTTCATCATTCATATTTGTTCCAGAACGTGGCAGCTTTTATTATCAATTTTCCTTCTGGTGCTCTACTTTAGATTTTCAAATATCGCCTTCAATGCAGATATATGAAGAACGCTGTTATCTATTCATATCCACAGTTTACCTGCATTTGATAAGAATCCTTTGAAGTCTCTGCAGGCAACAGCCATTTATCTAGCAGATGTATTAGCCTTTTTATAACAAAGCTCTCCAGCGAAAAAACGTTCACTAATATGAAAGCAAAGGTTCTCCCCTGAGAACAAAATTTACCGTCTGAAAACGCTGCTTCTTATGCTTTCCAAAAATATGATATCAATCATTGCAGATGCACTGGCGTAATAGCTAACATACCACAGTATAATATCCTTGGAGCAACATGATTTCCCCTAAATTCGCTCATGTACGGCTGACACGTTACTTCCACGCGATAATTAGACTAACTCAGCTTATAGTGAAGCGGAAGTCAATGTTATCTACTTATATATATTTTAAAAGCTTTTGAGTACATTGGCCATGAAATTATCTTTGATAAGTTTGTATTTATAGTTTCGGCAACAAAATATTGGGTTGCTTTCGTAATTTTATTCTCGAGCGTCGGCTGTAGATGATAGTCCAATAATCCTTGTCGGTCAAAAATGAGGTGAAGTGCGATATATCATGTGGTCGGGTGTTAGAGACTCGTTAATCCTTGGTTCTATATGTGATCTAGTGTGCTTACTTTCTTACGAACTCAGAGATGACATTAAGATATTTGGAGAGAACAGTGGGTTTTACGATAATAAGGTGTTCCAGCATGATTATAAAACTATATCACAATAATCAGCACGTAATGGTATACTGTTCAGGGTTGCAAATCGCAAGTTGTTCAACTGCGTCATAGCTGTGTCTACAATATTTCGTTGAGACATGTATATTGCAGAGCAGTAATCATGGAGGCGATCATATCCTATTCGAACAGAATGAGCTTAAGCGTTCAATACGGTGTGAGCGACTTCTTAAAGGGATAACCAGTACGTTGATGTGCTGCAAATGGAACCCAGCACTCTTCCTATTGATGCATAACTAATACATGCGTCCTGACATTTTATAGGTAAAACAAGGTAAGCAACGTTGGTTAAAGCGCTACGCAGGGCCATAAAGTATGTCAAGGGCGGACGCAATTTTTCTTACCAGCATAGGTTGCATATATTTGGATTTTTCAGCGGACGCTGTCGACAGATACGCTGTAATCTTCTACTAGTGTGTAAAGCATTGCCGTTTTCTGAGACAGCCTCTATATTAACCTAATAATTAACTTTCGCAAAATGAATGAATAATACAAGCTTGTTGCCTTTTTCCTCTGGTTTGAAATCCTGAAGCACTGTCAAAACTCAACTGTCCCCTCCCATTAGCTGGATTTTTAAAAAAATACGAATATTAACTCCAAGAACTTTGTTACCTAAGCTGCGTTATTGTGAACTTCCTTAGTCATGTCTCATACCCCATTAAAGTGCCACATACACTCAAGAGCCTGGTACATGAGTGAGGGAGCTAATAAATTTATCACACTATAATTCAACTATAATTACATTGTTCTACATGCTTACTTCGCAAACGTTTCACACCATGGTTATTCATCAAGGCATTTAATTCAATGAACTCTTAAACCTATGACACGCATATCTGTTGAGTCTGTAGTTTTCACCCCAAGCTTTCGACAGGACTGTCAAGCTTCCGGCCTTGACCTTGAAAAATGTGTAGACAGTTCCTCTACAAAAGTTCAGCAAGCATTCCGAAATAGGCCATGCCTGCCGCCGGGTTGCTCTAGAGAAAAGCTTGGCACAAATGTCTGCTCGTAGTGCCCGCTGACTTGTGTAGCACAGATATAAAGCATTGCGCTGCAGTTGACAAATCATAATAGATTTTACAAAGTGATTTAGTTGTTTGTTCCATTTGCCAAATTGCCGACCCGCGGCACCTTCCAGATTCGTGGCGACGGTATAATTATCCTTATTAACGCTTCTTGGTTAAGGTCAGTTATAAGCTGTTTTCTGGTTGTCGTCAAATCTGAGTAAGTAATTAGTCCACACGTATAAACAGAAGGTTAAGTTAGATATCAGTCAACTTTACTGGTCAACATTAATAGTTATCCCACTGTGTACAAAGCAAAGTCAACAAGTAATTTACGATACTTTTGCCGCTGTTGTCGTTAAAAAAGTAGAGCTCCCTCTATACACACTTGCTAGTAATTTCAGGGGATTCATACGCATAAAACGCGCAGCTCTTGTGCTATGAAACATATAGAACTACCTCGTCGGATTATAAAATATGTCGATGAATGCCTTTCCACTTGCTTTCCGCAAAACAGTTGAGTTCTGAAGTCTACACATTTTATTGAATCTTCAACAATATGAAATGGTGAATAGTTATTAGAATAAAGGAAAATCCCGGAAACCGATAGCATGCATAATTCCATTGCGAACAAGATCTTGTTGTTGGTACTTGCTTCTGATATTTTACCTACTGCACAACTGTCATTACATCGGTCTCATAAATAATAACCAAACAGGCAACGCAAACTGTGCAAGTTAGCATTTGTATGCCTGTATGTTTGAGCTGCTAAATAATTATTACTGATCAGATCCAATGCATAGCTATACTCAGGAGCCAAGTAGCTTGAGATATCCGTTAGCCACTGTTGTTTTCTGCATTAAAATCTACCCCGATCTCGTTTATGCAATCTGAAATCGTCGCACATATCTGTAACGAGGTGCATTCTGGTATAAAGCAGTATACACATTTGAAGGATTAGATAATATATTTATTATTGTTTCTTATTTAAAAGTCGCATTTTGTAAAATATAAATGAAGCTACTTTGGGGTTACCAGTGCCGTCTAATAGGCGGAAAATCGTAACATAATTAAAGGGCCAACCGCTTACCTTACAACAATGTTAACTTGCTTGGCAGTGTATGAGGAGTCGAGTTATATTGTAGTCCCATCAATTACTATGATGTTCTGGCGTATTTTGTGACATAATGGGATAAGTTGTTGCTTAGCAGTCTATTCATTGGTGCTTTTGGTTCGTAGGTCCAAAATTTGTCGAACTAAGACATGAAGGCTGCTGAAGAATAGCAGTGAGAAGCAACGGGATCCCAAGGCATACCAAGATGAGTAACAGAATGTCTACTATGCATGTTTCTACAAAGAGAACTATGGCAAATACGTCCAAAACCTATGTGCACGAATTCAGATGTGTTCAACGTAAACCAAAGTATTTGTGAATGCAAAGTTTCGCCTGATTCTTAACAGCTAAGTGAAATGCTGATTTTGGCAATATACGCTGGTAAAACGGGTAGTTTCGTAGTTATTTCTAAAACATCTTACATGTACTTATGCTAATAGTTTCATTTAAATAGGTACCATTAACAACTTCATTTAAAAGGTTGTTCTAAGATTTTAGCATAAATTGAAAAATTTTTGTTATACAATATTTTATTATCAGTTTAAATAAAGCAAAACCAACGTTAAATGAGCAGAGAGTCATTAAAACAAACCTACCGTTTAAAATGAATAAGGCGATAACATAAGGACGAAAAATGTGGTTGCGTTGGACAGATGGTCGCGGCAGACAGATTCATGCGCAGTGATATTACTCATAGAAGAAAACGTTAGGTATGTTTTTAGCTGGTAGCTGTAGACATGTGGACAACAAAGCAGCTTGGACTGTAAATAGAAGAGGTGGTGAGCTAAAATTATTTAAAATTATTTTTAGAAAGCTCCTGTGATCCAGACCATTACTTTATTCATCATTCCAGCTAAAATATCATGTTGCTGTTTCATGCTTTAATTTACTGTTCAACCTGATAGTGCGATCACCTGTCTATGGAGATCAGCCGAAAGTAGTCGCAAAGGTTTCTCCTCTTGGTACCGGAAATATATATATATAATATATATATATATATATATATATATGAACCTCTCTATCGCGACCACCTGTCCAATGCCTCTACCTTTTGCTGGTCTTTGTTTGGTCGCCTTAGACAGGTTTGACTGCAGTCGTTCGGCGGAGCCCTCAAATTTGTTCGCGTTCTAAAATTACTGTCCCCAATTAACTAGGTACACACTTTTCAAATTAATTCAAAGTGATTTTGATTATGGGGAAATCAAGTGTATTTCTGAACGCCATTAAGAGAGTATGCTATGGACGAGTAAATGATGAAAACGTCAATATGCTGTTACTTAAACCCACTGCAGTCCAACGTACTGCGGCAAACGCCAGTCTATATCGACCACCTGTCTATGGCGACCAGCCAAAATCCTCCCCGATCTTTGTTCCTATGATTCAGGTCCCTATGCATGAATCTTTCTAGCGTTACCATATTTGTCGATCTCTTGAGTTGTAGACTTAGACAGATTTGCCTGTACTACAGAGTATTTGGCACAACCGTAAACATAATGGTTACCCTTACAATTTTATTATGAACATTTGAACAAATGAAATGGAATGACATCCAGGTGCATTCCTTGAAAGAAAGTTCATTTTGACACCTTTGCAGTTTAAGGACGTATTCGTGGCTGATATCATAAATCGATGTCTGAAAAATGCTGCTGAGGAAACTTATTTCTCGGCATGCTGAATAATCATTCACTACAACAAGCTATTGCTTGCATAACGCTTGAAATATATATTGCCATATTTGACTCGTTCAGTAATCCTTTAACAATGCTCATGCTCCTGTGGTACACGATACGTGAAACGCAATGCAAAATGGCTGTCAAAGATGATCCGCCATCGAAGTACGGCGTGGCTCTACAAAGCCAAAAGAAGACTCTAAGCAGCTCAGTTATGTCACATATTCTTGAATGTAGGCATGTAGCAACTGAGAATGAATTAAAATCATATACTCACTGTCGAACGCTTTTCGCATGCAAATTAAAGCAACTTTTGTATTGTGTCGCAGTTATTAAAATCTACATTACCCAGCCGTAGTTTTTGAGAATAAATGAAGATACGGTCGAACCTCTACTCGGTTCTACAAGCATTTTCCTGACATATCTCGTTATTGCTTTAGCTAATTAATTCTGACTTTGAGGTATTTCTGTTAATTGTCCCTCAGTTTGCCTTACTTATCATCTATATCCCTGTCTTATAATATCAGTGTTGCTTGTTCAATCATATTTGAATTGAATTTTCAGCCTGCTTTTATGTTTCTCCACATAATCTGTGCTATTTATGTGAGTCTGAGGAAGGTTCACCGAAGAATTCCTTAGCTTTGAACTCATTTTTACTTAGTTCGCAATTTTTACATGTCGTTTTTAAGAACAGCGCAATTTCTCCTTAATTTATATGCCGCCATATGCAAAGATGCTTTTCCTTTTGCCGGCCGATTACTTAGTATCAATTGCCGGGTTTCCCATTTCTCACCTACTGTAACAAGTCATTAATTCGACTCCGCATAATAAATTATGTTCGCTTATTCAAACACATACTGGACCATATCATAGACAGAAATTCCATAAAGTAATGTAAAGTTATTGCTTATTGCAAGATTTTGAAATTAATCGTTAATATAAATGGAATGATCCTATTTATGTAGAAATTTCATTTAAATTTACGTTTGATGCCTGTGGAACGCTACTAAGATATGAGAATAAGTGCAAAGGTCACGACGTTCTGTTTGCCGAGATTCATGTTTGACTCCGAAGAGATAAATCTGTCAGTGGTTAGCCGCGCAGGTTAGGTAAACTATTGGATAAAATGTCATGGGCACAAAAACCACAGGCATGACCTGGAATGGCAGTCGCTTTTTCTTTGCCAACATACCAAATTTATTTGATTATATGCTTTAACCACGTGATTGCATTAACCTAACCTGCAAGTAAGGTGATTACCGATTGGTTCAGTGTTAAGAAATCTTTTCTATAAAATCTCATCAGATATACAACGAATACATAGCACTAATTATGTGTGAAAAGCCTCAAATAAGGCTGGGTATTGACTTCTAATCTGTTTGAGCGATCAGCATTGAAAACTAACTAAGGAGATTTATTTGACAAGCCAACATTTTTTTAACTGATATATTGTAATTCGTTCATACAAACGAC
Source organism: Dicrocoelium dendriticum (assembly GCA_944474145.2). Taxonomy (NCBI): domain Eukaryota; kingdom Metazoa; phylum Platyhelminthes; class Trematoda; order Plagiorchiida; family Dicrocoeliidae; genus Dicrocoelium; species Dicrocoelium dendriticum. The sequence goes on along the minus strand of OX104068.1, from coordinate 48,455,582 downwards.
ATTATTGCGATCTTCGTAATTTAAAGACTACTCAGTTAACAAACAAATGAACAACATAAAGAAAACAGTTAAATGAGTTCGCACAACGGATGCTTAACTAATACAGTCATTTTTATAGACATTAAACATACAGACTGGTGAAACTCTATATTATCTTCTGCATTCGTACCAATAACGTTTCCTCCTATAGCGGCATTACGTAAAATAATTTAAACCCCGGTCATTCATTAACTTATTTTAATATTTGCTTCTCGGCTCCGTCTATTCCCACGCTGCGTTATTTTACAGGCGTTGCGTAGATACCTTAACAGTTGCACGTCTAAGTAGCAACAACAGCAGTTTATAGACGGCGTGCACCAACCACCGCAAATTAATGGAATATACTATATATTCCTCTCAGTTCCTTTAAATTACCAATAATGGATTCAGCACACGTTTATAGCGAGTCTAACCGAAAAACGTCTTATTTGCGGTAACATAATGTAATAAAGACAAGTAGGCATAATCACAAAAGTCAATCCCTTCGTTGTGCCGAAGGTAAGAGAAAGTATCTTATTCTAACAAACCTTTCTGACTTCCGTTACATGGTCTATTCGCTACACATGTTTACATACATTGCGTGGAAAGATTAGGTTGCATACCTCAGCAAACAATCTGCAAATTTACTGCTGAAATGCAAAATTGTCGAAGCCACTGAGTTCCCATGACTCCCGTTGGATAAAACAACGGTAACTGGCCTCATCAGGATAGGCCGATGCTAGGCACGAAAGCTGTCAGTTTGCTTAAACTTGGTCGAGGCTGTTTGCAAACTACCGTAGACAGCAAATACTATTTTTTCAAATTAATTTATTTTATCCTCGTCGTAGTTAACACACATGCATATTGATTACTTAGGGGTGATAGAAATATTAGGTAGCTTGGCATCGTTTGTAGTCATTTCCACGGAACTACTGAAATATTTGAGGATGCCCTTTTCGTATTTCGTCAAGTGCTTTGCCACCATAACCACATAAATATTTAGATATAAGAAGCCATCAATGTTTACAAATACCTTGGCAGTTGTTAGACGTCTTAAGCAGTAAATGTCGCTGGGATATGTCATAAAGCTTACGCTATAACTACCTAAACAGAAGGTTAATTTATGCATACCACTTTTATGTAATCGTCCCCTATTTGGAGATCCGTTTCTCAGCTTTTAGCTATTTCCTTGAAAAAAGGTTACTCAGTAGTGCTGTAAGAATAATATGAACTATGTCTGAATAAAAACAATTTAAGACCGACCATCGAGGAAACAAGCGGTTGAGTTAAGGTAAGGACGCTAGAAGTAACCATACCTTATTGCGGTATAGAAGTGGGTTAGCACAAATTTTCAAACAGGAGAGCATTAAGATTTTTTAGTTCAACTACTGGTTTGTATTCTTTAAGTTTCGCGGCGAAAACAAGATAAGGTAATACGGATGCACCATCAGTAGTCAGTAGTTTTAATATTTGTAAATGTAGAGAACCTATAAACACTATGAACAAATCTTCAGCATTCCACTGATTTCGTTTGTAATATCAGAGAAGCAAAGTTTACTGAAGTTATTAAATAAAAGAAGTTATCAAAGGAGGACTAATTTTATGAACCATGGTCAGTGAGCGCTGCAATCTGGTATCTCAACTACTTCGTTTGCTCCACTATACAAGAGGTTATACGCATTTTTTTCAAAAAAGGTTACTTGAATCATAGCTGCCTACGATCACAAGCTACTTAATATATCAATGGCACGTCAACTATTTGTTTATCATGTGTGCTAACAACTACGCTGACAGTGTAAATTAATTATAAAAATAGCAATTACCACGTACATTATTGTGCCAAAGCGTCGACCAAGTCTAAACTGACTGACAGCATTGTGCCTAGTCTTGCCCACTTCTGATGAGGCCAGTGATCTTAGTTTCTTCCAACCGGAGACACGTGAGCACAGTGCTCATTGGCTCTTTTGAATTTCAGCAGTAACCTTACAGGTTGTTTGTCAGTCTATGACACCAAACCATTCCACACAACGTATGTAAACCTATGAAGTAAATATATTATGTAAATGAAATCAAATTATATATATAGTATGGGGTTCTCTCTAGATTCGATGAATGACATAAAACTGCAGTGTAAAAGGATGCAAAACTGTTCGTAGAAAACTAGGCAACAACTGCCAGGTATTGAATATTTTCTCTATTTACTAGTCAACGAAATTCCCTTTATTTAAGATAGGTACGAACTATTAACAGTCCACGGGATATGATTAATAGCCAGCTTGGAACTTGCTATGATTAAGTTGCCGCTGACTAAGTAAAATTGTGTAGAGTCTATTCTGAAACGTTCCTGATTTAACTAGAGTTGCATCTTCTATAATACTTGCTGCTTTTTATCATCATTATATATATATATATAGTTAGGTACATAAACGGCAGAAATACACTTACATAATGTTGTCGACATAATATGCATTACTAGAGGCAATGAAAAGCCGCCCATAGAATTCTTTTGCTTGCAACATTTAATCGTATCTTTAGTTGAATGTTTGATTACTTGAATCGATAATCGTGCTTGCTCCGAAGCAACCAGTGCAACAGTTTTGACCACATATGACACCAATACATATCTGAACAAGTTTGCACTCTAAAATGAATTAAAATGGGTGCTTCAGTAGGAGTCATGAAGAAACTTCCATGATTTCCATCAAAGTTAATCGCTCTGAACACGAAAACATTCTGTTCTGTCTGATCTTATACTTAGCAACCGTTTAGACCGATCACGCTGTATAGATCGATTGAATAGTAGCTGCTCCTGCTTCGAGAGTTGACGGGAATATGAACTGCAGCACAAAAACCTAAGTTTTCTTCGGAATGCCCTGCTCATGAAACAGTAAATCAAAGGATTTGACATATTGTTTAAAAAGTAGCTGTTGTATCCAACTAAGGTGGATGGCACAAGATTGTTAGCCATCAGTAAAGATGGAGTAAATACTATAATGTACACCACAGCCACGACGAATAGAACACTTGCAGACCGAATTTCATGCCAGAGGCCGCTTTCCGTTAAACTACGAATAGAAAATCTTATTCTGCCCGGTTGATGTCTTTTCGATGGTCTTCTGGATACATCATTAGCTTTCGCTGTGTCTGCTGTTTCGGTCTGTAGGCTGACTGACCTGTTCATTGCACCCGTAAGCATATTCCTTGTTAGATCCTGGTTGTATTTTCGAATGCGACGTTGTGCCTTAAGAACTGCCCGTAGTATCATTGAGTAGAGAATGAGGACAAAGAGTATAGAGATAACGAAGCAAGCTGTGTTACCTGTCTGAATAATCCTGTAAAAATACTTTTCTGCCAAAGTAATATTGTCCATTTGAATTGTATCCATGCACTCTGGAGTGTGATCGGTTGGACCTCTGGTACTAAGCACAACGGTACGTTGCCCGAGTAGGCCATAGACCACACAAAAAACCGCCGAACAAACTGTAACTATCTTCGCCCTCCACATTGTCATTATCGGATGCAGTGGGTGACAAATTGCAAAGTACCGATCCAGTGCAATTGCGATCACTAAAAGTGAACTGAACATAATGTTACACACACTTAGAAATGTGTGCGCTTTGCACCAAAATTCCAGTGATGGTTTCATATAGATAAATTCCAGATAGAACGAAAGAGGTACTACAAAACAGCACGCCATCAAATCTACCGCAGCCAACACTATAATAAAAAATGTGGGGGTTCCGATCTTCTCTTCACGACAGTGATCATGGTATCCATCGATAAAGGAATTGTTGTCGAGCCCATCGCAATATGCATTTAGTTGCGTGATTTGTCGCCGGGCATGTTGCCTTTGAGGCCAAAATAGATGTTGCATATAAACGCCGAGGACCAGCAAATTTCCGATTGTACCTAATAAACTGACTAAGGCCAACATCGTGAGGACGGAAATCCAGTCGATCGACGCAGTTTCTGTGGCGTTCATCATGAAATGTCAGCGGTATACACAAGTATTTTTCCGTAAATGTGAAAGCAAGCAAATTTATCAAATTCTGGTTTGGGTAGAAGGTACGTGCCAATTGATATAAGCTGGCTCATTGACCATTGGCTTATTCTCAAGCAAATTTCATTGGCTAGTCTGGCAGATACGCCCCTCATCCCAGACAGATTTTGTCATCTTGTTATGAAGAAATCCCAAGTTCACGCACGAAATTATAGACAGATCTGGTATCCCTCATTATATGTAACTAGGATGACAGTTAAATTAAACACAAACTACTTTGCGTGAAAAAGTGAAAAGCGACAGGAAATGGAATTTTACGAATTACTGATATAATGTATGGGTTGACATACAATTGTTCCTTAGTGATATTGTTAGCTACCTCAATAACTGTTTTCTCGGGTTACTGGTAAAACGATAAGCACCAATCATTATATAGTATACAGCTAGTATTCGTTACCCATAATGTTACTTTTTCTTTTAAGACTCCAGGCGGAGAACTGATACCAGAATAATGTTATTTTTCTTAAATGCCTAAATGAAATTTCTTAGCTCATTTTAATGTTAAAGTTCCGCAACATGTCACATGTCCTCCTATAAAGAAGTTACAATCAGATTTGTTCATTGCACTATCCTTTGACCACTGATCTTCGTAATGTATAGAAATACCATATGTGATTCCATCAAACATAGATCATCATCCCTCTTATCGGACGATATGCAACTCGTATACTCATTTCCACCCGATAGCATTGAGTATAGCCTTTAAGAACATACATGAGGATTTATCTAAGCAGCACACTTGGAGTAAAATTATTCCATGCAATTCTCCGCTGCAAAATGGCGTGTATGGGTATGGAGGCTGCATACCGACTCTATTACCCAAGCTGGTACAAACGTCTCAAACTCCTTTTCAGTTAGGGATCTTAGAGTAATATATTTCGCACTGCTGAAGTTTTCCGAGCGTGTCACATATCATGTAGCAGAGGGGAAGCGATTAAAAGCCTTTTTTTATCAAAACTTTTGTTCTACCTGACGCGCGACTTAAAATGTTAAGTTTATCGTGAGACCCATATGGATTTACTGTACAATTATCCTTATCCATCTGTGTAGAACGAAACAAATAGCTTTAGAAAACATTCAGAATTATTTCTGGAATCTTGTTATTGGCCGGTCCAACACTCTGAATTATGAAAACCACTGTCACGGCCTGAAACTAGACACAATATGACTAGGACACATAAGGAATAATATACATATCATTTACAACATTATACATTGCCAGCTATACACGACCGGAATAGATACTTAATTGCAAAATTCGTCAACCTATTCCACAATAAATATGGGTTATTCACTACCCGTACAAAATTGGAACTTAAAGCTTCGCTTCAACTTCTTCCTGGTAAGGTATACTCAAAGTTTAATTGGCTATCATTGAAAGTACGGACAAGTGAGAACTTATCAAATTTAAAATGCACTTCGGGAGCTTTTCTCACTATGCAGAACAAAACAAAACATTCGGTCTTCAAGTATCTACAGATGGATTACATTCATCCGGTCCAAAAATATATGACTTCCAGTGTAGGTTCAGCACACTCCAGGATCCCTTAAGTGTACGCTAGAAAATGCCACTCTTAAAGTCCAATCTGTAGGTGGAGAAACAAAAGCAGTGTATTTATTGCTTTATCTCTCCTTTGTAGATCGCAACACTTCTGTCGTGCTATGGCATCCGGATAATATGCATAGTCTAGTACGTATTATAATAGAAGTCAGCTTCGTAATAAAGCTATCTGTTATCCTAAATTTCTGCATTATTTTATCACACACAATTAGATGGCGTCCCACCATCTCGTGAGACATACTACCTAGCTGCTTCTTTCGTTGAGATTTTTACACTCAAATTTAACTATTTCATATTGTGCTCCTAGTATTCTGTTGGTCACGAGTTGGCCGATCTCCTGAGGTGAGGAATTGGAGCTTCTAAGCAACCTGCATACCCAGGCCAGAAGACTCATTGGTGAATACAAAATGTGTACTGTAATTTAATATAGCTGTCCAATCTAAACTGGTGAACTCACACTTATTAGCATATAACCGAAAACCACTGATCCTGGTCAGTTTGCACGCAATATATACTGTGACGAATTGGCTGACTGGACTGTAATTGCCTCACCAAAATACAATTAATTAAATGGCGAATAAAAGCAGTATTGACCAGCGTGCTTCTAAACCATACCGATACACATCTAGATAAAGTATGTAGGTGCAGTTGAAACCTCTAGAGGGACTACGCTGCATGGAAGTAGGTCCCCGGGAGACGGTTCCATGTATGACCGCATTAACACACTTGTTCTTTCTTGCGCAACTTCATTCTTCATTGCATCCGTTGTGCTCCTGGTACCTAGTTCCTATATTTCTACCTACTTACTGTCTTATCGATACTTCTAATTAACTTATTCCTTGAAACGTAACTTCGCTCTTAGTTGTGATGTATTTCGTTTATATCTACACCAAAGAGCAGATAACTACTGTCCACTTTTCTAATCAATTTTCCTTGACATGTACAAAAATACGATGCACTTAATTTATCCCTGACTTTGCAGTTAATAGGCATTATTTTCATTGTATACTTATCTGTTTAATTCTGTCTGTTCACCATTAAATTTAAAACACATAGTAACGCACGCCTTAAATATCCACCTACAAGTGAAGGCTGAAAGGAATACAACTGTGCTCACCAACATCTCAAACATCTGGCAGCCCAAAACATAACTTGATTAGTTTAGATGCATAATTAAATAAAGGAATGTCTAGACACTACCCTATGCATTAACTCCCAACGATGCGAATACTGCCTATAGTATTCTGATACAGCAACTTGAATTTAATGATCCACTGGCGTCACATTGATAACGTATTTTCCTTATTTTTGCAAATCCCTACCTTGCAACTCTCCAATAACTCCAATTGTGTCACCAGTCTATTAAGTATGAGTATAGATTACTCATCAGCTTTTGATTGATTAATCTAACTGTTCAGGCTTTTTATACCCCTTAACCCCCATCAAACCGTCGCAATCATGGCACCACCAAGTTGCACCGGAAACAACCAAATGAGATTGGCCGCGAGCTGGTAGCGTATGTCGATAGAAGTCCCAACTGAAAATATTAGTCTAACAATGCCTATTCTATCAATGACAAGACCTAAACCATTAACAGCCTCAATTGACTAAGCATGTTGCAATGTGAATATGATCCGTCCCTTCATGAGCTCGATCTCACGGTACCACGCGAAACGTACCTTATTATTATTATCATCAGTAGTATTAGTAGTATAAGCATTAATTTTATTATTTTTGTTTCTACTTAATTCAGGGACTAAATGTAAATTACTTAATGCGCACAGTCAGCTAGTACCAACAAATATATAAGACAAATATGAGAAATTCACACTACCGAACAAATAATGAAATTGCAATGTATTTCTAGTCAGTATAAAATATGTCTTCCCATATATTACTAACCTGTATCCCTCCACTTATCTTAGATAAAATTTTAGAGAATTGTGCAGTAAATTTTCTAACTTATTAATCGCGAGCTTTACAGGATACAGGCACAGCCTAGTCCGGAGAAGCACTAGACGGGTTTCGCCCTATTGAGGATCATCAATGGTGCGCATTCCCTCGGTCCCATAATAGGGGTCCGAACGCTTGACCGCTATAGGCAGATGCCAAGTAGCCAGCAGCTTATGCCTCTAAGCCATAGGGGCATTGGCTAGGCTTCATAATTTGCAAACTAACGGGGATATAGCACCACTTATCTTTCAATGTCGCTGACAGTGGCTAGCCTGCGAGGTGATGACGTCCTCACACTAGACGCTATATTTATAGCATTTGAAACTAAGATAGGCTATTTGTTTTATCTTATTCGTAATTAAGTATTCCGTTATTAAAATGTGAGTGGCTATATGACGTATGCCGGTTTGAAGCAACGCATTCTCTGAGGCTGACTATAAACTACCCGGGACCTACACTCCACGCATTTATCAAGTTGCAGAAAATGCTAAAAACTGGTTAGAACATGTCAGTTTATAAAACGCTTTATCAAATCATGTCAACATTAGCATTGTACACCAACGTGGGGGTATTTCACCAATTAACACCGATACTGTTTAAATAATAAAACAATTACTTGATGGGAAACTGATGTGAAAGGAAATGTTCAACAAAAAGCTACATTTTCAAGCAAGGAAACCTGTGCGCATTTGTTGCACCGTATAATCAAGGAACAGGAGCCGTGTATTCTTGCAATTTTTAATTAAAGCAGAAATAATAGAACTCACAACTTACAAAGCGGCATCCAAGTTACAGCGCCTTGACTTATATGCAAACTGTTTGACATTAGTCTTATGATTCCTCGTAAAGATGCAAGAAATTATTAATTTGTAAGCACGTTTATCAGCATGGATTTACAAGTTGCTGACTGTACTTTTGCGATTCCTCCTTACACGCGGATATTATTCTGGCTGCTTTCCAGATGTCCGAGATTGTACCAGTCTTTAAAATTCAGTTACATAATTCGGTTAGAATGGACAAATATGCATGCACCCGCTCATTCAGAACACTAGAAGGCAGGGATTCAAGGCCAGTAAGCTTGATCGTTTTCAGTTCTGTGGGTCCTTTATGTACTCCGATGTGATCAAATAAAGTGGGAAAATCATTGATGAGAAAGGTAGGAGGAACGTGCTTTAAGATGATGTGCGACATTATGCCCTAGATTTTGCCCCCGGCATTTATAACTGTGAGTTGCTTAAGAGGTTACACAGATCATTGCAGTCGCGTTTTCTAACCATGGATTTAATGTTTAGACTATTTAACCTTTTCGTTTCGGCAACATATTAACAACATATTAAATAAATGTTTAACTTATATTTGTACGCCCGCCTTATTTTCCTCGAAATTGCTTAAGAAGTGTTGAAAAAGCTGTCAGTCTAAAGATAGATGGTCTCAAACAGCAATAAAATTTGAAGCCCAAATTGATCTAGTCTGTGAAGTGTTCGCATAGATCTGACATATCCTCATTGGCGAAAGCTGAGACGTCGGTTGCATAGAGCGTCGAGGTGTGCCTAGCAATATTTTCCGTTAAGCAATCCCACTGCTTCATAGATTTGTATGGCTTCCTTGTCAACACGACGTCATATATTTCACACTTAATAATTATGCATAACTTCACGACGCCTTGGTCTAAATTGTCACGCGGGGCGCGTCTTTGTGTGGAAAACAGGTTATGTCTTTCAGTAAAAAGCAATACCAAAATGCGTCGAGTCTGGTGGGGAATTCTGCCATGTTAGTTTAGACCCAGAGCTTTAATGAAGCTTATGTCAGTTCTATTTAACAAACCGACGTTGATGCAGATGGTACCTACGAACTTCAGTATTAATCCCAAGACCAAGTGACTTGCAAAATGTTGTTTTTCTGATCTTGCTGCTGTAGACGTTACATAAACAGATAGAAAACCACTACGAATGTTTGATTTACATTGCGACAGTTGTTGAATCCATTGAGTAAGCGGATAGCTGTAATACCGATGTGCATCAATCTTTGCAAATGTAGGTGATCGCAATTTCACGCGTTGCCGAGGATTTCAGATCTGATGTATCAGTATGCATTGGGTTTCATGACTCCATAATTGATGCTTAGATATTTCCAACAATATGAATTAGCACTATACGTGCTTACGAGCATTCTCTACGTAGTATAAAGCTTTCAACATCCTCAGTTTTCCCTAGAAGCAATCGGAAATTACAGGATAGGATAAGCGGATTTGTACATTGTTAACTGGACAGTGTCTGTCTAATTTTCCAGAAGATATTGTATTTTTCCTTTCTCGCAAACATTTCCTTGATATTTCCTTGGAAAGTATATCTGATATCGTACATATGTTTGACAGGGGCTTAAGTTGGAACAAATTATGGAGCGAAATCAAGCAGCCAGTAGAGAGGGTTAACATTTCTGATCTTAAATTGTTTCATTTAAATCAACAGAAAATAGGTTGTAGAAACAGGTGGGAAGAATGTCCTCTTGAGTAGCGTAGAATTAAATAGCAATTATAATATCAAATGCGTAATAAGGTGGCCCGCATTTTACAAGTGCAATAACCCTACCATATGCCCAGAGTCATAAATTTGGTGTGAATATAGCGGATGCCTAAGAAAGAATGTCAGTATTATCAATGCAGCACTTTACGTCCAATATAAGTTAAAAATAAAGGAAGAAAAGATGGGTTTATCAAGCGGTCAAATGTAACTGTAATACGTGGGAGGGAAACAAAACAAGATATAAATATATGTCAGTTATAAAATTTTATACCAAAAAGCTGCATAACACTAGTTTTTTAAACATAAAAGAAAAGCAATAATAGAACCAAAATTATCTAATGCTTTTGAACATTTTCTAGCTTTTAGAAATTCTAGGCCCGGTTCATAAGGTTCATTTATATATGTATATATACTGAATTGGGAAACATGTTTTTTGTAGATCTGCAGTGAATTTGCACCGGAGCCTATTACATGAGCTTGGCCCTATTTTATCATCTGATAGTAATGTAATGCGAAATTATACAGGATATATTTCTTAGAGCACTGGTGCCTTTGTACTTGCTCTTTTAGCTTTTGCTAAAGATTCCAGTATATGATAAATGATCGGTTTCCAGAAATAACAACTTATTTCAGCAAGCTTAGCAATGGACGAGACAAATTCTTACTAAAACAGAAGCAGCTAAACTGGTCGATACCCCTGCCTAGACTAGCAGCATTTAAGGGGATAATTTTATGCTTTGTAGGCGCGATGAATAAGTTGACTTGCAGGCTTACAGCAGCAGTGCAAAGCAATGTCTAAATGTTTGGAAAGTTGATTTACAGCGCGTCGATCACTTTCACATGCTAATAAGGAAAGTCGAGTACCTTAGTGTTTAACAAGTATGTGATGCTCCACGGTTATATCCACGGACGCCAGCACATCTTTGAAGTACCTTCTTCTGGATTCTACGTGTGCCTCCGAATTATTGTCTTACATGTTTTCTGTGTGAATTGTGCACCAGTTTGTGCTTTTGATGTTTTCTTTTGACACTGCTAATGTGTAGTTATTTTCTGGCTATGTCCGGAGATCGCAATGATTGGCCTTAACTGCTGCCTGGGTTCGCCACCTTGGATTTGTTTGTGGCCTTGTCAACTAGTGCAACTGCATACCCCTGGGACCGACGCACAGTCACCTAAGTTCCATCAAGCGCTCTCAACCATTACAATGGTAAACTTCACTTGACTGATGCATACCGACAAGGAAGTCGGAAAAGTTATCAGTCATTCCACATGCTAAGCTAACGACACCAAGCTAAATGGCAAACATCGAGGAAGTGCACATCCGAAAGGGCTGCGAGCAAAGAGTAGCTGGGTGTCAGAAGTATGTAGTCGATTAGTCGCAACGAGACTGGACCTTAACGTGGTGCGACGGCTTGCGTACCTCATTGACCCATTGAGCTATACTGGGTGATGCCTCCGAGAATCTTGAGAGCTACTCCTACCAGGTTGGTCACTGGTGAGAGGTCAGGCAAACTCAGTCTCATGGTCCTCCAGGTTGGGGGTTTGAAATGGGATGGCGTCCATTTCTGTAAAACTAAATCACTGCCACCTCCCCGCTGCCTTGAGGACAGGATTTTGAGCCAAAGGCTTTGGATGACGACCCTAATCGTTCTCCTGTCTAGGTCTGGGCGCCCTGGCAGTATCCCAGCCCACATACAACCATGACATTTTCTTCAAACATAAACTTCATCCTGCATCGGGCGTCTTGCAAATTATCAAGGGTCGACTTATCTGCTGCATACAGCAGGGCGGATAAGCGAAAGCATGCTACTGCTGGCGCCTCCCTTCTTTCTTTTCCACTTTTTTCTCTTACTCCCATCCCGGCCCCTATTACTAACTTTCCTTCTATAATTCCCAGCTTAATTGACAGCAACCGAAGTGCTACTGGAGTAGTACCGCCTGCAGCCACCATCCCACAGCAACTATCAGACGCCTATCGGCAAAAGTTCCTTATAAGGCCACGCTGTCCCGTTTCCATGGCGACATTCAACGACCGCACTCTAAGAAAAACAGGTCAGCAGGCTGCGCTCGCACGCACCTTGGACACACAGGGTGTTGATGTGTGTTGTGTGTCCGAAACTAGGACTAATGACCCTAACGGGGTTATTGAATTGACTGCACCCGGCTTATCCTCTCGTTATTGGTTGCACGCATCCGTAGACGCCGATGCGGCACTCACGGGTCAAGCTGGTGTAGGTATCATTCTCAGCTCCAAGGCTGAGTCATCGTTGGTTGATTGGATTCCGGTGAACAGCCGTTTATGTGCAGCCCGTTTGACGACATCAGCTAAGGTGAATTCGTGAAGTAAAACAAAACGCTGTTTGTTTGTGATTTCTGCTTATGCTCCCACCGACTGCAGTTCTAATGCAGTCAAGGACACTTTCTATCACGAACTGAACGCGCTGCTACGCAGTGCTACTATTTCAGATATTATAGTACTTGCAGGGGATATGAACGCACAAGTAGGGCGTCTGAGCTCTTCAGAAGCTCAGCTGGGTGGTAAGTATGGACTTAACGCCGAACGGACTGACAACGGCGAGCGTCTGCTGCAACTGTGTGCGGAGCACCAGTTGTTTCTTACTAGCACTACTTTTAGACACAGTGGGCGCCGAAGTGCCACTTGGCGTCCACCTGTAGCTGGCCAGCGATGGACCCAAATTGACCACATTGCCATAAGTTACAGGTGGCGCGGTTCCATTCTGGATTTCCGCTCGTACTGGAATACCTGTGTCGACTCTGATCATGCCTTGGTGCGCTGTCGTTTCTCCATGAACGTTGCCGGTATGTGCACAAAGCGTCTCCCCCGATTGGCAACGGAGAAATTGTCCCAGCCCTGGGTCAGGCAAGCCTACCAAGAAGCACTGCATAGCGAACTCTCGCTGTCTTGTCCTAATGACATTGAACTTCAGTGGAATAGGATCTCGGCCACTATGCACGACGCAGGAGCATCGGTTTGTGGCACTATCAGTCGTCACCGCACCAGTCACTGGATATCCGAGAGGTCCGTGAACCTGTTGGAAGCTAGAAGGCACCTCCCGGCTGGTTCTGAACACAATGTGACCAGACGAGCTATTAGTCGTGAACTAAAGCGGAGCCTACGTGCTGACAAGGAAGCCTGGTGGACCACTCGGGCTCGAGAAATGGAGGAGGCAGGAGCAGTAAGCGATTCCCGGAAGCTCTTCTAGCTAATACGCACACTGTTCCGAGAAAACCAGGCGTCAGTGAGACAATCAGGGACAGCGCGGGTGCGCTGATACACAATAAGGAGCGCCGTATGGTTCGTTGGGCTGAGCACTTTGAAGATCAGTTCAGCTGGCCCCCTGCTCCCGGACCTCTTCCTACTCACGTGATGCAGGACGATCCATGGACGGTTAGTTTAGAGCCTCCGTCGGAGGCCGAGGTCCGAAACGCGATCACAGCCCCAATCGTTTTCGTGCCGCTGGCCCGGATTCCCTACCACCTGCACCATTTAAGGATGGAGGTGAGGTCCTCTGCAAAGCACTGACCTCCCTATTCGAACCTATCTGGAACGAAGAGAGTGTGCCGGCTAATTGGAGCGAATCGATTATAGTGGCAATATACAAGAAGGGCAGTCGCACAGACTGTTCTAACCAGAGAGGCGTCAGCCTAACGCCAGTTGTGACAAACGTACTGGCTTCGATTATCGTTCGTCGCCTCACTGCAGAACGGGAATCTTGGATTAATGAAGAGCAGGCTGGTTTTTGCCCAGGACGTGGCTGTATAGGCCATATATACACTTTGCGGCAGGTGCTAGAGCAGCGCCACGCATACCGCAGACCGACAATAGCTGTGTTCCTCGATTTCAAGAGTGCGTTCGATTCAGTCGATCGATCGATTCTGTACGAAATACTTGCGCGGAAAGTTGTTTCCACAAAATATGTGAACATCCTTCGTGCTCTATACTCGAACACTACAGGCCGCGGCAGGGTCTATGGTGCCCTATCGGACAGCTTTTCGACTACAAGTGGCGTTCGTCAGGGTTGCCTGATTTCCCCATTTTTGTTCAATTTCGTCGTGGATTCTATCATGGAGTGTTCCTTTGCGGAAACTCACGACGTAGGTGTTGAAGTGCTGCCTAGTGAAAGGTTAGTTGATCTAGATTATGTGGAAGATACCGTCTTGCTTTTCGACAATGTTGAGGCAGCACAATCAACCCTGAATAGCCTATCCAGAGTGGTCCCTTCATTTGGCATGCACTTCGCAGCTTCAAAGTGCAAAGTGTTGCTGCAGGACCACCAGCCACTCGATGAACCCTTGACGCTGCTAACGAGGAACTCGAGGTGGTTGATCAATTCACTTATCTTGGCAGCTGCATCAGCAATGATGGGCGCATAGAAACTGATGTAAGCTTACGCATTGCAAAGGCCAGAGCTGCCTTCTTGAACCTGCGTCATCTTTGGCGACAGAAGGGAGTTTCCCTCCGTCTGAAAGGCCGTGTATACAAGGCCACAGTGAGGGCCGTACTGCTGTATGGTAGTGAAAATTGGCCCCTTCGGTCTGAAGATATGAGACGCCTTCAAGTGTTTGATCATCGTTGTTTACGAAGCGTTGCTTGTGTCGGGTGGCACCAGCTTGTCCGCCATGATGATGTGCGTAGGCGAGTACTAGGTGGTCATGATCATGCAAGCTCCCTAGAACAACAGAAAGCACTGGCTACGCATGCCTGGTCACCGCTTACCCAGGAGGGCCTTGTTCATTCTACCAGGTGTAGGATGGCGCAAGGCTCGAGGTGGACAGCAGTTGACTTGGCAGAGGGAAATGAAGTCACTGACGACCAAACTGGGTGCCGTTGGTCCGTCTCGCCTTCCGGGTTGGAGTCCACGTGACTCACCTTGTGCTTGGCTCGAGACTTTACAGGACATGGCCCGCAACCGACACCAGTGGCGCGTCTGCTGCCGTCTCCTAATCGGATTGTCTGTTTAAAGTGTGTTTGGTGCTGAGTTATCTGCGGGGTAATGGCTGATTATGACGCGGGGCAGTGAAAGCCGCAAGGAAGCTGTCTCGCCGATGTCGTTTTATCTTTGCACGATAGCCAACTTTTTGTGACGGAATGTTGTCTACACAAGGTGTAGGCGCCTTGACCCTGAATGTTTGTTTAGGACATTAAGGTTTTCAGGTCAGTCTTCCTTCTCTCCCTCTTCTTATTCTTTATTTCATAGGTCCTCATGGTTGTTTCATATGGTCCTCATGGTTAAAATGGCTGATGTACTGCTGTTGATGATGATGATGAGTCGATTAATATAAGTAGGATTAGCTTGCTTGCAATTTTCTAAGTGGTACACTCCGTCGTGTGCCAGCTTATCCCGAAAGCATGTGCAAAAAATGAATAGCTTGTAACTTATCATTTCGTTCTGTATTACCTTTTCGACCATTCCATTCATCAAGTCTATGCTCGTTCGCTTGTTAACAGTAGTCGAGCAGCGAACAAGCACTTTGCTCATCTCAATGGAAGCAAGTCTGAGCCAGTTAAACATAGGGACATTTAACAAAAGAAACGGTGCGAAAGCTTTTGCTGCTGTTGCACAATCAGCCAACTCCCGATCGCCGTTATTTTCCACATCTTTGGCGGAACATCAGACGAAAATTGTCCTTAACTCCTAGAGGCAAACAGGGCCCGGAAAAACTAAAACAAGCGCCAACAGAAACGTGCTGGTAATTAACTCTTACCAGTTTTGATGACAACAGTAAGAAAAAGCACAAAACAGCCGAACATCGAACCTCAGCATCTGCAGCCCAAGGGACTATTGTCGAGTCAACTCCACCAAAATTGCAGCCACTTATTCCACGACTGTTGCAATGTTTACTAGAGCGTCCATGCTAACGGTCTATGCTGTTACAAACGCCACTAACTACAAGAGAGAGAAAAATAGTAAGCTATCACCATTGGTAGCAAGTCACGACAAGTTATCAACTAACCTTGTAGCCAAAAGCAAAAGAGATCTAACAGTAGTGTCATGATTGCTGAGTGCTTGAAACCAACCGAATCAGCAGATATCACAATGTAAGATAAATTATCCGACAATTTATATAAATAGAAGTCACTGTGCTATCTAAAGTAATAATAGCCAAACACGCAAACTTAAATGTTAGTACTCGCCACTTGGAGACGACAAGCTTTGTCGAGATAAGACTTATTAGCGTAACATTAGAATGCTTGACTGGTGAGTAAAACGTTCCGTTCTCCGCATACGCACTGCAAGATTTATCGTGTGAGACAGTCGAAAAGAAAATACGGAGAGGGACACATTAATTCTGATCGTCTAAAAATTATCATCGTCAATTTTGTGCCAGATCTTCCTTCACGCGTTAGTGAAGAGGACAGAAATAATGATATGAAAAATTGGTGATTAATCAGTGACACCGATTTACTGGAGAATGTTGTGGTACGGTCGCTCAAAATGTTACAAATCTCGCCAAGATAGAGAGAATACGGCCCGAATATCCCATAAACCTGTTTTAATTCGAGCAAACCGAGCCGAAAATGTTACATAGTGAGCTCAAACGTCAAAATGCTTTCCATCGGCAATTTGTTTACGGATTGTAGATGTTTCGTAATGTCGAGTTACGAAAACGCCTAAAAATGCAGAGCTACCAGTCATGATTGCTCCGATTCTGACGTAAATATGAATGAGTATCGGATCACGCCTTGGCCAAAGCAAGTTATGAATCAAAACAACGAATAACAGCCGAGCTCAAATCAGTCGGCACTCCCACACGCCAGATTTCCTTGACCCCCTGCGGTCCACTAGATACAACAAACTAGACTGCTTGTACAAGAATGCACGGGAAATCTTCAATATCCTGGTAGAACTGAATGATCGCCGAGTTTCTTAGAAATATGATATCGTCGACATCACGTGATTTGGTAACACACTGAAGTGACAGACGTGGAAATTTAGCTACATGGCCACTCACTCAATCGGAACGACAAAGCTACAAATTGAGAAAGTTATATTCTGCATTATTTAAGAAACTTAGAGTGTGAGGTCATGGAGGATTTAGCTTCACTGATTCCTGATTCAATTTAGTGCCACCTATAGTTAAGCGGCAGGAACACGTCTTATATTCATGGTGTACCGTACTCTTAACTTTAGATTTGAAATAGACTACTAAATTGCAAGTGCCCCACGGCGAACTCTACAAGGAACCTATACTCACATCCTGACCATCGGTGATTTCAACTTGCATGGTTTGGTAAATCTGCCATGAGCATAGAACAATTTAAACCAGATCTGCAGGAGCTTGGAACCAGTGTTGCACCTTATATTGTTGTCACTTCGCCCACTCGGTTCGGAACAGGTAATAGGCCAGTTAGCTTGTGCGCGCTAAGGAATAACATCTGATTAATGCGTGTGTTGTAGACTGCCAGTTATGTCGCAGTGATCGCGCAAGTACTTTTGCAACTACAGTCCCAAGACAGACTACCGAGTTGCTGACCAAGAGAAGGCACGTAATATCACATGCTACTACCGAGTAGCCCAGCTCGTCAGTGTCACAACCTTACCGTTCCTTGCCAAAGGCCCCCTATGGATGTCGCCTGGCTCGAGTTCGTAAGCCAGTTCAATCGGCTACTTACAGATGCTTCAGAGACACACGTTTGCAAAAGGTATGAAACAGTTTCTTACACAGGGATCAGAACTCGACAGTTGTTAGCACTACGCAACGGAGTGTGGCGACAGATTATATTCAACACCATAAAGATGATATAAGCAGGTAGCTCAATGAAACCGCTGCACCCTGCTTCTCAGAGAAGACACAGCCGCGCATCAGCAGAGCATGGCAAAATTATTCAGCGTCCATCACAAACTGCTGTGTATGCACTTCAACGGCATACGGGAGATGAGGCAAGTAGTTTCGCCACACACGACGGCTGATAGCCCAACACAGATGGCTACGAAAACAGCTGACGCGATGTGTATGTAATATTTTTCTACCTTCCAGAGGGTATTACCATCAGGAAATCCTTTAAATTTATTTTCCCGCCCCCAGGTCTCATTCACATCGCCCTTACCACCGAAGCAGTCTTGAAGAAGCTGACCATTTCACGCAAGCAGAAATATCCGGGTATCGATATTATTCTCCCAGTGGCATTCCGAGCATCAGAAATTCAAGTGACGGTCACTGCCTTAATTCTTCCAACGCTGCTAAGACCAACCTAGTTCCAGCTATATGGAAGCTTGAACAAGGAACACCCATTCACAAAGCTGGAAGTAGAATCAAGGCTTCAAACTACCGCCTCGATCATTTCTCCCCACACTGCCAAGTTGATGGAGTCCGTCAAAGCCGATGGGCTATTTAAAAAACACTAACATTATGTCTGAGCAGCCTGGCTTGCGTCGAAATCGATCTTGCAGAACGAATTTGCTAATATCACGAAGCAGCTAGACCATGTCAGCTGACGAAGGAAATGATGTTTATGCGATCGACCTATATTTCACCAAAGCTTTCGACCGTCTAGATCATCAACTAATGCTTTCCAAGTTACAACGTTACCGAATCGGAGATCTTTTTGGCAGAATCGACAGGTAACTCCTTCAGCGGCAATTGGTGGTCAGACTTCGGATCACCTACTCTGACCTATACAAGTTGAAGCTGGTGCGCATCAATGCTCGGCACTAGCTCCTCGATTGTTTGGTAAGTTTCAATGATCTTAGACTAGTAATTACATATAACTTCCTGCTGTTTGCCAATGATGTCAAGATTTGGCACACGTTTCAAAGACCTACTGAAGAACAGCTTCAGAATGACCTAGACACGTCACATAAGTGGTCAATCGGAAATTCACAGCAAATGAATGTGGCTAAAGGTAAGGTGCTCTTCAAGTGAAACGAAAGCAACCAATGTTACTGGATCAGGACGAAAGTGCTGCAGTCAGCTGTCACTGAATGTGAACTGAGCGTACTAGTTCTAGCTGATCTGGGTT
Organism: Dicrocoelium dendriticum; assembly: GCA_944474145.2. Taxonomy (NCBI): domain Eukaryota; kingdom Metazoa; phylum Platyhelminthes; class Trematoda; order Plagiorchiida; family Dicrocoeliidae; genus Dicrocoelium; species Dicrocoelium dendriticum. Next base: position 48,436,485 of record OX104068.1, on the reverse strand, counting down.
GTTAAAGGCAATTCACGAAAGCTTCAAAAAGAGTACCCAGCCTGTTGCGACGGGATATCGGAAAATAGATAGCGCTATTTGCAGGGAGATGCAAAGTGAGTATTTTTTTCCTCATGTCAAGCATGCCATTGAACCGTGGCACAAATTGCTAAAACACGACCTTAGTGCTTTGAAGCAGCTTCAGCATCCTGCATAGAAGTACAATATCGCAATGTGCCATTGTCCATACGAGGGAAGGCTGGAAACATTGGGGGGTATAGAGCAGACGTTATTGCCGCTTACAAAGTTAGTTCATAATAACGAACCTAATTCTACACGATCTGCAACATGTATGCCGATGTTTACTTCAAGTAAGCTGTTATACCAACTTAAAAGATTTCACAGTTAAACTGAAAGGACAGTAGAGTCGATTATATTTTCCCAGGAATTTCGTTTCCATCCATGAGTCACCCACAGAAAGCTCTCCAGAATCGGTCGTTTCCGCGCCAAAACATCCATATTTAAAATAGCTTTTGATAACAGCGCTTACTCCCCACAATTTGTTACTTATCAGTACATCTCCATCCTACTCCTGGAATACACTTTTTGTTCATTTATGGTCGTATGTTTGTGCTATGACACTACATGGATCGCAAGACTAGAGCGAAGCAAACGATTAGTGTCAAATCAGACTGGGATTGAGTTCCAAGGTGTTTGAAAGCTCAAAAGCGATGACAAAGGCAGCTACATATGACCAGAAAAGAACACCAAAGATACATCAATAAACGAGCTTCAGCAGTCTAAAATGAAAAGGTAAGTTCACAATGGGGAACTAAGTAAAATTATCAGTAGGCCACTGTAGTAGTATCGGCCGTATGTATCGTTTATGTACATCTAATTCCAGCTTCAGATGGCGATGGATATTATATATTTGCTGACTTCGTGAGGGAAGTGTATATTTGGAAGGTAGATGAATTTAAAATCATTCTTAGACACCGGATAGCCATATTCAAGAATGTGCGAGCGAGGTGCGAGTAAACAAACTTTCACAGCGCAGTGCTCTTACAGCAAAGAAGGAGTTTAATCCGATCTCTAGCATTCAGGGCGGGCGGTATTTGCACTCCGGATATCGTCAACGATAACCTATAGCGCATCAGTGAAGCTTTCTTGAAAATGGTTACTCCGATACGTTTATCATGAAGCGTATACAAGAACGAAAGCGAAAGCCACCTAAGAGCACTACACCTAAGAAGGATCTGTTGACACATTTGCCATTTAGGGGCGATGCTGCGGCTGATCTATTATCTCGACGTCTGTAAGATGCTGTTGAGAAAAGCGGCTTCGCAACTCGAGTGGATAATGGTTTACCACAACAAACCATCGCTTGCAAAACCCTTGTTAAATAGTCTGCCCTCGTTGACCCGGTAAATGCTCGTTTCTCAATATTCGTGCTCCCATGGTGCATGACACAAGGGTCGCAAAACGAGACGTCTACCCCGGAGGATTCGCCGGCACATCCCAGCGTGCTTTAACATAGGCGAAATGAGATCCTAAGACAGCTCAATCATGTCGCACCTTCTCGAATATGGCTATACGGTGTCTAAGAATGATTTTAAATTCATCTACCTTCCAAATATACACTTCCCTCACGAAGTCAGCAAATATATATTATCCATCGCCATCTGAAGCTGGAATTAGATGTACATAAACGATACATACGGCCGATACTACTACAGTGGCCTACTGATAATTTTACTTAGTTCCCCATTGTGAACTTACCTTTTCATTTTAGACTGCTGAAGCTCGTTTATTGATGTATCTTTGGTGTTCTTTTCTGGTCATATGTAGCTGCCTTTGTCATCGCTTTTAGCTTTCAAACACCTTGGAACTCAATCCCAGTCTGATTTGACACTAATCGTTTGCTTCGCTCTAGTCTTGCGATCCATGTAGTGTCATAGCACAAACATACGACCATAAATGAACAAAAAGTATATTCCAGGAGTAGGATGGAGATGTACTGATAAGTAACAAATTGTGGGGAGTAAGTTTTGTTATTCAAAAGTTTTTTAATGTGGACGTTTGACTGTTTAAGCTTTACATTAGATTTTCTTTGGTGCCCTTTTTGCCCTTCGTAGCTGCATAGAGTCACCCATTTTGACCTTTCAACAATTTAGAAATCAATACTTGCCTGATTTGTCTCTTACCTCACATAAGTTTTCATAAGTAGTTGTTCTGTTCAATTGAAAATTCCTTTTCAGAAACGCAAATAACCCATTGCTGTTTTATTTTTTGAGGAACTTGCAAAGTCACCTAACGTGATATAATAAGCTTTGCATCTTAACCCGTATATATTCATTTTTAACACAATATTGAGCCTTGTTTGTTGTCATCTTATAAGATGCTTCACGCGTAACAGGAAATGTAAGTCTTAAATTTGTGCTACTTTTTATATTAAAAGTCCCTAATATCTAGATTATCTGATAACACAGCTTGTGTTTATATGTAGCGTAAACCGATTTTGCTCTGCTACATCCTAGTGAACCAAAGAAGTGTTTCTTGCGTTCTCCTCAAATGTTTACTGTATGCGTGCCATGGGTGGTACAAACTGAATTGGACAACACAGGCTAACTATTTGAAGTGTCGTCGTGATTTATCCTTATGCTTCGTTTAGACAACTTGTATCCATCCAACTTGCGGCCTTTATGGGGAGACTCGTGTGATTGCATATGGTATATAATGATCGGTCGCCTCAGGTTTCACCAGCATAAATCATGACACATATATTATTATTAGCCCCGTTATTTTAAGTAACTTCTCGAATCGGAGTCTACATGGGATCCAATCTATTCTTTGAATTATGCCTGTGACATAAATCTCGGCTTGCAGCTAAACATGTATTCTGTATATCGCATGAATAAAAGATATGAGAGCAGCGCCGAACAAAATGTTGCGTCGACATGGAATCAAAAACTGTTGGCGCATAAGTCATGTCACATCAAGTTCCATAGCACAAAATTTGGACAGGAAATTTGTTGCTATGGTAACCGTTACAAATGATTCATCACGCGCTCACAGGTGTTTGCAAGAATACTCAAATGATAATTTCTAGCTAGATTTCCATTATTGCAGGTCAAGGTCCATAGATCCTGACATGCGTTGCATTGCGGTTCACGAAAAATCTAAAAAAGAATTTGGCAATCCTCCGCATATGGAACGTTCATATTATACCGAATCGCATTGGTAGCTCTGTTTCACTCTTTACTGGGAAAATTTCTTCCTCACTGCCGGGAAGATTATTGACAGAGTTTGCAAGATTGATCAGTACCACAAGTGACTTATAATGAAATAACTGTGAAGATCCCCTTTATTTTCGCTATAAAGACAAACAAGCATTTCTCATATGCAGTAACATTTAGATTTGCACATTTCCATATATATATTTATTTATATATTTATATATGTATATATATATAAGTTGCGCCAAAGAACCTCGATAATAGTCCACTATTCCTGAGATCCAATTAATGCATTATTTCAAAGGAATGTATTATCAACTGCTCAAAAAATTGTTCATTATTTTCCTACAACCATTGTTAAAGACAAGACAATTTTGCATGACATTCGGATCAGTCAAGATCAAACATGTAATAGAATTTTGAAAAGCACGGTAAGAAGACGAAAACTGGTAGATGCATGCATTTCGTATTGTCTCCTCAGTACCATTGACAATAACCGGTATGCAATTATATACTTAAATATGTGTGTGACCGAATAAACATAAGGTGAAAAATGAATGACGGAAGTTCCACACCTATGTCTACGGCAGTCTTAAGCTGATAAATAATTGCTTTTGAACACACCGGGCCGGCTTCATCCGGCTTAGCGCAACCGCCTCGGCGAAACGGAGGAAGCGGGGATTAGGGTGACGTAATACAAGTGTGAACGCTGATCCGAGCTCTATCCGGTGACGCGTAGTCAGTAGGTGTTTACCTATTGAGGAAGCTGGCGGTTTGCGCAAGCACGGAACTTCAGTGGGACAGGGATTCTGCTCAATTTCACGTGAAACCCACCTTGACACGTGTTCCTTTATTCGGGAAGTCAAAGACAGATTGGTTCTGCCTATGTAACTGTCTCCGCAGTCGCATACGAATTTGTATATGCAGTGTGAGTTGGCCCCTATCGGTTGAGCTTCCTTCGTTGGAGGCACCGGCAAGTTACAGGTTCTATTGATGACCACAACCTGAGCAGCACAGTAACTTCTCTGCGTAGCAGAGATTAAACGTTTCGTGGTTTTCAATACAGTAAAGTCACCCTTGAATGGCAACTCGATATAGATCTTTTTCTTGGCTGCCGTATGCACCAAGTCTTTCGGGCCTCGCTGTTGGCTGTGTCTCTCAATCAATCTTATTCGGTCTTACACATATTTAAGTATATAGTTGCATATCGGTTATTGTTAATGGTACTAAGGAGACAATACGAAATGCATGTAATGGAATGACAAATAAAATATTGTACTTAACGTTACCTCTGGCCTAACTGAATTTGTAAATATTCCGTTTATTTACGATAAAACAGCAAAATTTCTCTTGTTCAAACTATGTTTTTGACCTGTACGAAAAATGTGCTATCAAAATGTACCGCATAATTAACTTTGGGAAGTTTGTAATTGGAATATCAACGGAACCGTTCCGGAGTTGTTTTAAGTCCTACTGCTGTGAATGCTCGGCTGCGCAAAATGTTGATATGAATCTCGATTAACCATGACGCAGTTTATGGTCAATCTGGTCAAAGGTATTCGAGCTGTAGCAGAGTGTGCCACAAACTGGCAGCTAGGTTGTGGCTATGGGTTATTTACTACTCAAGCATCAAGAACTTCCACGGAACTGTCCTGTGTCTAGTGTTTGACATAGGTCTCAGTAACGATGGATCCGATAAAAATGAATTACTTGATAATATTGTGCGTACGGGTAAATTGGCGAAACAAATGGGCAATACACAATTATAGCAGAACACAGGTGGTATATTTCGCATCTACAGACAGCCTAGCCTGAGCACCAGGTCATTTCAAATGCTTTGGAGTTGAAAATAGACGCACTTTACTCAATAAACATAGTCCGAGGAGCTGGAAATACTACTGATAGAGTCGATAATGAACATTGCCAAATATTAATTGCTGAATCAATAACTATATTAACATTAAATAAATTTGGTCCTGTTTTCCACTTGGTAAAATGGCTTAAAACGAGCAGCATGAAAAGCGTCTGAAGACAGATACCTCTGGGTCGAAAACAACAAAATACCTCATCCAGAATCAGCAACAACTGGAGCAACTATAACTAACATGTGAATGGCATGTGACGCGCATCATTTGGGAATGTTTCTTGCACGTTGTTTCACTGGAATGTTATCCCCATTACGTACAGACTCGGTTTAATGTCGCTATAATCAGTGCAACCTGATATAAAAGGTAGTCCAATGTTTAGAGATTAACCTGGCGTTTAATACCTCTGGACCAAAAACATATGGTTACAGCATTAGAAGCATTTTTCCGAGGAGCAGAAGTACGATATCGGTTTGGATTGGTGTGTTGATGGCAGGCACACTCAGCGTTAGTCTACTAACCAATAAAACATTTAAGTAAGCACTAGTACTTTTAACCGAACCACGCCTTATTAAGATTATGATCAGTCGCTGAATTCGAAACACCTTGAAGAGTGAACTCTGGTAATCCACCGAATCATACGTGGGGTTTACTGGGGATTTATATGCTAAGAATATCCCCAGATAGCGCTAAAATTATGTAGATATGATAAATGCAAAACATAACCTGTTTTTTCGTTGCAATCTCTTTAGGCTGTACTACAATAGCAAATTATATAGGGCATAAGTTTACCACGAATAACGATATGAATTTAGCTTGTAGCTCAAATATTTGTCGCACAAATATTTGTAGTTTATTTTGCACGCAATTGACTGCCTTCCAAAGTATTGTCAAACAACCGTGCTCTATTTTTTCAAAAATAGTATGTGCCCATAATGATAGTTCATTTACCTGCTGGTTCAACGGTGAAGATTCTGTTAGATTTGCCGGGCTGTGATCTGATTCCAAGACTTCTCGTATTGAGAATCAAAGTTCCTTGCAACTTTAGACAAAATCCTCAAAGAAAGCCACACTAGGATGAGGACTGCATTTACATTCAAAATGATTTTATTATCATTGTGGGCGTCATTTATTTATGATCCCCAATGGAATTTATAATTATAACTTTTCCGTTTACAGTTGGTAAACTAGCAGTCATCCATCTGGAGACCGCATGAAGCACGCGTACAATGCATGCGCCAATTCTCACATTATTCGAGATGGCATGACTAAACGTATAGTTACTGCAGTACAATGGAGGGAACATTAAAAGTGTCTAATCTGATTTTATCCGGCCGGAACATATTGTTGTATTTGGTAACCTTGAATACTCTGCTTAGTAATACTCATCGTTTCATGGTACCTCATAAGAAGTAGCTTGATTATCTTAAGCATAACTGAATTCATACGACGTTCTAATAATTCGGTGTGTTCAAAATGTAGTTTTCGCTATCAATTCGTGTTGAGAATCAGTCGTTTATTTGCATTAACTTTGATGCAACTAAGCCGAGAATAGAGCGCTGTGTAAGATGACCGATCACTCATCTCTGATAATTTTAAAGTGCATCCGTGCACAACACTTGACTAGACAGAATTGTTTCAAAACCTAAAGTATTGTACGACTGGTATAATGATGTACAAGCATAGCATGCTTCGCTTTGCATCTACAAAGTCTACCCATGCAACCTTAAATGCGTGATAGTGTGTACTTTGGCTATTAACTATGCCATTATTTTGCAACTTCCTGTTGCCTTACAAGTGTAGCGATGGGTAAGATGAATACGGTTACGAACACATATTCATGGCTACATTGCTGTTAAGCTTTCTATCTCCTTTCTCTTTAATTTTGTTAAACCTTTATTGCAAGACGACTAACTATTATGTTAGTGGCATTAATATATCTAGCCATCTTACCCTGTGTTTATTGGCTAGTTACGCTTTCGATTATCAATAACCATTCAAGCCCATTTGTATCTTGTGTAAATCTGTTTCTCCCTCTCCGTAAATCCACCCTATAATTGCCGAAATTTGATCTAAAACTCGTGATTTTTTGAATTGAGCAAATGTCAGCGTATTTCTCGGATTTACTACGTTTCTAAAGGCGACTTCTCTTCTTATGGGCTTCCGCTTACTGTCATCTTCTGGTTGCAAGTCGCTTTCGACTTGTTACTTTATGCCCACGCAACTTCGACTAGGCCTGCATGTTGAGCAATCTCTTTTCTCCTCCCGTCTTTTTTGGTCTCTCAGTCTTTCGATCTATGTTTACATTCCGCCTATCGACAAAAGTAGTAGGTTTCTGTGTTAACACCCGCTCCAGCTCAATACTTCCGTCCATACCTTATTGTAACCACTGATTTTAGTATATTGTTGGTTCACTACTTATTTTTAGTATATAGGAAATATGCAGGCTCAGGGAAATATATCAAATTGTAACTTTGCTTCGCGGACGAAGAAAGCTTTTTGCACAAATCCACCTATATTGACACGTTGTGGAATAACGGGCGCAGCAAAGTGTAGAGTCAGGAAGGTACCTAGAAGGAAGTTCGCAACTGGCTACAAGTTTCTATGTTCGAACTGCTAAAATATCTACAAGTAGCTTCCTTTTAAATGGCTCGTTTACGTCGCGTTGTTTTATCAACACACGTATTTCCACCAATTGATGATTAATTGCTTGCCCTGTTTTTGGCTTGTTTTACCAACCATATAGGCGGAAAATGAGCTTGACACCAGCGATTTTTCCAAAAAAATAATTTTTGTATATTTAATGGACTAATAGCAAAATATCGAGAGTGTAGCGTAGCTTGTATGTTTCTCTACCATAAGCGATTACTTTTTGCTTCACATTTAGCTGGCTTTGCGAGGGGTGTTAGGCAGGTAAGCGACCAGGTTGTCCGTCATGGCACTCTTTACATTGGAACAATGTATATTATGGCTAAAATAGTTTACGCTTAACAGATTCTGTATTATGATTATAATGAAAATCCAAAATATGGAAAATGTTATCAAAAGGGTGTTTATACCGGTGAACACACTGAGGTATACGTAGTGGTAGGTACAACTCCAAGGTAAATCCATAAGTAATGACGGCAAAATGGAGATTGGTGAAACTCTTCTCACCTGATGTACATGTGTGGGAGGCAAAAAAGTGGCACGAAATCCATAATTTGGCCGCCAATGAAATCGATTATAGACACTTGAGTGCATTCTTATAGAATGATTCATGACACATGGTGCGACGAAATAATTGCACAGTCAATTCGGGATTTGAGCTTGGCCAGCGTGAAGCACATATGGTAGATTCGGGTAGGGCATTTCAGGTTTTGCAAAAGTCTATAAAAAGGAAATTCCGACGGCATTCCAAACGACTGCACCGCCCTGCCAGCATGAGAAGGTCAAATTTAGCGAGTAGCGGCACATGCGGTTGGGATCTAACAATATAGTAAGTCGAAATGAGTTCCGCGCACAATCGCCGATATTGTCCACCGATGAGCCTGAGCACTTCAAAACTTAGTTCCACGGCAAATTTAGACAAGCTTGACATTTTTGGGATATCACCAAGGTGGTGATATCATTTCTCAGCCATAGCTGCCAGACCTGTATTGCTTATTTCACATGTAAACGGATGTAAAAGCCGAGAAGCTGTTGAGAAATCGAAGGTTAGAATCGCCAGAATACATGCTTAAGGAGGCCCCCCAATTGCACTTCTCTTCATGAAGTTGTTCTAGCCTCATTCGAAAATCCGAGGTTGATCTGGACCAAAACTACCAGGTCCTTCAAGCCGAAAAATTTTGTAAGCTCCTTGTTGTCGAGTTTCATGGAGTATACTAACTTGTGCTGTAATTACAGCAATCTACACGTGTCCACATTGAATCTAAGTAGATTCCGGATTGACCACGCCTATCACCTATCCAGATCAACTTGAAATACTGTGATAGCATCTGGTGAATAGATGGCCTTCCACACGTTATTCTCATCGATAAAAAGCAGGCAGTTTGAGCTTAAACGCTTGTGATATCGCTAATATACGTCAAAAATAATCGCGGTCCAAATATTGATAAATATGGTACTCCGCATTTAAATGGGATAAGATCTGATAGCGATTCACGCACTTTTACTTTCAAGCGCCAGTGTAGTAGAAAGCTTCTGATGCTTCCTAGAAGATCACCCATACTAAAGAGCTGGAATTTGGGGAGATAATGTTATTATGGAACCGGTCTAATGACTTGTTATTTAGGTATACTACTTCAAATCCTGTGCCTCAGTCTACTGCTTCACTCCAGCTAGATCGTTCTGGTAGTATATTCGTTGTGCGCGATCGATTTTGCCGGGAAGCATGGTGTTCCGGTGGCTAGTAGTAAAATTGTTCCAGATATGCCGTTAGCTTATCTGAAGTTACAGCTTCCATAAACTTTGAAAGAACCGGTAGTACGTTTATGGGACGATAGTTTGCTGAACTGGAACGACTACCTCCCCTGTGAATTAGAGTAATCATTCCAAGTTTCCACATATCGGGCACGTACATTTCTCCAAAACAATTTGAGAAGAATCAAGCCAAATACTCAGCTAAGCTCTCTCTTACTGCCGCTAGCAATTTAGCGTATTTCTTAGCAACTCCAATTGAGCTGGGCTTAGCAAACTCAACAGATTTATTAATTCCGCTTTTGTTGCAATATGTGTGTGTTGGGTGTACAAAAACCATTTTCATTTGGTTATGTGGTCAGTGAGTGCACTGAAATGTTGCAGCAAATTGTAAGTGCAGGATATTTGTTGCCTCCATCAATGTCCGCGTTGGTCCGTCCGCTGTATGAAGAGGAGGAATTCCCCATTTCCCCTTCCGTTATTTGTTGACCTGTTATTACAGAAGCTTGCCATTTGTGTCCATACGCACTGCCAGCTTCTAATTTTACACCATACTATCGTTGCAAACATGCTGGGTGGAGTGGTTACGTTATGTTGCGTAGGCCATCCGTGTTTAGGTATTCAGAAAGTGTCTTGTACGGAAGCTTAACCCAAAGGCTGCACATGATCCGATCCCAGCTGTCCCCCGATCTAATCAGACTGTTTAACTGCCCAGGTAATCATCATTGAGTTAAGCACTAATGAACCATATAAAACAGTAATTACGAGACACATGTGGAACTCCTGAATCTTGATCCCGTCGTATCAGTACTACCTAGTCATATCCACGACCTAGTTTTTTATCCGCCTACTTGGATTAGCTTAGGTCGTGTCAACTGTCGTAGCCAAATTGGCAATCTCAGCAGATATCCGTGCGATTCTTTAACAAAAGCAGACGCAGTTCAAAGACACCCAACTCCGCTTACTTGATACTCTGACTCCTACCGGTTCGATGATTTCCAAGGACAAAGCACCGCATGATGAACGAAACAATTCGGAGCCCACTGTGTCTACAATGCAGTTTTTAACACAGGTTTGTTCTCGTGTTACCATGAATCCTATTTCAAACGGTATGATAACATATTTCGGGTTGAGTTCGGTGACAAACACGTTGCAAGCTAATCACGACCGTTTTGCAAATTATATTTTGCCAATACACCCAAGTAATTTTCATTCGGTAATACGGTTCATTGTCTTACACAGAGTTCGATGAACGTTCTTTACTTTTCAGCACATGTTATCGTTGTAAAAATTGCCAAAAACGCAATGGATGACATTACCTATGCAGATACAGGCAACTGAGAGTGTGAACGCGTTATACCGACATGGATGACAGAGACGTAGTTCAAGTATCCGGTGTTCACCTGCGGTCTACAGTCTCTATCAGAAGTGGACATCCGCACACCACTTCTCACCAAGCGGAGCAAGACCCAGACATCAAGTTGCAGAAGAAGGATGAAGAATGTTAACGCCTGCTTAACATAAAGCGTGTTTGCAGTATGATTGTACAGTGGCAGATCAAAATGATGGATATAAGACCGGTTAGATCAAACCAGCATGAGGCCAAAAAGCCGCCTGCAGCATGTTGAAACCGTGGCGCATAGCACTGCGTATCACAGTGTCCTTTTCGCTGACATCGGTGAAATCAATGTCAAGGTTTTAGTCATAAAGATGGTTTCTGCAATCCAAACAACTCGGGTTAATATGACATTTGCAACAAACGACCTTCCAGGGCACCACAGAAGAAGGCTAGCCACAGCATTGTTGCTACCCATCAAGTTAACGCGATATTGCAGAGGCGCTACCTCACAGGGATTGTTTATGCGTATCCCGCAAGTTCAGTTAGACAACGGATTGGAAATAACTATCATTTAACAATCCATTTAGGAAGACATTGAACTTTATCCAGTGTTGCTGACTCAATAAAATACCCTAAGTTTATAAGGAATTACTCCCGGACTAGTCGATTAATTAAGTTGTTTGGTACACTACAGTGAGCACACATTTGAATTTATATGTTACCTTACTAATCAGCAAGGGCTGAACATTCGTGGTATTGACTACCTAGATAAGCTCAAACTTTGGAGTATTCCTTTGATAAATTGTGTAAACTGACATTTGGTATCAGCGTCCCACTAGTAGTTATCAGTACGGGGCTTCTGCAGACGGTTTCACAACGGATGTTTCAGTGATACGCCGTAGGTTTCCAGGACCGCATCGAACCTTTCATCAAAATATAGACCTAGTTACGGTTTAGAACAGATGCCAAACCCACTTTCTTTCCTATACGTCAGTGTCCTATTCCGCCCCAAACATTATTGAGCAACAGCCTAATCGTCAAAAAAAGCAGATGTCATACAGCTGGTCGATAACCCTGACTGAGCTGCTCCTGTTGGGGTAGCAAGAAATCCCAATGGCTCCACCCGTGTAGGTGAAGATTTTACACCAGTTCTTCATGAGGCACTTCAGAAACACAAGTATCCAGGCAAACCACATCTCAATGTAATCGACGCTGTGGCCAAAGATCATCCCAATGTTGACCTCAAACAATTATTTAACCCCATCAGTCAACAGCGTGTTAGGTTTTCAGTCGTTTTGGTATGCCCAAAACACTTGTGACCGACAATTAACAACCTAGGAGGAATTTGCGACATTCTGTCACTTCAATGGGGGGATACATTTGTGAACACCACCCTCCCACCCTCATTCTAATAGCCTGGTGGAACATTTTGTTGGCACTTTCTAGCGTGAATAATGCCGCAAGAAGACGAACACTGGCAGATGTCAACATTTCGTATTGTCTCTTCAGTGCCAACACAATAACATGAAAATATATAAGACGACAGGTAGGGTGAGACCGGAACAAGTTAGAACAGGGTAGAGGGGCAGGCGTGACACCCCTACGCCCAGGGTAGCCGTAGGCTTACGAACAACTGTTTATGCACACAGAGTGCGGGTTTGATACGGCTGATCGCGACTGCCTCTGCGAAACGTAGGAAACGGGTGTTAGTAAGTCTTAACACGATTGTAAACATTGTGGCCGGACCAAACTGGTGACAGGTGGCCAGTAAATGCCTACGCATGGATGAAGCAGGTAGTTTACGTGAACAGATGGAATGAGCAACCGAGGACTGGGTGATTTGACGCTGCAGCCATTTAGGTACATGTTCCTTATTCTGGAATTCAACGATCGATTGGTACGGCGGATGTAGTGTGTACCACAACTACAAGTAAATTGGTAAATGCAATGTGAGTTGGCGCCAATAGGTTGTCTTTCCGTCACTGGGGTAACAGGTATTCGATTAGTCCGGTTGATACCGACAGTTTCAGCAGCATAATAAGTTCTCTGGACTGTGGAAGTTATGCGCTTCGTTGTCCTCATATTGGCAAAATCTCCCTTAAATGGTAGCTCGATGTCCTTCTTTTTAGGCCCTGCCAACCTTCTGCCCCGGCACCCTCGCCTGACTATGTTTGCTGATGAATCTACTTGGATAGCCATTTTCAACAGCGTATCCTTGAGCGAGTTTATCTCATCATCTAAACTATCGGTAGTGCATATTTTCCTTGCACGGTTGAATAGCGTCCTGACTAAGGTCCGCTTGTACTGCTTGTTCCGGTCTCACCCTACCTGTCGTCTTATATTTTCATGTTATTGTGTTGACAATGAAGAGACAATATGAAATGTTGACATCTGCCAGTGTTCTTCTTCTTACGGCATTATTCAAGTTACTAAAGGGATATACTTGTTTCAACTTTCTAGCTTGCCCTCATTCTAAGCGGCTTATTTACCAAGCATTTCGCAAGATGGAAGACGCCAGCTAACTCTGGATTCCCACCCGCTAGTTGTTTACCCACCCTATGCCCCATGGTTACTTGCTTTCCCGACCTAAGTGTTATGTAACTCACAAGATGAATAACATAACCTAAGCTATCTGTTCACCCAATTAATGTGTCATGGTTACATGCCATGATATAGCCATTATGGAACTAGCAAGCTGCATGTCGCGACTTTAGTCTGGATGACCAAAGCGGATGCCTGCCCCAATTAATGAGTGCCGGCTTACTGAGTATCCCCATATGAACTCATATAGATGTTGCCATAACTTCACCTCTCACTGTGGAGTCCGGTTACATTGTGCAACCCGTCCTGACCAACCTCCCCACACACACATCAGACATTAATCATCCTCTCGCCCTAGTGGTACGCACCTCATGTTTCGCCCACCACCAGTTTTTGACTGAGAAGAGTCACCCCAAGAGTTCAGCCCATCGCGTCTCGTTTCGCAATTTCTATAGCGAAGCAATGAATCAAGGAGTAAAGGACCTACTATAAGAAAGGTAATAGTCTTATCGTGGACTCGGTATCGCGTGACACTTCACTACGGTGGCAATTACTATTTGCATTCCTTCTGAACATAGTGAAGTCCGCTTGTTTCGGAGCTGATCGGGTATTTTTAAAGTATGTACTACTCTATTTCAATTACTATTTGAATCGTGCGGTAGTTAACGTCCTGGCTTTCTTTCTTGGTTGGAGTTGGGAGTTTTAACGTGTCACTCGAGCCCCCATAGCGAATTTGTCTCTTATACTTATCAAAGCTTAAGGGGACGATCCTAAAGACATGTGCCTCAAAACATTCCCTATGTTGTATCGAATTACTCCACAAGACGCGTGGAATGGTAGGTTTTTCTCGAAAATGCTATTTGACATACAATTAGGTCCGTTTGGGAAGTATCTACATTAACCCATCTTGAAAATTACAGATGTGACACAACTCCAGTAAAGTGAGACTGAGCAGAATCCGCAGCTCTCTGGCCTGTTATGGGCAAGATGTTTTCGTCTATGCAAACACATGGGCCCAAGAGGCATTTACCAGACAGATTGGTCGAGTCGCCTACCTACTAGAGGTTAATGGCGAAACGTGGCACTGCCACATGAACCAGCTCAGATTCCGCTCCAGGAGTAATCATTGTTTACCTCACCTTAACACCAACCTTGTTTTTCAAATTGTACTAGGGAACTTCTCGTTGCCGAAACTAATAGAAACCAATTCGGATCGAGTGGAAAATGCAAGACAGGAGCCGGTGCCAACATTAGATAGATTACTCAGACGCCCAGTACGGGATGACTAACTATCGATTCCATTCATGAAGACTCAAGGATTGGAGGCTACAGGCAGACATGTCAACAAAAGATGGAGGTATCATATACGGAAGCTTAACCCAAATGCTGTAATGATGCGATCCCAACTATCCCCTGAAACATTCAGACTGCGCCACTGCCCAGCCAATCACCAGTGCGTTAGCCATTAATGAGCCGTATAACTCACTAATTACGAGACATATGTTGAACTCTTGAATCTTTATCTTGTTATATTAATACTACCTGGTCCTCTCCGCGATACATTCTTTATCCAAATACTTGGAGTAGTAGTTTTTAGAGATGCCAAAATGAGCTTCGCAGCAATGAGACCATGTTTCTCGATAGGAAAGTTTTAGCCGCTGGATCTTCGTCAACCATAAATATAAAAAGCTGACGAAATGGTCCCAAACACTAACTGATGCCTCGTCAGGGAAGAGGTCCAGTTAGTTGTTTCACATATTTGAGCGTAGCTTTCAATCCTTTTTGCTGTGTTGATAATTTCCACGAGATATTCTGTGTGGCAAATTTATTCGAAGATTAAGACTGCATTGTGGTTGTGGCCCAAGATGATGTCTACGATCATTCTCTTGCCTATTAGTTCTGGTAAATTTCCAAACCAGTATTGACGGCTTATCTTTCTATCGGTATCAGGTAGGAGTTTTGATGACGCGACACATTCCGAGTGCCGCCTTACCGTGCGGCCGCACTTTAACTCGTCTCTCGCTTTGCCCTCTGTGGCGACTCCAACTCTCCCCACACAATCTTGCGCTTGCGCTCGTTCGAACCAGTTTGACGAGCTCTACTCAGTGCTTTCCATCTCCTGGATCTAACCTATGTGGATTACACACTTGCTCCAGTTCCCAGTTTTCGGCATATTCTTTGCCGAATTCCACTTGTGTAACTACAAAACCGTTCTTTCGGAAAAGGTTTTGGTCTCATTCGGAAGAAGAAGATGTGGACTCTCCAACTACGCGGCAACCATGCCTGTAAGTTACAGCACAACAAAATTACAGCCCTTTTGCTCCGCTCGTCAACCGAGCAGCTCTTGGGACGCTTATCAGCGCTTCACCTGCATCGTCCCTTAAGGCAGGCCGATTAACACACGCTGCCGCTTTGTGTGGGTGTGGGTGTAACACTGCGAATCGATTGATCGCTGAATCCGACAGTCTGCGCGTTACGACTTTCATCTGCCTTCGCCTGACCTTGGTTCGGTTGGACAACTATCTATTCGTGTGATTGTTCTGACCTGTTCCTGCGTCACCCCTAGCTTACAGTACACTTATCAAGGTGAGCGCTTAGATAGGCTTTGCTGTAAACAATAAGAGGACGAGTAACATGCCAATGGTTCAACGTCGCCTATGTTGCGCAGACAACTGCAGTAAACTGCTTAAGATCAGTATTACCTGTTCTAGCTGCATTAGATAAACTGTCCGCAATGTGTAGGCAAATCCGTCTAAGAAGTGAGATAGACAAAGCAAGTTGCTGACACAATTTGGTTTTGCCCAACATTCCAGTGGTCAACTGTTTATCTTTGCTCATTAAAAAATGTGATCGAATGACTGAAATAATCGCGCAATTTGTAAAAACTAAGATCCCTCCCCCGGAGGTAAATACGGCCACGATAATATATCACCCAGCCAAAGTAAGCTGAGTCTAAACCGAAGAAAAGAGCTAGGCGCTCCAACCGCACTGCAGCGTCAGTGACTCTTGTAGCATCCGCACGCACGCACGCACGCACGCACGTACGCACGCACGCACGTACGCACGCACGCACGCACGTACGCACGCACGCACGCACGCACGCACGCGCAGACGGGACGTGCAAGCTTGGCCGATACAAGGTCACTGGACCTTAGCGACTCAGCTGAGACTTGAAAAACACACAGCATAAGCATCACGTGCACCACGGCCGATGACTGGAACGCGAGGCTGACTACAGGCTACACGAGTGAACAGTGCCTTGTGCCCCACCGTAATACAGTGTTAAATTGTGTCAATCTATTGTCACTTTTGACTATCTATTTTCCTACCTAATCTGGGAGTTTTCATTATTATTTGTTGGGTCGTTAATTACGTAATAATACGCAACCGTATTTTCCTATAAAACCCCAACAAATATTGGTGACCCCGACGTGAGCTAAAATGGCCTCCGAAGACAGCTATTTGATGTCCTCTGTATCACATCAACCAACGCACAGAATTGACACTGTTTCAGTCAATCTCCCGCCGTTTTGGCACCATGATCCAGCAATCTGGTTCTGTCAGGTCGAAGAACAATTCCATCTCCGGAATATCACACTACAGTCAACCATGTTTTATCATGTGCTTTCTGTGCTTCCAGCTGAAGGTTCTGCGGATGTTCTTGATGTGTTACAAGCCCCAGATCAAGTCACCCCTTTCAACACTTTGCGCAACACTATCAGCAAACGGACAACGGTATCAGAATATAAGCGCCTGGAACAACTCCTCAACGGTGCTGATCTTGGTGAATGTGCACCATCACAGTTACTTCGTCGAATGTACAACACTTTGGAAGATTACCAGCTTGATTCCGCTCTTTTCATCCAACCGTTTTTTGAAGCGCCTCCCTTCACATGTACAAACAATCCTAGCACCGTCGATTGACACCGTCCCCTTTGACAAACTGGCGACTATGGCTGATCGAATTTTAGAAGTTCAACCAAATTCAACTTATTTGTCTTCGATCAACTCAGCGACGGAAACACCGTCCATTGCCGACCAGATTAAGCTGCTTTCCGAACAAATCGCTGAACTTAGAGCTTCACACTCTCGCCAATTTCGATGTTTTTCACGTCGACGATCAAACAGCAGGACTTACCGATCGAATTCAAACAACAGACACTCTGACAAATACTGCTGGTACCACAACAAATTTGGTCATAGAGCAGGAAAATGTGTTTCCTTCTGTTTGTTCAGAAACTCCAAACGCAATGCTCCGCAGATGCCGGAAAACCGCCAGGCTAAGTGTTATGGGTGAGTAACACTCGTGGATATCAAACCCAATCTCGCCGTCTTTCTGTTGTGGATCGTAGTTCTGGACTAATATTTTGATTGACACTGGAGCAGACGTTAGTGTAATTCCCCCGCAACCCAACGACACTCTCCCTCCCGGGAATTTTTATGAACATACTGTTGCAAACGGTACGAAAATACGTACGTTTGGACAACGTTTGCTGACCCTTAATTTGGGATTACTACGTGAGTTCCCTTGGATTTTTCTTATTGCGGATGTTCGCCAGTCATTTTTAGGTGCGGATTTTCCAACACATTTTATTTTATTAGTTGACTTGTGTTGGGGTTTTATAGGAAAATACGGTTGCGTATTATTACGTAATTAACGACCCAACAAATAATAATGAAAACTCCGAGATTAGGTAATAAAATAGATAGTCAAAAGTGACAATAGATTGACACAATTTAACACTGTATCACGGTGGGGCACAAGGCACTGTTCACTCGTGTAGCCTGTAGTCAGCCTCGTTGTCGAGTCATCGGCCGTGGTGCACGTGATGCTTATGCTGTGTCTTTTTCAAGTCTCCTGAGTCGCTAAGGTCCAGTGACCTTGTATCGGCCAAGCTTGCACGTCCCGTCTGCGCGTGCGTGCGTGCGGATGCTACACATACTCCTCTCTTGCGAAGAATCAAAGTGGTCTGAATCGGTCGTTTATCGTAACTTGACGACCGAAACGTGTGACGTAGTTCGGAGGCGTGCCTGGTGATTGCGATTTTGTAGTAGTGGTGTGATTCGAGGGGTTGACTGCAGCTTCGATGTGTGCGGGCTTGAGACGGTCTATACTCACTGTGTCGGTCCAAGTTGGGAGTTGAACAGTGAAATGCTTAGGACCGCGAGAAATGACTCGGTAGGGCCCATCGTACGGTGGTTGAAGGGGTTTGCGCACACGATCTGAATGTATGAAAACATAAGCGCAATGCATTAGGTCAGAGGGAACGTAAGAACTTGTACTGGTTGAGAGTGGAGGTGCGTAACAGAGTTTTGACATGTGTAATTTCAACTCTGTTGCAAAATTAGATGGTTGTGGATGTTCTGTACTAGACGGACAGAAATATTCGCCGGGCAGGCGTAACGTGGTTCCAAAAACAAGTTCTGCAGGTGAGCATTGCAAAGTTTGTCGAAACATTGTACGTAGCTGTAACAACACAAGTGGTAGTAAATCACACCATTGAGATGGGTTGTTGTGAGCCATTAGAGCTGTTTTGATGTGACGATGCAAACGTTCCACTAAGCCGTTTGCTTGCGGGTGATATGCCGTGGTACGGATGCGTTGGCAGCCAAGAATGTTGGTAATGTTTGAGAAAAGAATGGATTCAAACTGGGAACCGCGATCAGTCGTAATGGTGGTTGGAACACCAAATGTCGCGACCCAATGGTTAATGAAATTACGAGCGCTTGTTTCCGTGTGAGTGTCAGGTATAGGAATAGCGACTGGCCAACGCGTCAAGCGATCGATGCAAGTGAGGATATACGCGTTGCTATTTGACACAGGAAGAGGACCGACGATGTCCAAGTGAACATGAGCAAAACGGGCATCGGGATTGCTAAAGGTTCCGAAAGGTGAGCGTGTATGTCGGATGACTTTAGAACGTTGACAGGAAAGGCAATTCGCAGCCCATTCCTTGATGTCTCTGTTCATGTTTGGCCATACGTATTGTTCAGAGATGAGACGGATGGATTGGCGGATTCCTGGATGTGAAACATTGTGAAAAGTTTCAAAAACCTGTCGGCGCATAGCTGGTGGTACAAATGGATGTGGCACATGCGTCGAAACATCACATTCCATTGTTCCAGGATGTGTATAGAGAGAGAGTGGTTTTAACACAAGTGAAAATCTCTCAGAGGGTGATGAGAATGATTCGGATGATTCTGTTTTCTGAGCCTTCACCATCTGGTGTAAATCGATTGTGGAAACACAGTCAACACCAGAACGAGACAGAGTATCTACGACTACGTTTTGGTTGCCGGCAACATGCCGGATATCAGTGGAAAACTGAGAGATGTAATCAAGTTGGCGAATCTCTCGGGGCGAATATTTGTCAGGATTAGCAGAAAAGGCTGAAGCAAGAGGTTTATAGTCTGAATAGATGCAAAATTCACGGCCTTCCAAAAGGTGTCGGAAGTAACGCACAGCTAGATATATGGCCAAAAGTTCTCGACCGAATACACTATACCGCGTCTCCGTTGGCTGAAGTCTCTTGGAGAAGAAACCAAGTGGTTTTTTCTGGTGGTCAACGTTTTGATGAAGAACAGCCCCTACTGCAATGTTAGATGCATCGACTGGAGAGACAAGGGGGCACCTTGGCGCACATGAAACAAGGTACATTTTTTCGCTAAGGTACATTTGGCTTTCTCAAATGCTTGTTGAGCTTGTTCAGAAAAATGAAAGTCAGAGTGAGTTTCTCTCAACAGGTCAGTCAAAGGCATCAACATAGTGGCTGCATGAGGAATGAAACGACGATAATAATTAACCATTCCAAGAAAATGCTTCAGTTGACGAAGAGAAGTGGGATGAGGTGATAATGTCTAGCTTAGGTTGTGCGGGAGTAATGCCATGCTGATTAATCGTATGTCCGAGAAAATTTAAAGAGGAAACACCGAATGCGCATTTCTGAACGTTAAGTACTACGTCATGATCTTGTAGGCGTTGAAACAGTATGCGAAGATGGGTAATTTGTTCATCATGGGTTTAGGAAGCAACGAGAGTATCATCTAAATAACAGAAAACAAAATCCATATTGTGGAGAACTTGGTCAATAAAACGTTGAACGGTCTGAGCAGCATTCCTTAAACCAAAGGGCATACGCAAAAACTCAAATAAACCAAAAGGAGTGGTAATAGCTGTCTTGTGCACATCATCGGGGTGAATAGGGATATGATGATACGCTCTGAGAATGCCAATGTGTGAGAAAACTGTACAACCGGTAATGTTTGCAGTAAAATCGTGGATACGAGGAAGGGGATATCTATCGGGGATGGTGGAGTTGTTTAAAGCTCGATAGTCACCACAGGGGCGCCAATCATTTGGCGTTGACTTAGGGACCATATGCAAGGATGAAGCAAAAGTACTGTGAGAGGGTCTGATAATTCCCAGTTGGAGCATGTGTTGAAATTCCCTTTTCGCGATGAGCAAGCGTTCAGGTGGCATACGTCGGGGGCGAGCAAAAACGGGGTTACCACGAGTCTCTATCCTATGGATTGCAGAATGTTTGGGATTAGCCTGGTGAAAATTGGGTTTAAGCAGGTAATCTCTAAGTATGGAAGAATAGGAAGTGGGATGAAGTGTGAACAATAACAATGGAACAGGTTGGGAACAAATGATAGGTTCACCGCACACAGCTAACTTAGTAACACCGTCCTGGAGGCTACGGTTTTTCAAATGTAGCATTCGTACGCACGCACGCACATGCAGACGGGACATGCAAGCTTGGCCGATACAAGGTCACTGGACCTTAGCGACTCAGCTGAGACTTGAAAAACACACAGCATAAGCATCACGTGCACCACGGCCGATGACTGGACAACGAGGCTGACTACAGGCTACACGAGTGAACAGTGCCTTGTGCCCCACCGTGATACAGTGTTAAATTGTGTCAATCTATTGTCACTTTTGACTATCTATTTTCCTACATAATCTGGGAGTTTTCATTATTATTTGTTGGGTCGTTAATTACGTAGTAATGCGCAACCGTATTTTTCTATAAAACCCCAACACTCTAAATCCACTGGGTAACCTCACTCCCACAAGTGGGCAAGCCTCAAACTTGCCTGCTTCCACTTCTCCAACCATAGAGACTTCACTTGGAGATTCATGCATGACGCCGACAGCTCAGAGCCGTAGGAAATCCGGTGAAGATAACAAGCAGGTAACGTACGCATCGATTGCCTAGACAAACACACCGGGGTGGACACACATAGGTCCATTTTTAGTAGCGAGCACGCGTGGCGCAAAGCAGCTTTCAACATCAACTCCAATGGTGTCCTCTAAACAACGCGAATTGCCGGTAAAAATATAAAGCCAACACTCGCTAGACAAAACCACGCTGCGTTAACTCTCGTGTGCACCAATGTTCCCGAATCCAAATCTGGAACAATAAAAAGCAAGTTGCAAGACGATCGAAACCAGTGGAGTTGTATCTGCGAGGCAATTAACATTCGGGTTGAGCCTGCAATGCTGCAACGCGTAGCGCGTCAGCCGACCTCAGTGCACTCTGGTGAACCTCGAATTCTTCAAGTAACAATAAACTCAGCAAATGAGACAGAGGCTGTCCTGCTCTCAGCAGTCCGTCTTCGCAACTCACCGAGCTGAGTACGCATATTGCCTGATCTAACTTGGAAAGATCGCTAATAGAGATAGCAAGAAAACAATATTTGTTTATGGTGTTCTTGAACTTCTGCATGCTTCTGATCACGATGCACAAACTCATGACCGAGAGCAGTGGTGCTATATCCGCGAAGCACTCTCTGTAGACAATGTTTATTGCCAAATCCCTGACAAGAGTTTCGTCATCACCTAACTACAAAGGCTGCGGTCCAAGGCTTATTAAAGTAATTCTAAACTCCGAGGGAATGACACAAGTTCTGTTGAACAGCTGGTTAAAGTTTCGAGCTAGCATGCCAACAGAGACCCGGCTGAAAGCAGCAGGCGAACGACCAAAAGTCAGAAGCAATTCAACGGAACTTGCAAACGCAGCAAATTACTTATTTGCACAGTCCTGCGGAGAGACCAACACAACCGCGCCCACGGCACACGGGAGGACCGAGCACAGCACCAGTGAAACATCTGTTTAGGAACGCTTAATACTGCCATGCAACACGACTGAACTACATAAACCAAAAAACGATTAATTGCCGGCCAACTAACGGCCGGCTTAAAAGCGAACACAAACTTGACATCTATCAATGAACTCCTAACAACAAAAGCCCTATCTTGCATGTGTACAAACGCCCAAGGCCTTCTAAGCAAGTTGGCAGAACTTTGAGAACTCCATGCCTCACAACCGCGGGACCTCGTCATGATTACAGAGACATGGTTAAACCCTGAGATAACCAATTCTGAGATCAATTTACCCGGTATGTCACTGCTTCGGACCGATAGAACTGGAAGGGGGTGTGTGATTCTATTATAGTACAATCCTCCGATGTGAAGTTATCGACCACCCGGAAATCCGAGCTCCCGATTCGCTTTGGTGCTGCCTATGGTTGCGAAACAAGGACACATGCCTACTAGCCGTGATGTATCGCCCACCAAACTCAACTTCGGAAATGGACTCCAAACTGTACCACGTTTTCCAGTTTGCTTTGAACAAGTCCTACACCCACATTCTTATCGCGGGAGACTTTAACGTGCATGCCATAGAAACGCCGGCAACCGACGGTAGCAGTTTAAAGTCTGTTTGCAAGAGCTTATTGCTAGCCACCCTCTTTACGACCACGTAACCTCTCCCACCAGATTTCGAACTTCTAACAAGCCGTCGATACTAGATCTTGTGCTCACTAACGAAGAACTCATGGTTAGCGGGATAGTTACAAGCACACCACTGGCTCGTAGTGATCATGTTACTCAACTCTTTGACTATATTTGCTATGCGGAGTACCCTGAAAAGGAGGAGGATAAAGTGCATGCTCACACACACTAAAATGTGTTGTCTAAGCTTGTTAAAGATAAATCTTGGACTTTCTTAACCGAATGCCCCCCAGATGTTGCCTGGGAATCATTTAAAAGGACGTTTAGTACACTGGTGCAGCACGCGTCAGAGCAGAAGTCCTTCCAACCTAAGAACAAGCGTAATTTATTCCTGAGGAGCAGGACACGAAATGTATGTCCCGGAGGGATTTAGAATGGCGAGATCACCAGGACTGTCCGAATGCTGCAACCTGGACTGCATACGTGACCCATCGTAACTTCTGTGGGAAACTGATCCGCGAAGACAAGGTCACTCATCAGCAGAAGTTAATGAAGCGATTCTGCACGAATCGAAAACTCCTGTTCAGGCACGTTAACGGCCTTCGAAAGGTAAAGCGAGGGGTTCCAGCACTAGTCACGGCTGATGGATACACGCGATCAGCAATGGAAACAGCTGATCTCCTACGGCTTCATTGCTCCCGAACTTTCCAGGAGGTAACAAGCACAAACATTCTCCTCATTTCTACTACTCCACCATCTGGTTTAGAAAACATCACCTCTACTGCGGAAGCTGTGTTAAAGAATTTGTTATGCTTGCGTATCCACAGTTCTCCAGGATCTGACAACATCCGACCAAAGGCTCTACAGGCAGTAGCTAAAGATTTAGCAGCGCCACTGGCTATTTTCTATCAGCGATGTCTAGAGGAGAACCGTATTCCACCAGTATGGAAGTGATGAGTCATCACTCCTATTCATAAAGGAGGTAGCTGCACTGATCTTGCCAACTACCGTCCAATAACACTACTTCCCCTACTATCCAAAGTGATGGAATCAATCATCGCAGATGCGCTGATGGAATACATGGAAAGCCACAATTTAATAGCCCCAGAACAACATGGTTTTCATCAAAAGCATTCATGTAATACTAACCTATTAATTGCACGTAATAGCTGGACTGAAGCTGTTGATGATGGAGTAGGGGTCGATGTCATCTACCTGGACTTTTCAAAAGCATTTGATCGCTTAAACCATCGCATTTTCCTTCATAAGCTTCGGAATTACAGCATTGGCGACCCAATCCGGAGTTGGATTGGCAATTTTCTACAAGAACGATGGCTAGTGGTGAGAGTCTGAGAATCATTGTCTGATGCAATCGATGTGGCATGCGGAGTGCAACAAGGCTCGGTTCTTGGACCTCGTCTATTCTTGGCGTTCGTTAACGATTTGGCGAGATCAATTACTTCCGATTTCCTATTTTTCGCTGATGATATCAAGATATGGCGAAGGATCAGAGGACCGGAAGACCATGAACGGCTAGAGTGCGATCTTAACACAGTGTCGAACTGGTCACTTCAAAACTCCCTACCGTTCAATGTAGACAAATGTCGCGTCGTACAATTACGCCATAGCCAAAACTACACCAATTCACTTCGGACCAACGGACTGCAGAATAGCTCCTAGGAACGTGACCTAGGTGTGATCGTGCAGAGCGACCTCAACTGTTCAAAACAGGCTAAGGTAGCTGCGAAAAAATGCAACCAGCATGTCGGCATGCTGCGAAGAGCATTCGGGATATTTGCCCCATCAATATTCCCAATGATGCACAATTCTTACGTGCGCCCGCATGTTGAATACGCTATCCAAGCTTGGCAACCTTGTTTGAAGCGTGACCTAGAAGCGATAGAGACACCACAACGGAGAGCAACAAAGAATGTGGAGGGTCTGCGCTATCACTCTTACCACCAAAGGCTGAAGTTGCTGGGAATTTTCAGCGGGCGCTATGGAAGACTCGCGGTGATCTCATATTTACGTATCAAATATTGAGTGACCCCAACCACGTATGCCGCCATTTGCTGAAACTTGGCCGCAACGCGCAGCTCAGGGGTAACTGCTTAAAGTTGAAAGAACAATACAGCCGTATAGAGTGTCGACGGAATTACTTTTCCCTTCGGGTTTGCAAGCTTTGGAACGCACTCCCAGACTCAGATGTATCCTCTCCTACCTTAGATGTTTTCAAAAAACGATTAGATGTTGCTCTTAGCTCCCAACATCTTGTTACCTAAGCTCCCCTACTGTGGATTACGCCAAGAATGCATTTCAACAGGGTTTATGTATGAAATGGACTAAAGTGAGCGACCATATTCTACTTTTCTCACTCCTTACCTCAATGATCACTGCACCCCAGTGTCCTTCTGAACGTTTACGCTCGATAATTTATTTTAATTTTACACTAATGTTACTTATCAAACTATTCATCTCGGCAGACTTTCGTTAGATGACCCAGACATATTTTACTTTCATCATATTCACCTCAACCACCTCAACTTGCTATTATCCCGTGATAAATCATTGTTCATATCGGGAAACGGGAGACAAACTCTTGTAGATCGGCCTTGCAATGTACACTGGGAGCTGGTTAATTTTCCAAAGCGTGGATGTTGTGATCGGAAGTAATGAGAATATGACTGCAAATTGTGTTTATCACCCGCCTTAGTGTGGACGCCAGATTGAAGTTTCACATATGTGGAGGAAGAAGGCCGGTAAAGGACGGCTCCCAATCAGATGGCGTCCCCTTTTTAATAGTAGACGGCATCAAAATGAGTCTCGTACCTCTCTGACCGGATCATCTAAGAGCTCACATTGGAGGTCACTGTGGAAGTACAGAACCACCCCTCCAAATTTGCCTGGTCGGTCGTGCCGAACAACGGACATGTCTGGCAGTGCGATCTCGATGTCAATTATGTCAGGGCGTGACCGTGTCTCGGTTAAAATGATGAATTTGCGGGCTTTTTATATTTGACGCTGCCGCACTTCGTTAACTTTACTCAGCAAACATTTAGTGTTTTTTTAGTGTACATAACAAAAAGCTTCTGGGACATCAAAAACTGTTGACTAGGAGCACAAAAAGCATGTGGATTTGCGCCGATCGATAAGAGGCTGGCACCTAATCCTTTTTTGAAGGAGTTGCCAAATGTAGATATGAATGTTATCTGTTTTTGTCTTAATTGCACCTACTGTATCTAGTGCATGGTTAGCTGTAGCGATGGCTACGGGTATTAGCGCGCAGGTATCTGAATCGATGCTGTGGTTGTACTGAGTCGCGGATAAATCGCTTATACTAAAACAGCTAGTGGCTGCGGCTGTCTAACTGCTGTCTTCAGTCGTAGTTCTGAAGGAAGTTTGCTGCGTAGTATCTGCCAGCTACGGATTACTTTCACCGCCATCTGTTGTGACTGTACTGTTAGTTTTAGTTTCCTCAGGCTATTACTCTGTAGTTAAACGACACAGATAACCGCGTAATGGACTGAAGTATGAGGTCGACTGCACAGATTGCTTCTAGTATGAAACGCCATTCTTCCAGATTATAGTGTTAGTTTCCAAGCTGCTAGATCTCGGTAGTTCTTGCACGCCATGAACGAAAATAATTATTCGCTACTGTGAGTGTAGTTGTTGGTTGCGTTATTTTTTCCCCCTGATGTTCGTTCCATAGAACATCAGGAAATAAGCGAATCTCACTGTTATGAAATCCGCGGATGGTATGCTGACAAAAGTACCGTCTCGACTTCATCTGCTGATCTCAAATTTTACTCGTATTAGCCGGAAATATCCGTTATGAATAGAGGGTGGGTGTCTAGTATTGCGCCTTAATTTAGTGGGACTGGCTTGAACTCTGATTCTCTCTTAAAGCAAATGCCATTGATTTAATTCACCCAGTTGCTTACCAATTAAGGATTTTGCTTTGGACTCGTGAACGTTGGCGCATATATTGGTCAAGGCACCGTAGTTTTGTCCGGCCTTCAGTGATTTGGGAAGCACGTTTATCCAGGGCTTTAATATCCTCTCTGCAGGTTGTTTTTGGTTCTTGTCTCCTTTAGCGGCTGTATTTGGTGAGGCTACTGAAGTCGTACTTCCATTAGCTCGGGCAGCAATAGTTTACTAGTTGGATCGGTTTTAAAGCGTTTCAGGTGCTGTTGATCAGTCCGAAGAATGGTTGTTAGGGATGTTGCATCAATCGATACATTGGATAAGAGGATGTGGGCGGTTGGGCTATGCATGTTTTGATCGGTCACCACGATGACTTGGTTGGTCGTTCCCATGGTTACTACTATGGCGTAGCTGTGTGAACGCCTGGCCCATTTCCTTGCTATCAAGATAAATATTGGGGTAGACGGATAAGCTGCAAGACGCCTTTTATCTCTTCGAGCGAAGCAATTTATACATCTAAACGATGTTCAGTTTCGGTCACTAAGCTGTCTTACTTGTGTTAACGCTAGTACGCATG
This sequence comes from Dicrocoelium dendriticum, assembly GCA_944474145.2. NCBI lineage: Eukaryota > Metazoa > Platyhelminthes > Trematoda > Plagiorchiida > Dicrocoeliidae > Dicrocoelium > Dicrocoelium dendriticum. The sequence goes on along the minus strand of OX104068.1, from coordinate 48,408,887 downwards.
TTGCTAGTGGGATCTACGTACACATCGAACAACAACAAAGTAAACAAGACGTGTAATATTTATTTTTGTCGGTTCTACCGACCTAAGGGCAGTTTGAATGCTACCTGTGATTGCAATTTTTCCAAGTCAGCCCTACGGTTGCTAACAAATCACGTTTGGTCAGCATAAAATACTTCGTTTCAGGTTATTAGTTTTGTGGCCGTGATGGTCGAAGGACCGTTGTTTGTTTTGCGGTTAATATTCGGGTCGTCGTCCACTAGCGTTTGGTTGCTGATCACCATGTCACGGCTAAATGACTGGCTCATTCCGCTTTGGGTTATATTACTGTACCACACAGGTTAGAGTACTGTAGAAGGAATCGAAGACGGCGGATACGGAAGGAAGTTGGGCAAATCAATAAGATATCTTAAATTTGCCGGAGAATATCCAATACATTTTCACTGTTTGATAAATACTCCGAAAGAAAAATCTTGGTACACAAATCACATAGAATGAACTCGTATAACACAGTAATAGCAAACGTAATTAGAATTCAGCATTGTAGGAAAGCTGCGCATTTGTCTTATTTCTCGAGTTGTTGCCAGTTTCTCACGGTCATTAGTTACAAGGACATATGAAACAATCGTGTTTGGCATTCTTATCATCATAAGAGGCATAACTGATCAGGTAAGTCGAATTATACGTATAGCTCGAAGCAACGATTGTAAATCATCTCAGTTACGATAGGAAACTATGGACGGTCTTACGCCAAGAACAGAGAGAGTACAAAGCTGCTTCTAATGTGACCACCAACATTGGAATTTTAAATGACGGAAAAACCGGCGTAGTATTCCTTCTCGATGTTGAGAGTCAACCTTGTATCAGCGGAATCGGGTAAGTTCACACAATTACCGAACTTATAGGAGAATTGAATATCATATCAGATACTGGCGTTTGAAATGACAACAAAGGCATAGCAAAGACTGACAGAATTAAACGGTGTTAGTTGGTCGTTAACTGTTCTCTCACAACTAAAACAACTAAATAAGATGTACTATGTGATACGAAGTTTGCAAACTGCTCGTATGCTCGTTGTGCTAGAAACATCAAACGGTTTGAAAACCTGTTGATGACTTTGCGAAATTCAGGTTCACCAGTAGAGGCACCTATTCCGGCCGGTGCCTTGTTCCGGATTCTGACGAACTCATTAAAGTATAGGTTTGCACCGTTGCTTGTCCTGAGCACATTCCGCCAACGAATTCGTTTTGTTTTCTGTACTGAAGACTGCAGATTCCATTAATGCCCTGCTGTTGTTGAAAACGTGTCCTTTTCTGTGCCGGTTGTATAATTAGATAGTTAGGTTTTGCTTAATGCATCGCAGCCAGAGCGGATTAAACTTAAAATTATCATATATTTCAGAATATTCCAGCTTCGTTGAGGCACTAAGGAAGCGCTTAGTGAATGCTCTCTATACCTGTTCCAGTGCAGTGTGTTCATGCTTTCTTTCAGCTGTCATACATCATTTAACAATATTCCAGCATGGGTCGAACAAGTGCTATGAAAAGTGAAATATTGTCATATGTTGGGTAGTGCTCTGAATACGAATCAAACTTACCAACGTGTTTCCAGCTTGTTCACAGAAGTCAAGTGAATGTGAATGAAGCAATCTCAACTCTCCTATCAAAAAGCCGAAATCACGTTTTTTTCCATCAACATTTAGTTTGCAATGCTTTAGCAGAGAAAGACATTGTCAAGTTTAAGCACTATAATTTAAGCGCATAGAGGTCGGGTTAGATCACGTTTACAGCATCATTAAAGATATCTTAATGGAAGCTGTACATAACTTTACTCTCATCGGCAAACGGGTAAGATGACCGAACTTTAATTCCTGTAAGCATAATTAACGTATGGTGGGAAAAAACGACCTAAGAACAATTCTTTGCATTTCCTTACCGTTGAAATTTGTGTGCTGAGATTTGTGTGCTTGAACGTATACCACTTGCAATCTGGTTGTAACGTATAGCGTACAGCAACAAAGCAAAGGTTCTGCGGTTCCGTAGTACATCTGTTCAGTCATACGACTTCCATAAGATTCCTGACCAAGGGCATTGTGCATGTCGGTGTAAATTAGGTTTGCAAGCACAATTAGTTATTAAGAATTAGACAGATGGTTTTGAAATTTTAAGTGACCCATTACGCAAAGCCGATTATCCAAGAAGCCGTTTTGATATTTGTTTATTAGCTAAATTGACAATACTAAATTGACAATTTTGGCTTTTGTATATAGCTCCATATATGTTGATATAGTTATTGCAGACGATTCCCGAATGTCCCACTCCGGGACCCCATTCTACTCCGCACGGCATCATGGCCGTGATTCCATTTACCATTACCCGACTCTATTCTATTTCCCAACTGATGTTTATTTTCTCAGGCTCTCGATGAGCATTGTGTTCCGGTGCAAAGTTACTTACGTTTGTTTGTACTTTGAGCAAGTAGATGACCTAAATCCAACCGTGCATTTGTTAACTTAATTTTCGAATTGCTGAAGAGACCATCGTGTGAGAAAAACGAAATTATTTCAATGCAATTGCCAAGCAACGGAACATTATATTTGATATTTTTCATTCTGGTGGATAATGAGTATGACAATAGAAATGTGTGTATGAGTTTGTAACTGTGGATTCTGACGATTTGCAGGTCAGTTTCTAAACTTTTGACACACAATCTGGGAGATTATCGAATTATTATTACTCATCTATCCCACATTATGCACAACTACTGAGATTGCAAATGACGACTGCTTTGATAGTACGTTCGTGAAAAACAACTTTGCCGATGTTCTGCAGTTAAAGGCATAGTGAATTACGCGTAGATACCCATTTCTGACAACCAAACTGTGTGAATCGGGGTTTTCTGCATTGTCAGCAGCCGAAACAAAGCAACCAAATTAACTAGACCTAGGCAGCACACATCAAGCGCCATTGTCTCCCATTTCCGCCTGATGGAGCAGTCTCGTTGCAGAGGAACGCGCTCATGGTTGTCCATAATTTAGAGTTCTAGGAGTTAACGTAATTTATCAGTTTATATCTATCTTTTGGTGTAACTCATTTTTCTTTTCAAGGCACGTTCAATCACAATTACCTTAAAATTATTCACTCAAAACAACCTAAAATTTGAACGTTCAACAAACCCCCTCAGTGGACCGGGGTACAGTTATCAAACGCTTACCGGTCCACGACGATACGAAGGTTGGGAACTACTGACGTAGAGTGCACCGGCTCGCAATACCCCATATTTCACGAGACCAGCTGCTTGTAGTGTACTCCCTTCCAACCAAATTGTACATGTCTGGGTACTTGCGAAACATGGATGCACGTAATATAATTTACCGCTTAACATATCCTTTGAAAGGAAATTGCAAGGCTGCAATCAAACATCTATCACATGCCTCCTTTATCCATCCATTGGTGATTATATTATTCCACTCGGGAGCTGTCCATTCTATCTCGATCAGATTTGAATTATGTAGTTTTTGTGGAGGGGATTTGTTTCAAATCTGATTACCTTCTATCCCAAGTTCAACTTAAACCTGTGGATCCATCAAATAAGTTATATTTTATCACATAAAGCAAGTAGTTACGTGTAGCGATTGGTATCCATTCTGCTGCGACAGAGATTGTTCCGCTCGTTATGTTACGGACAACTTGAATTCGAGGTGAAATGGTAGCCTCTACTGCGTCTTCAACTATCCGACCGAATTTACCTGAATACTTACCAAAACGAAACAACATATCTGCGCCTCTTATATAGTGCACCATTTTAGTACCAAGACAAGGTTGTGCACTGTTGCCCTGCGTATATCACTTACGCCCTAGCCTCAGACATATCCTTTACTCACTTACAAAAGGGGCTTGACTACACTTCAGCCTTATACTCGGTGCTCTGAGCGCACGCATTTCCCTTCTCTCAGGGACTGTGCGCGCTCCAATGGATGTTTTAGACAACCCCATTATACAGTGGGGACGCGCGGCACACTGTGCCCCGGCTAGGCTCCGTTAAGTAAAGTCTCAATTGCCGTCCATTTGAGTTGAGAAGTCTTCCTACCCAGCTCTGAAAGCGTGGGTATTATACGCGTAACTGTGTTCCGTCTCTACGCTATACCGAATTCTACTGGCTGGTAGCCTCTGCCCACGCAGTGCTACCTGGATGCAAGTGCGATGATTATCGGATGATAGCCATTGCATTAAGGAGGAAACCTTCCGCACTAAAAATGATGGCTTCTGCACTAAGAATGGTAGCTTCTGCATTAAGGATATAAGCGATTGCGTTAAGGATGTTAGCAAGTGACAAACGACATAGTAAAATAAAGCTGCTTAGCACGTACACATGTGTAAAAACTATGTAAAACTAAAGTTAATCAGAGAAAAATAAACATACTACAAAATTCACATAATATTATCATTAGAGCGAATGAGCTACTGCAAACCTATATCATATATTTGGGTGAACATTCCAATCTAACCTTTTCTACAAACTGAATATTTTGTCTAATATAAGTTATGAACCGCTACTCAGAATGCTCCATTACCAACTAGAGGTTAGGTAGCAATAAATATCTTCTATACAACCCTAATTACCTCAAGGAAGCAAAAAGCAAATCATGCTAGTAACCGTGTTGCTCAAGGATTTGAGCCCCACTTTTAGAGATTATCTCCGTTTTCCATTTCGCAATTGCACAAGGTGACACGTTTAGGCTGACTTCGTGAAATATATATCAGGCACTGTTTACATAACTATGCTGGAGTTGACTAGATTTGTCTGAACACCTACGCCCACATTTCCATTGAGTAGATTAAACCAGTTTTTACGGAGTATATACAAACGCGCATGTGACTTCAGGTGTATCGCATCACCGCTACAATCCCAAGGTCCTCTGAATAAAGAAGGTCCACATCAGCTTTGTATAAAACGATGAATCGTAAACTAATGGAATACGCTTCCAGAATGCCCACTAGAGGTCGATTCTGTGAAGTGTTTTAAAACATTTATCGACGAGTATCCCGGAAACCTGTGCTTTTGTGAAGCGGTGCACATAATATGCAAAATAATACATCCTATACCCGGAAATATTGACATCAATGCAAATTCTTAACCGAAAAGTAGTAAACGATCAACTACCGTTAATGATTCACAATTAGCTTATTTATTTTTCATATATGAAAAGAGTTGTAAAGAAACCTTGCTACCTGTTCTTAAATACTCTCTCGTTCTCCCAATCTCGCTTGCATTGAGAAGTGCATTCCAAAAAATAAGGCAAGCCTCCGTCGAGTGCATAGCAAGTGCCATATCAGATGCCCTGATGATGTTTAAATTTAGGGATTGATTTTCATGTGACGTTTATGTTTTCTATGCTGAAATCTGATGTTTGACTGTGTTGAGGTCAAGGCAAATTTGTTTCTCTTATTGCTGTAGTGATATTTCAAATGTGTGATAATCCAACTGTTTTTGTACCTAAGTTTTTGCTGTTGGGTTTTGTAGTAAGTTGTACTCACTGCATTATTTATAGAATACAGTGAGATACCAATTAAAGGACTCACAAGCATCAAAATTCCTTGCCTTCTAATTAGCTGACATCAATTACACAAAAATAAACGTCTTCAAGTAGATGTGCTAGTTTTGATAGCGTAAAGACATGCTTTTCAGTTTTGATACCGGTCAACACCTTAATTCACATTTATTGGAGCGTTGCATGCCGCCAATATTGAACATCGTGGAGAGCAGATATGCGCTTTGTGATACGGATCATAAAGATGGCATAAATTTAAAGATACATGACTAGAAGTGAAAAACGAGCATTGTGTCGTCAAAAATGTTGAGTGAAGATTTATCTAAGCAATGAAAATGCATACTGCTGATTATAATATTAGTAAACTTGACGCTTTCCAGTTAATATATTTAGGGACGAGAACGCACAAATAAATGATACACCATACTGCGTTGGTTGCTCTTAGATGTAAAATGAAAATTAAATATATGTGCCTTGCTGATGAAGTTCGAAAGCTTAAAAGCAAACTAGTAATTATTTCGGCATAGGCAAGGTAAAGGAAAAGTAGCCACAAGCAGAAATTCCTTTAAATTTTATTTTAATTTAGTTTTATCGAAGTCGGAGCTAATCTCAGTATTCGCACAGAAGCACACTTTTACTGCAAGTTTAATCTAGAAAAGAAGTATCCCATAGCTTCAGTATCCAATATAGACTGTAGACCACAAGACAACATATAGGTCACCACGTTATATACACGCCAGTAAAATATATGTAGCTCGTTTAATTTTTCATGATCTGACTGTGACCCTCCTTTCTTATTAAGCAGGACGTTTTAGGTTCTAGTTACACAAATAGAAGGTACACTTTTTGATATCAAATACAGTGAAAAGGACTGATCACGGGGAAATTGGCAAGTGTTTGACAAGTCCCGTATGATGGCCGTAGTGAAAACTATGATAATCGAAGGACAAGTGGTTCATCCGCTTAAGTGCTTACTGATTTCAAGACAACACAGATTACTAATATATTGATATAGACATTTAATTTGCTCATAAAAGTATCATGAGAAGCAGTTACCGTTCAGGTAACTTGCTGAAAAAATTATAAATGGAAACGACGGTGCTCATTCGTGTGCCGTTACCTTGGACCGATACGCTACGTTAAATCATGTATCTTAGCAAAGATTGATGGGTCAAAACACAAAAATGCCCTCTTCAAATGTGCAAATTGGTGATTGCCATGTTGGATGCTTTCTCAACCTAAAGTGGACAGTTAATGTTCTCGTTATTATCGAAACTAGGTTACATTCAGCAGAAGTGTGCTACAAAACATGACCCCTTGCCTGTGCTCGCAAGTTCGAGTACGGCATATGCTCCTTGTAAAAGGCCTCATAAGAGCACGACGTTGTGATGGTGATGTAAGACGACCTTGGCTGTTCAGCGCGGTCGTTGAAAGTGTCAAAAACCGCGAACTAACATTTTGGATTCTTAAGGAAGGAGTTTGGGCGGTTGGAATTCTCCCTAGTCCCCCAAATGCTCAATGGTTATGTGAGCTCCCATCTGGAGTACACCATTCAGGCCTAGCAACTTTGGCTAAAACATGACCTGGTTGCACGGGCAACCGCACAACGAAGGGCAATCAAAAATATGTAGGGAATTTTTCACCTGCAATGCCATCTTCGCAAGAAACCTTTTGGGTGCGTACAGTGGAACATATCGTCATCTACGGTGTGACGTCATACTGGCTTTCCGGATAATACAAACCCAAGTCACTTTTGAAGTCACCATCAGCCGCAACCCAAATTAAGGGGTTCAAAAGCTGTAATTTGTCACCTAATGCAGTCGGCTAGAATACCGTCGGGATTATTCTTTCTTCAATGCGTTACCACTGGAAAGCAATTTCCAACCCTTATTTTTGCAACAATGCTGTCCACTTTTATAAAGTTACCGGACGATGCAATACACCTACTGCATTAATTTATTAAACTTCCGTTCAGCTATTAACGACAACATGCAGACAAAATTTGTTCTCAACAAAACACGTGGAAAACGGATACCCATGTGTTAATCTGGATAATCTGGATAACATGCTAGCATGTAATACATTTTTTAACTTTCGCAATTTGCCAAATCCAGCCCACAGGATCTGCCAAACCCTAGCTTTCCATCCGTATTATACCATTATATCATGGTTTACATTCCCTTATCGCACTTGGAAGCCTGTTCTTCAAAGTGCTGGTTACTACCTAGCTGAAGTGACAATCAAAATTCCACCAAAGAGAATATGTCTTCTGATACGATTGAATACATGCAATATATGTCAGATTGAGCCAATAGGCATATAAGTTAAGCAGTGTTCATTTAACTTCAGTTGAACAACTATGCAGAAACACCACTGTTTGCATGACTGCGCCATGTCTGATGCGGTCTCCAACCATTGGGGCGGAACATCACGAGACACAAGGCACGAAGTCGGCAAGCTCCAGACTGACCAAGCATCCGTCAATTTCTTCCTACTTCTATGTCACGTGATTGACTGGCCAGCTAGCGATTTCACCCAACTTGCTCCAGCCATAACGTATAATGCACTCTAAAAAGGCCGGTCAACGGACATACAGAGGACATGGTCTACATAAGGTAAGAGATTAAGCTATAGTAAACGCCGGAGTGAGAACCCGGAAGTCTTTTGCAAAAACAAAATGGTGGACAATGGCTCACCCGGTGTTCCCACCAGAAATGAACAATGCTTCGCAAGCATCCGTGGTCAAACAAGACTAAGCGTTTAATGTCTTCGCCATGAACTAGTCACGCCTTCGATCCATAACGCAAGACCAGCCTTACCGCAGAGTTAAACACCATACATTACACTGACAGGCAGATATACTGACGTTTCCGTAGATGGTTGCGTTTCGGGAAAGGTACACGGGCTGGCTGATACGACAATTAACTTCCTCAATAATATGACTATCAAAGGTGACACAGCTACAAAGTTGCTTGAACCGATGCGCCACTTCCAATGGATGCTTGGTGATATCTAGAACCAAGGTGTCGATCCTATTCTGCAGCACTGCATAACATTTTGCTGATGCAACGTACGTGCCGGGGCGTGCAACGCTACGCGTCAGTCTATCCACTTGTGTTTGCATAGCCATTGCATCAGCCTCAATAAAGGGTATGTCGTCCGAATACTACAGGGTTGTCAGTCGGTCAAGTGACAGAACGTCCACTCCAGAATAGTTTGAAAGAACCAACTAGTTTATGATCATCTTGATTACAAAGTCGTAGCTGTAAGGATATATAGGACGAACCCCACTTGTCCTGAGGAACTCAGGAGTCGGTTTCCCATATATCCTTAAACGGCATCGGGAGTCACGGTAGAGAGGCGGCTATTGGTACGGTATTTCGCGGGCACACCGCAGGCGCGGTAAACAGTAACGAATACAGCTTGGCTTAAAAGTCAAGAAAAACAAGCACAGTAGGTAGTCTGTTCAAAATCTTGACTAGAGTATGTATGTAATCGATATAACTACGACCAGGACGGAAGTCATTGTAGCTTTATGTGATTCGGTTCTCACAGTGACCATTAAAACGCTGGATAATTATAACATTTAAGACACTGAAGGAAAAAAAGCGCTTCTGCCTTGATGATAGTTACACAAAATCTGCTGGTACTCCTTGAAGATGGGCACGACAGTTGATATTAGCCCGTCTGAAGGCACCTCTTCAGTGTTCCAATCCGTGTTACGTACAAAAGCCAGTACAGTCAACAAAGGATCACTACCAATTTCATCAAGGATAAATGAAGGTCCTATGGTCCAGAAGCCATGTTTTTTTCAACATGGAAAACCAACATCAAATCTCTTCAAAATGTGAGGTGTGATACCTACTTCCCACTTCGGCTCAGGTGAGTTACAAATAGACAATGTCGCCGGAGGTCTGTTATTTCTCTGAACGGGGGAGTCCATGCGGCTATGGTTCAAATGTCCGTAGTTCTCAGCTATTGTCTCGCTAACTACTTGCTTTCGCGGGCCCGTCTTCCGGGTCATCTGGAATAGCAATCAGCTGTCCCCAATATCACCAGCTTTCTCCAGCTCACGGGGCCCTCGTCATCCACAAAGGTTCCCAGTGGATTTGAAGACTCCTTTTCATACGTTATATCAGAGGTTTACCGACCCGCTGAAACTCAGCGCCCATCAAACTGATCGATGCATTTAAGCATTAAACATTATATTGCGTTATTTATCAGTTTTCCACGGAAGAATGCCAAGCTTTTAACTTTAATATTATAACGTCACATCACGCTGATAGGTGATGTCCGTTTTGCATTTACATTACTTGACAAGGCACTTTTCAACAATATTGGCAATTGCATATAACTAATGTGTATACACATATATATCTGCATGTACATATGTAACCCCGACTGCGTCGATTAAGATCAAGGACAGATTTATATAACAAATTTCGAGAAGTGGAAGATATCGATGTTATTTGATCCCATTCCTGCAATCCACGAAGCGTTTAGTCCTGGTGTTGTGCTTAGTGCACAATCAAAAAGTAGACAACATGCAGTGGCCTGCTTCTTCCGTAACGGCGAATTTACGAAATCCTTTACACACTCAGTTGGTCTGCATTTATAAAGCTGACAATATGTGGATGACGTTTTGCACATACATGGAGGCAATACATATATATATATATATATACATATATATATATATATAATCTGAAACCAAAAGTACGCTATTTGGGAATCTCAGAAAAATTGCATTTATGAAGTTTTCCATGTTTGCATCGCACTGGAGAATTCCTCCTCAAAGTTTTTAATCTACCGTTACGTAAATAACCATTGCTTGCCTGATTTAGAGGCAGTTAATCGCAAGTTTTTCATTTGTTTAACGCCATGTAAGATATAAAAATTACTTTCTCGGTGTTCCCACAGTCCGGTTAAAGTCTAAATTTGTTAATGAGTTATATCGATATATTCAAAAATAATGCAGATCCAAATGCTGTCTTGGTTACTCAAAGTATATTTGTTGAATTATCTTTAACTGTATTTATTCATACTATTTAGTATCAGTCAGAATGTACTGCAGCAATTTTGCCACAATTGTATATCATTTGCAATTTGTTATTATTGAAGCGCAAATGTAATTTTGTTACTTTAAATCATCTTACTCCTCTTTTCAGCATCAGAAGCGGTTTCTGTGGAAATTTTTTGCGGTACATGCATACTGTGATCACGAAAACGGGTCTTAATCGCCTGGCTATTACCCTACATACCGTGAAGCTGTTTGGCATATGGGGATTAGGTTGATTCAGGCATGAAGAAATGGCGTTTCCTGCTATCATACAATGTTGCTTCCATTCAACACAAATGCCAAAGAGTGTAATTTGCATTTTCATCAGAGCAAAGCTTTAAATGTTTTGCAAAGTTTTCGTATGACGGCTGCAGCAATCAATGCGATTCTAAGTGACAATGACGTAAATATAAAACGGTTAAGGGGCGCAAATACGAGCGCCCTAATTATATGTAAATTGTGCCTAGCTCTGTTTAATTTAACAGTACCACAATAAGGAGGCAGATAAAACCATTTGTAAGACAGACAGTTGCGCAAAAGCCTCAGGCGAACACCAATGTTTCCATTATAATTGCAAGATTTCTACGAAATCCATCTGTAAATTGAGCATTTAACATTTGTAACTGGCTATCCTTATAGGTCTGTACTATTAGAGTGTATAATTTAGCTACATTTATATTCATGTGGGAAATGAGCTGGATATCCTTGAATGCTTGATTAGATTTGGTGTCTAGTCTGTCTTACTAATGTAATGCAAATAGGTAAAAAGGAAACTGAAACACCTTTACAGTAGGGCAGGTTTTCATCTACGTGTGAATGCACAACTTATTATTTCGCTCAAATTACTGTCACATTAATTCAACTAGCTTTAAGAAGTAAAATGGAAATTGTGTTACCGATATATTTGAGCATTTGGCTAAAATACTCTTGGGGTGATCGTCGTAGCTGTACCAATGGAAAAGTGGGGAGACGTATGCAATCAAAACAACCGTCGGTTAGTTGAAAACAGTAACATATAGTGTGCAATCGATCAGCATTAACGTTGTACATAAAATATGAGGTTCCGCCTTTGTAGTGCTTCGCGGTCAACTAAACAAATATATAAAACCGTGCATTGTAGTTAAAAATTTAGAGATTATTATCACCTTTGTACATCAAAGGTGATCCGTTTATTCCTCCTTATTTAAACCACTCCTTGAACTGGACAACATTGGTTACTATAGAAAGGTCCGGATCCTTATGGTTTAAATGATGAACGCTCGAACAGTAAACAACGGTAGGGGTAAATTATAGCACTCGTCAGGATATAGTTATGGTGAACTTGAAGAATTATTTGAAATTACACTAAACTCACTATAACTTTTGTGTGACGATTCATGGATTAACCCTACCGAAGGTAACATATTTTCCCGACGAAGTTTCAAGGATTCAAGCTTTCCTCATTACCTCAAGGTATTAAGGGACTATTTAAAGAGTCGTATAGTCCGCTAATTCTAATGAAAACTGGCTGGCAATATAGATTTAAAATATATGTACCAAGTATATTGCGCACGTTTAGCATCAATCTTCCATTCGCTAAACTGCGACAAGGTTAATTTTCGGAAAAATTCTTTCGAAGTTTATCAAGTAAAGGCATATTATGATCGGTGTCCGCATTTGTCTAATTTTCAGCAGCATGACTGCTGAAATGTTATTTATTTCATTGGCGCTTTTTTAGAGTGCAAGATTTAGCATGTTACGATAATGGACGGATTATTGAAACAGTAATAAGCTTAGGAATTTTAACAGGTATAACTCAGTTAGCAGTATATTTTTCCGAAATTACTCGCCTTTTCATATTATGTTTTGCAATGTCGCAAGCAGTTTAGTAGGCCGAAATATTTACGGGTGGTAACCTATCACGAATTGTTCGAGACATCCCTGTATAACAAGATTATTTTATAATATCTGCTTCATAAAATGGATAACATTGCCCTGTTAAATTCCTCCTAAATGTAAGGCTGAAACATATTAACTTAAAAAACAAAAATAAATGTTCATGCCAACCAAACAGTATTCTATTGACAACATCATATATAAACGGAAGCCTCTTGCATTGCTGAAGCGATAGTCGTTCTTTTCTCTCCTCACTAACTTCCGCTCACCCGTGAGATCTATGACCAACTACCAACTGTTGCGGCAAATTCAAATAAATTATCGGATATGAAATGTAGATTATTTTTCACCAATTCGAATTATAAAATTGACTATAATTTGCTCACCACAGGGACACAAATACTGACTAGAGACTTGAAGGATATGCACACAAACATTACTTTAAATATGTCTATGCATTCATATAAAAATTGCACCCGAAAAATTATTAATGGAGGACAAGATAAACTATACCAACCTTTATCCAAAATAGACGAACAAAAATATTTGCAAAGACTTGAAGAGTTCGGTGTTTATAAAGTGTATGTGTAACAAACACTTATATGTTTTTATTATAGCTGGCAGTACGCAATAAGTTAAGTACCTTTCATAAACATTTGTTGCTCAGTTAAACTAACTTCGGAACGTAACCTCACCCTTTTTTCCGAGTAGATACCAAATTAAGGCAGTTTGAAAAGAGAAAACATCGAGTTTGTTATCAATAGTCGCTGGTAGTGGCGCAGCGAAAAATATTTAGAGTATGTTCTTAGAAAGTGTGGTAGTAGGGGCGAATGACTGCTCTAACTTTCATGAGAAAGGGGCTAGATAAGATGGCGGGGGGAGGAAGCCAACAGAATAAATGTTGGGAGCCCAAATTAACCGAGAGCAACCACTGCGTGCATTCAATGTATAAGCAAATGCACTGAGGTTGGCTTGTAGTGAACACGGTAAAACATTTAGTAGTTATCGTAGTTATTGCTTTGAATATAAGTTTAAACCTTACTTTCAAACCTGTGCATTATTTTATGGATTTACCCTTGTTCTTTTACGCAAGTTTCATCCTAATTGCTTCGACACATCGTCTTATAGCATTTCCACGTTAGGATGTAAATTTGCGTTCCACCAAATTTCCCTGAAGCCTGGTAATCTTTTATCATTTTGCTGAACTCGTAGATATTTGTAAAGTCTACACTACTAGTCAGTACTCAGCCATTCCAGTGGCAATAGTATGTCTCGATATGACAAATGCTATTCGGAACTCGTGCTTCAAGGGGCCTCAATGTTCGCTTTGCAACCCAGTCATCCATATGCGTAGTTTTCCTTGGTTAATAGCTACTGTGATTTGTATTGGGATGATCGAGGCTCACGAAATTCCAAATCAGGCAAAAACGCTTGGCTTATATATAAAATATAAAATATAATATATATATAATATAAAAAATAAAAATAAAAATTAAAAATATAAAAATATAAAAAAATTAAATTATAAAAATAATATATATAAAATAAAAAATATAAATAAACAAAACAAATATAAAATATAAAATATAAACAATAAAAATATATAAAATTTAAAACTATAAAACTATAAAAAAATAAAAATAATATAAAATATAATCTTGTCGATATGCTCTTAGCAAGCATTTTACTCCCACGCACAGATATAGTATGGCGCTTTTGTACATATAATGTGACCTGCATGATAAAGTATCCTAACACCTTATAATATCAACATATTTGCCTGTTTTATGCGAGTTAAAGCTTGTTTACTACACTGTTCACTGCGCATATATTTGTGCTGAAGCCTCAACGGACGACGCACCGGAAATATAACGCTGATGACGAAGATGTCTGGCTATTCACAGCAAACGAAATTACACCAACCACAGCAAGATTATGGTCAAAAGCAGTATCTAGCTATGTTTCAACAATTACAATGACAAGCATAGTTGTTCCAAAATCTGAAACAGGAACTATAATACCTGAACCTGAGAACTCCTACATTGAAAACCGAGTAGATTTCAGCTTGGTATTTGGTAAACGGATATTATACTTCATTTATGGACAAGAGAATTGTATCATTTTACAACATAATACAGAGGGTATGAACATATGATCAAAGCGAAGAAGCTTCACGTTGCAATAAAAGTGCGGTTGTTGTTGTTGTTGGAAGCAGTTTCAAGATGAATACTACCAGTACTGTGCCTTCATTCTACCGAAATATTTTTCCCCGACTGCAATTGTCAGGAGAGTAGTGCATCCTCTGTCCGAATTTAGTGAAATTCGTTAATCTGTAACTAATTATACAAGATTAAACATTGTTAAATATCAAGCTGGAAACTGCGTCTTCTAGGAGGGTAAAATATTTCATTCATAAAAAATATCAAGCTTAACTAATTACAGAGAATTATTTCAAGTTATTTATTAGTTATCTATCCTAAATTTTGCATTTGACACAAAGTAGAACTAACATATCATAATGATATTCAACTCCAGAGTGTACGTTACAAGATTTTGCTGCGGAACATCGGAGCCTGGTCAACGTAAAATGTTTCGCGCTGGGTGTGCATTTGAGACAATGGGTATTAAAGGTTACGATCGCTAATTCATTTTCCAACAGAAAAGCTAAACATATAACTGGAAAAGATAATCAGTCAGTTGCTTTTGGCATTATGGTCTTTGTCAGTTTGTCAGAACTTGTGTGCTCACCGTTAAATAGTACACCATTTAATACAAGCGAAAGCATCCAGAAGCATAGCACCGAACGATTTGCATGGGAACATTTCAAAACTCTAACAGTAGCGCGGAGACAAACGGGCGTGCAAAGTCTTGCAGGCGAAAGTACAACAAGGATTTCCGTCCCAACATCACATTCACCAGTAGTTTTCACTAAGTGTGCTTGCAGTCACATACATTGTGTAAACTGCGATCAGCATCAAACCGACAGGGCGGATAAGCGCTCGACTAATAGTAAATAAAACGGAAAATACCACATGAAATGCATCGAAATTCATACTAGTGATATTTTGAAATTTTTCTTCCTTGTACTATTTAAAGCGAAAAGGAGAATGGTGTTTTCCGCGTTTCTGATGACGCAAGGATAAACGTAAAATGTTTGACATGGTATGCCTAGAAAAGCAATGAAATGTAATAGATATGCCAAGTTATAACTAGAGGAAAAAACAAGGCAGCTGGACCCATCACATATTGCAAAGACTACAAGAAATACAGAGCGAGACATAAAGTAGCGCGCATTTACCAAGCAGACAGGGTGTAGTGGATGAACAATACTTAAAACAAGCGCACAGCATGAAGGTACAAATAGCAATAAAATCAAAAAATTTGTTGTATTAAACAGCACGTTTCATTTCACTACAATACTGACTGAAACTATAAGTAGAGACGGAGGTGTGTTTCTCCTAATTAGATTTGTATTACTACCGAGTAACTTTCATCGGAACAGAACAGGACGTTACAATACTACGCAATGCGGTATTCTTTGCCAATTGTATAAGTGTAAATTTATATAAAGATGAGGCGGAGCTTTTATTCCTACCCAAATTCCATTGTGTTGTGCTTCACTTAATTTGCCTGAATGAGTACTAAATAAATAAGTAAATAAATAAACGTTTATTCCTCAGCAGTGCGAGGCACAGACCAATTGGGTGGTATAATCAACATGTACAACGTGATCGTATTATTCGTCTTTTGATCAATGGTTCCCATATGGGTTTTTGAAATGATTAGCAGTTTGCAATAAATAGAGAGATCAGGAGACAGGACAATGATAAATGTAAATTTTGCGGAAAGTTCAAGTAAAGTAATACGGTCATCCATGGAACTGTCCCCAGGGGACTTGCTTCCATGCAGAGTATCCCCATGATGGGTTTTACCCGCACTTCCATGCACCACTTTGCTCTGTGCCTTTGTGGCAAGATAGTAAATAGGTCATCAGAACTAGGTGTTAAATGTCTTCTTTTTAGGGCTGCTTTATGCATACATTATAGGCGATGAAGCCTCAGCCCTTTTTGTCATGCGGATCAATCAATTTTGACACTTTTTTGTTTTGAGCCAGCAAGTCAGTAGTAATATGATTTGCATGGGTATACTTTTTTAATCTGGAAGCTGTAATCCGCCGCCACAAGAGATCAGCCCAGTCATGACCAACGGTGAAACAATAAAGAAGACAAAATATGATAAATTATAAAACATAACGATGATACAAATGCTTGCCGATAGGCCAGTCATAATTTGTTGGAAAATCTTGGCGAGTGACGACGATGATACAGATACATCAGCTTGAAAGGCGTAATGCATCTACGAACCAGAGCGTTAAAGGAGAAAACAGAATTGGTAAGACGGATTAATAGGAGTAACATGGTTCTCAAATATATAATCAAGAATGCAATTATATGTAGGTAATCTTATATTATTGAAACGAATAGAGGAAATGGTGACTTTCATACGTATCCAGGACTTTTCTCATACAAATCATCTAGAGACACCGTTTGGCTTGGTGTTGACCAGATGTTTGCAACAGTCAGGTGCATATTCATCATGCGCCTGAATTGTGCATAGGTAGTAAAGTTTTTAACACTTGATGGAAGCTTGTTCCAAATTAACGCATATTTTACAGAGAAAACTTTTGAGCGGAGCATTGTGCGAGACTTTGGTATTTTGACTGTGCGCTCGCTGTTTCTTAGTTCATATCGCATACGATTCTGAAACTCGAGTTGTGGCTGAGCAGTGAAGGTTAATCCGAATAGTAAGCGGTATAAAAGGCACAGATTAAGTTTGAGTCTGCGTAGCCATAGCGGCTCAAGCTTTAGCGCCTCGCAACCCTCACGGTATGTCATAGAACTAGGCATGTTCGGAAATCTTTTTGTGAATGATCGTTGAATGTTTTCTAGTGCTATAATATCCACTTTTCTCAGATTACTATGCACTATCATACAGTACTCAAGTTTCGGCCTAACACATATTTTAAAGGCTTGAAGCCTGGAATCCCTCAAAATAAGAGTTCGACTTATATAGGCGATCACTTTTCTGGCAGAAGCCTGCAAGAATATAACATGCTCTAAAAAGTTAAATGAGGCAGAATATCTTAGACCAAGGTCTCGGACTGCGCCACACACAGGAATAGGGGTATCGTTTAATGTAAGGATGCTTAGAGAAGGGCCACAGCCGTAGTACAATAGATTACTCTTGTCCGTGGCAAAGTGCAGCTTCCAGGAGTTACTCCAGAGCTCCAATGCGGACAAGTCACACTGAATATAGGCGTAGTTAGGACTACGTTGCCCAGGAGTGGAACAATACACAATTTTAACATCATCTGCGAAAAGGTACGGCTTTCCATACGAGATTTCGTCGAGGAGATCGTTGAAATAGATTAAGAATAAAAGCGGGCCTAGCACAATACCTTGAATCACTCCACTAGAGATTGTAGTGGCTTCAGATGTACAGTTACCGATTTGACTACTTGCATTATTCCCTCGAGGTAGGAAAAAAACCAACTTAGAAGCGAACTAGTGATATCATAGAGCATAAGATTCAGCAACAATAAATTGTATGGGACACAGTCAAAAGCCTTTGCATGTCAAGAAATATCATGATGATAGCACTTCCGGCGTCTCTTGCTCTAGTCACATAATCAAGGTAATCTAACTGGCAGGTAATGCACAAACTATCTCTCAAAAAACCGTGCTGATGTTTACTGAGAAGGCTCATAGAACTCAAATATTCTATTATGCGTTCTTTAACTATCCTTACCATGATTCTAGAGATAATAGATGTGCGGTTAATTGGGTGGTAATTTTTTACATCTTGCATAGATCCGCATTGTGTCTTGGTATTATAAGTGATTGTTTCCAGTGTATAGGATGCTCCCCATTGAGCGTGGAATGTGTAAATACATTAAGCAAAAACAGGGGGATGTCTGGACCTCCGTGCTTTACCAGTATTGGAGGGATGTTGTCAGGGCCTGGGGAGCATGATGGCCGAACTAATCTGAGTTGGCGACATGTGTCACTAAGTGTAAATTCAACAGTTTGAAGTGTATTTCTGCCTCTGTGTATCAGCATGAGCTAAGGATCTTCCATTAGGGTTTACAATGGTGTTTATACAACTTGATTTTCTATTCTGCCTACGGTCCAAAAGTTTCGAGATGCAGCCTACCACATTTGCGCCCTTCAGTGCCATCATTTACTCAGAGCATAGCATTTTGTGGTGGTCTCTGTATAACGCTGTAAGCAATCTGGTGTGGAGCATCAGCAGAGTAAAATCGTTTGTTTTCCTAAATTTTTTCTTTATTTTATAAAGTTTAGTGGCTACCTTTTTTGAGATGCCTGCAGGAGCAGCAGTCCTTTTCAACTTCTTAGTACGTTCTGGAGCCACAGCTTCAACACAAAGCTGAATGCGGTGGTAGAATTCATTACAAGCAGTTTGTACATTCTGTGCTAAGAAGAATGGATCCCAATGTGAAGACCTTATAAGATCCGAGAAAATTGACCAATTCACAGAAGAGAATGGGCGATAATTGATCACTGATTCTGTCGGTTTAGAAAGAATTTGGAAAGAACAACCAACAATGTTATGATCACTACCCGGCAACTTGTCACTGATGTATGTGGACACATGCGAACATCCCACCGTAAAGATTAGATCAAGTGTGTTACCAAGCCGTGTAGGTTCTGTGACGTGCTGTACCCATCCCAGTCGATCAAGAGTAGACATAAACGTATTGTGTTTTTGTGGTTTATTGTTAAGGGACCATGGAATTTCGGGCATATTAAAATCCCCAGCGATTATTTTGTTAGTGTATGAGAGGTCAGCAATAAGAGAGAAAGTGTCCAACAAGTCATCGGTCACGGTGAGTGTAGAAGATGGGGGTCTGTAAATACAACCTACTAAGAGGTTTGTTGGATTAATAGAAATTGTAATCCACACCGAATCAGGAAGTCTCTGTAGGAGTGGTTCATTCAGAGGCAGAACCAAGTATTTGTCTTTGACGGAGATTATACAGCCACCACCTCTACCATGAAGACGGTCATTACGAAAGATGTTATAACCCAGTATCCTGAACAATGTGTCATACATCTCTGCTGAACACCATGTTTCTGTAATTAGTACTATATCGGGAGAAGAAAGGTGAAGAAGATTACCCAGGAAGTGCATTTTATTTAACAGTGAACGGGAATTAATTAAATGTAAGTGCATTGTCTTGTTATCCGTTGGGTTGTCAACAGGAATCCAGGTACAGGACCCCAACGAGGTGGTATTTGGAGAGAGTGGAGTGGGGGTGGTGGATACGGAGGACATATAATTTGCGGAAATAGTGTCGTTTGGGGGTGTGGCGGGTAACACGCCACTGGACCCCCCAAAAAAGGTTGGAAGGGTGAAATCCTGGGAAAATGGCGACCCACTGGGAGATTACAGTTTTCTGGCTGTTGCACTTAACCTACGTGCCAGTTAAGATTATTTGCATGTTGAGGTATTTTGAGAGGATTTTGGTTGGGCCAATTTCTCTCAGTTACTTGAAGTTCCCTAGCAAGTGGCTCACAAGCTATGGAGCGCACAGGTCGCATATCAAAATGCTGCATGGTTGGAGATACGCCGATTGTCTGCTGGTTTTCAGTGATGACAGCGTTTGGTAGAACGTTTAAAATAGCTGTGTTTTTATTGTGCTTAGGAGCACCCGTATAGATTCCACGATAGGTTTCGATACCAGTGTTCTTTGCAACAAGGCTGTTTCGCAGTTTTAAAGGTTCACAGCTTTTATGAGAGGAGGTTTTCAGTTTCGTACCAGAGCGTCTATGCACCTTGTTGGTGAACGACAAAGAGTGAGTAGAAATAGTTTGCGCAATGGAACTTTCTTGTATGTTCGGGGACAAATTGCACGGTAATGCTGTACTAGTGTGACACTGGGTGGAGTCAGAAGCGATATTTTTATGACAGTTGCTATTTGATTTCAACCTTAGAGCCGATTCATTTTGATCAGAGTGTCATCTAAGTCAACCAGGTGGGGAGGTTCCTGAGTTTCCGTGTGTGGCGGAACATATTGGTCACAGTCTGTTTGTCGGAAATAGGCTTTTTGCACTCCCTTTGTAGTACTGTTAAATCTGGTTTCAGAACCATGGATACGTAATCTTTCCTAAGAGATAGTGCGCTCTTACTATAAAGGAATTTTTCAGCAAGTGTGTCGTTTGCAAATTTAAAAAGTACTGCAAAGACATGCTTCAGGGATTTCTTTCGCAGCCTCATGCAAGAAAACTGCAGTCTTTCAATATGACAGTCGTTCGCCACTGCAGTGGAGATAGCCTCAAGAGATAACTTTTCTGGTAAATTAAATGCTATAACATTTTTGGAGCGTTTAATGCGAGCATGCACCTCAAATGCAACATGTTGTATAAGATTCCCAACGGATCGAAGTTGTTCGATTTTTGGTGTATCTGGAGTATTAAAAAGATACTTAAGCGAGTTAAATTGCTCTAGCACTTGGTACAGAGATTCAAATCTTTCCTTCAAATCCTTCAGCTGCAGTTCTAGCACAGCAATCGTTTCAATCGCTTTAGTGGGCGATTCTGCAGTAACTGCGCTGTGCTCTATCAGAGAAACCTTATGAGAACTCATTTGATTGCTTTTTTACTCTTACGCGCAATTTCGGCTTTATTGTCATTTTAAATGATGAGCCTTTAATTTTTTTCCGTGCTGACGGACTGGTTATAAGCAGGATGTTTTGACAGCGTTTCAGTGGCTTCCTACTTCTTCTTTCAGTTTCTTATTTTAACTGAGGTAACGAGCATTTTTACTGATTGGTCACTCGGTTTTAGGGGACAAATTTCACCGTTTTTGTTACAGTGAGGAATCAAGAGGAATCAAACAGTTATCGACAAACCGCCGAGGAAACAGACTAGGATCTTAGGGCTTATACGACCTATCTCAAGTGCACGAGAATTCACACAGTTTCAAACAGGCCACGGTTACAGATGCAATGATCGATACAAACCAACCGGTTGTAAAAGCGCTCAGATGTCCAAATTCCGCCGAGGGTAGATTGTCCTTCAATAATCGACCGCTCCGTGCACACGTAACCCTGAGGTCAATTCTGTGGCTCGCCGCGTCACGTTATGCCGCAAGTTCCAACAGGCGCACACGCACAAATCCGGCCAAACAAAGAGATTTGAGTGCGTTCGATAGAGCGCAATTCACAATGCGGCGTGAGAGCTCTTGGTCAACCAAGGCGGTGTATGAAGATATAATTGCTTCTAGCTGCCTTGTGCAGCTACCAACAGGGTTGGTTTTGGTCTCTTGAAGTAGACCTAGCAATAAGCTTTCCGATAAGTCCAAAAACCTTGATGAAGGCAGAAAATTAGTGCACTTGTAGGCAAACGACCGTGCTGAAACACTTCCAAAATTGAAAACCATCTTTTGACGTTGATCCGTTTATAGCACCGTCAAGAAAGTTTGCGCAATGGGTAGACCTGATAGAGCCCGATTAAATGAGTGTACCCAGGCCGATGTGCGAAGAAATTTGCATTCAAAAACCTGAAAAGACAGGAGCAACGAAATAATTCCGATCAGCTCGGCGAGTAACAGGCACCTTGAGCAACAAGTGGTGATATCCAAATTGCATCTGAGTATCACTCTAAAAGAACCATCGCGACGTTCTTCACGCGGAGCAGGAAATGTTGTGGTTCAAATACTCAACGCCAAGAGCATAACGTGCGGATTTTTATCTAACTCGATAATGTTTATGGTTAGTTTCCATTGTTAGTGAGCAGGTGAAGCAAATTATGTCGGTCAAACGGCAAGGCCGTTTTCTAAACGTGGAATGAGCAATGCCTATGTTGGCTGATTTAAGGTGGAGCGGGAGTCAGTAGAAACTCTATTCTTAACTACATCCTCGAAACTAGGCGTTTGGTGGACCTGAGGGGTGTAGTAGGGTAAGTGCACAACTGTACAAGGATCAAAAGTACAACGCCTTTGTTCAATGGCATCGACCAAAGTAAATTAGACTAGTTCGTATCACCACTGTTTGGCTTGAAAAGAAGTCAGTTCAGACTGTACAGCCTCGGTCGCTAAGAAAAACGAGAAGCACAGAGATCAACGTCCTTCGGTAAAAGCCGTAACACGCAAGTAATCCAATAATGACTAGTCCGACTTTTTTCTTTCGATATTGATCCTAGATTGATCTAGGTAACTTGAACTAACTTCATGGATTCTGCTGGATTTTTGGTTGGTATGTAGTAGTCGAACAATCAATCTTAGCAAACAATTGATCACTAAGCGGTCATTTGCATTATTCATTTATGCGTGCACATTGTATGTATTTGGACCCAATTTAGTAGGCAGTGCTGATAATTTTGTTTTCAATAGCTCAACTGTTATATGCAATAAGACACTGCCTGCGTTGGAAGCAACTAGGCGTCATAACTTCCATTCCAGGAACGGTCTTTGGGGAATGCGCAACCTTGACGTACTAACTGAGAGAGAAACGATAGCTTGGGCTCCTCCGTATTGTTATCTAGTCTATATCGCTTGTGCTCTGCAGGAATGAACCTAAATATTCAGTTTAAATCCTTTTGCACCTTAGTAATAAAATTATTTGCGTTTGACAGCAATTTTTCAAGCACTTGTTGAATATGTCTATGCGTGACGTCATCAATCTAGATTGAATTCACGGTCAAATATTTCGTAACGTGAAATATGTCTTTACTTTTATGACGATTTGGGCATATGTACGCATGGTCAGATTACATCAAATCCCAGTATTCTAAAGCTATCTGGAAAGCAAACACTTCGAAAGAAACCAAAAGTCAGGTTTCTAGATGGCAGTTAAAGGCACTCCAACTACATCTTTTAACGTTGCTTTGCTTTACAGCGAACCATCTTACCGAATATTGCTTCTGGGCATGTGCATGTAGCGTCGTATGCAGTTTGAGTATTTGTAGGAAGATTATAGTTTTCTGAAACCTATGCTGTGGTGTTATTTATAAATCTATACAAGCTAAACCTAAGTCATTTACATTGCCCCCAATATATGAACTTCAGCAAAATAAGTAGGGTGCTCTCTGGAAACATTTTTTTAAAATAATTGTAAAAGTGCAAGGAAAATAAAACAGTACAGCTGGCATGATATCCTAAATTCAGTGTAACGCGCGTATTTCCATTCAGCGGCATATTGATCGTAAAAGCGAAGGGAAGTGAAGGGGTAGCTACTGCAATAATTGATTATGCGTTGTGGTATTGCCTCTACAGAAGCAGAGCAAGTCTGATCATAGGTTCCCGTTACCTGCATATGTTACACTTTAGACGCCTGATGACGTCAGCCTCAGGGAACCATAGCAGGTTTGGATTACTTTGCCTGTTAAAAAATTTGAATGATTCTCTAGGTTTTAGAAAATTGTTAAGTCAAAGAGGTGCCTAAGAATTTAGCTAGCAAGTAGTTTCCCCTCAGCTAAAGGAATTTTCCCGGGATGTGCTCCGTATTCCAGTTTGACAGCCTACTCTCAGAAACAACTTCTGTACGCACCACCGCATGTACAGTTATATAGATAGACGCAAGAGATGGTAACTTGAGATTGTGGCATGTCTAGGATTTCATTCTGCAGCAAGTTTCTGGTTTAGTGCAGCAGCACGAGCTCAGCTGTAGCGTAGCGCCTAGTTATGGACTGCCGTAAACGATGGCAGAATCGTCGATTCTGCTTTTTCCCGTTGTAGGGTATTATAATAAAGACCTTATTCGGAATCTCGATGGGATTTAATCTCGCGCTCTTTCAGTCATATAATTTGCAATACAATTTTTAGGATAACTATTAGCGTGTAAGGTGCTAATGGCGCTTCGTACTTATTGCACAATTGATTCTTCCGAACATATTCGTTGGGCTTCCACAAAATAAGTATTTACCAACAAGCGTTTTATCCCAAAGGAAAACAGCTGTTAGAATTTAAGTACATATTTTTCCAACGGTTTACGAAAATCGACCTAACGATTGGGACATATGATCTCTCTAGGACAATTTCCAAGAAATGTCTGTTGGTTCTTTTCAATGCTGAATTCGATCTCTGGGTAACAAGTGTTGAACACAGCTAGCATGCTCTCTGCTTGCTGATTGTCATTGAGAAACACTCGTGTATAATCATTGTAGCGGGCGTAAAATCATGCACGCTTTATGGGCAGGCACAATGTTATTTTCGCCAAATAGACCATTAAGTAATCAGCTTAAATAGACCTAGTGGGATACCCTTCGCCACTCCCTCAACTTGTAGGTATAATTTTCCACTGAAGCAAAGCTGATCATATTATGGGCATACGCAAAGTAATCTTTTAAGTGAATGTATTAGAATCGACAAATTATTCGCATCTGACAACGATGTCAAATT
Source organism: Dicrocoelium dendriticum (assembly GCA_944474145.2). Lineage (NCBI taxonomy): Eukaryota > Metazoa > Platyhelminthes > Trematoda > Plagiorchiida > Dicrocoeliidae > Dicrocoelium > Dicrocoelium dendriticum. Next base: position 48,383,985 of record OX104068.1, on the reverse strand, counting down.
TATCTTTAAAGGGTAAATTTGTAAATATTGAACAGACGTCGAAGTATTCCATGTGTTTGTATTCCACATCTAAATTACTTATCTTGTTAATGAACTCAAAGGAAGCTTTTAGGCCATGCATTGCTAGCTCGCCTCGGATATGCTCAGTTAGTCAGAGTAGCCATCTCACCAACCTCCAGTATACTTCTTTAATCTTTGAGTTTATCGGATGCATTGAAGTCCCTTATTTGTGTACTTTCAGAAATCCAGACATTTGATGAATTCTGGAAACACGAGGCCGCACCTGCGTCTTGGGTTTAGGATTAATCAGTTCATCTTTGTATAGGCTTCTCAGTTCGGGCGTTATAGTCTTTTCAGCGTTCTCTGTTCCAACCTGGTCAGTTTGCTAATAATGAAATCGAGGTTAATTCATGAGCACGGATTGCATTTTATGCAAGTAGTCCTGTTTACTCATTAAGAGAACTCCAGAATCCTTGTCCGGCCCCAGTAATAATACACCATCGTTTTGACGTAACTCCATCAAGGAAGCCTGGTGGTCATTTTTATAGTGCTGCTCATTCCAACACTGGCACCCCGAGACCAAGGTTTTGTCCTGGTTGGGACTCATCAGTTGGAAATAGCCTGAGTTGGGCTGGAACTCAGAGCCTAGTGGCTCATGGTTGACACCATGAGCACTATGCCACTGAGAACCTGCGAGCAACAATTGGTCCAGTGGAAACGAATTCAATGTTGGACTTGGAGAATCCGCTGGTACTTGGGTTGCTAAAAGCAACCTCTATTGAGACCTCGGTTCACCTCGGTGTTTCAAAATTATTCTACATTTTTCAGCTTTCGTAATGTAAAATTATTTGGCTGGATCTAGAAACTTGAATTTAAACCAGTTGCTCGAATCAGCTGTCACTGGCGTCACGCTAGAAAGCTGTTCGTACAGGTGTTAAAACTGTGCCCAAATCTTATACGAAATCATCTATTTGATGATAACAAAATATCAAAACAAGGGCTTAAACGTCAATTTGCAGATGACTGACCGCTATATCGGATAATTTTATCAGGTACCTCTCCGGGTGCCAGGAAAACTGCTCCGTTGAAAATTTAATGATAGAGTTCAGAATGTGCATTTTAGTTATCACTCGCACTTTACCTTGCAGCTCATAAAGAAAGGTCAGCATTTCACTCGACAAACAAGAGTTAACTCACTCAAGACATTTGCTACACATCACATCTTTACGTTTGATCGTGTACAGTGATTGATAGATGCCTCGATTTGGAACCTTGTACACTTCGCGAAAACGGTTATCCAGAACAATTCATTGACGTTCATATGAAGTCGAGTAGGCCAAAACCAACAGTACAAACAGCGGAAAAGAAACAGCTATTGCTCCAACTCCCCTTTAAAGGTGACATACTGGCGGTAATATGCACACGACGACTGATAAAGACTTGCCGGAAGATCTTTAATGCAGCTCAACTGAGGATCGTTTTTACAAGCAGTTCCCTTTTTGTTCCTAGGTTCAAAGACAAGATGCCTGGTCAACGTCAATCAATGGTAGTCTACCGGTTTACCTGCTCCTGTGGGGCTAGGTACATTGGGCGCACGACCAGACATTTGGAAAAGCGAATCAAGGAACATTTACCAACGTCACTCGCCACCCAACGAGAGAAAACTCAGTTGAGTGCCATAACCAACCATCTGATCTGCACCAATCATCTGATTGATAAGCGCAAGTCTTTTGAGATCATCTATCGAGTTCCATCACAGCTACACCATCGGTCAGGAGCTCGGCTACTCGCTACCGCTGAAGCAGTATGCATCAGGTTGACAAAACCAAACCTATGCATTCAGAAGCAACATGTACAAGCCTTACAGCTAGCCTGGCCAGCCAGTAATAGAGATGAATCGGACTTCACTCATTGGTATCACATGCCTTCAGTCACCTGACCACCTGACACGTTACGTTAAGCACTTAAAATGTTTCGTTCAATCAATAGTTACTCTTTGTTTCCCCTATGAACTCCGCTTCTCAACGTATATTTCTGTACAAAGCCTGATGATGAATAAATCGAGAACAATTGTTCGCTTTAAGCGTACCGCTTGCGTTTCTTCTTGCAATATATAACCTTGTACAGCTTTTTAAATGTTTGGGTTTAATGGTCGATTTACTGGTCGGCTTACTCTCCGCAGTGACTTTTAAACACGGCGTAGATACTGCGACATTGTTGTGCATTTTTATAGCCATCTGTAAGTGTAGCTAGGCGAGAAAGTAGGCAACGCATTGTAACCAGCTAATCCGGCCTAAGAAACGTTTCAGGCGAAAGGTTCCTCACTACATTTTAGCGCAACCAGTTCCCTTTAACAACGTAAATGTGCAAGAATAATACCTATTTCACCTGGCAGAACATTCTGAATTCAACATATTACGCTTAATGTCCTTCTGCCGCGTACATACAAGTAGTGAAAAGATTAAACTGAAGTGAAAGTGTATCAATAGCACTAATTGAAATCGGCAGTGGCAGTGTCTCTACTACGGCAGAGCAAAACTGGACTAAAGTTCATTCACTTGCATAGGTTCGGCCTAAGGCGCCGGATGATGGCAGCCTCAGCGAACCGGGGCAGGGTAAAATTAATTTCCTGAAGTCATGGGGGCGGAACCTGGCAGTTGTCCGCTGGAAGGAGCACCAAAGATGAGACCCAATAGGTCGAAACGCCGGCGTCTGGTGTTTTTCCAGAATAGCCTAACCCTCCTGATTAGGAGTGACGATGAAGAATTAGCTGAATTATACCACAATCTTCACTACCACTCATCAGTAATATAAAATCTGTCCGTATAGTTTCTAAGTCCTATGTTGTACATAGGCGCTATGCGGAAAGTCCTAGCTCATAAGGCTAGCCACTGTCTTCTGCACAGTTCGTAACTAGCATGGCAGTGGAAGATGACCTGGGCTATATCATATACAACTCTCAACCACGCAGGTTCGTGGTTGTCACCCATGACAAAGTGGCACTAGCTGCTGGCATCCTGACATCATATGGTGGAACCCTGCAGGGGTCCGCTGCGAGGCGCATTACTGAGAAGACCCAGGAGATCAAAACACCGGCGTCTGGTGCTTTTCCAGACTAGCCTAATCCTGCTGATTGGGAGTGACGGTGACGAATTAGCTGAATAAGATTACTTTGCCTGCTAAGAACTTTGAATGCTCCTTGGAGCTTTTGTTAGATTTTTAAGTTAAAAGGTGTCAAGCAATTGAGCTAGATGGTAGTTTCCACAACCTAAAGGTGGATTTCGCGGAATGCGCTCCATGGTCCAGATAGATAGCCCTTTTACTCGCGTTCTTTTAAAGTTTCTATTCCAGTAGGTATGCGGCAGAATGTGTATACTCGATATACACAGAATTCAGTAGATCCCGCAATCCAACGAGTTTTTTCTTCTTGCATTTTAGACAAGGGTTTTGCCAACATGTGTTAGTTAGATGCTTCGATTGTATAAGTGTATGAAATAAAATTTCTATTCGCAATAACGGATCGTATTTTTGAAGTAGAACACAATACTTAAACGACATCTATTACCTTTACACTTTGTATAGTATATTCCATTTTTGTGCACTTTGGACATCGTTTGGGGAATATCGATAACATAGTTTATGAGATATTGATTACTCTCAAATTGTTGAGCTGACTGTGCATTGGTATGCCATTTAGTATGCTATCTTTAACAATAATTGTAACTATTGCTGTAGAACACGAAATATCTCGTTCCTTTTCAACGTGTGTTATTCTGTCCCGTACTGCAACTGCGAAAGTACTGATATCTGGTATAGGAAGTTAGGCTCTACTCAATGATAATAACATATTTGTGTTTGATTGGATTTCGGATGAGCATGCAGTATGATGACACGCAGCCTTACACAGATCAACTAATCACTACATTTATTCACATCTACAGAAATGCAAACTTATTGTTATCGACCGACTTTCTACGCCACCTTATTGCGTCTGACGTCGTCAAGCCGTGTTGAACCGCACTGCAAATCACCGAGGCTCGTCGTTTGAAAAACTCAACGAAATTAAGCGACATGCTGCGCATGCGTACGTACAATCGATTTTACACGACGGCGAATATCATTACTAAAAAGTTGCATAAACTGCATTTGTTTATACACCCTAAATATAAGGCACATGACGAGAAGTAACATCACATAGGATGCAAGCTATTCACAGCGATTTTCGACCAAACTTGTCAACAGATTGTTTCCATAAACTCCTAAATTTTTGATTAAGATCAATACCGTTCCAAATCCAGCAAAGTATGCAAATATTATCGCATAGGCATCTAAATGTTTCCTGCATTTAAAGGTAGCTCACACCTGTATCAATGCCAGTCAGACATAAAAACCAATTTGTTCGCAATATCGTTCAATTTTGGCACATACCGGGCAGTTCCATAATGTCAATCTACCCGGGAAACAAACGGCATCAATCTGCTGAGGATTATTCTATAACCCAAACAGCTGCTAACGAAAGCTTTCCAAAACATATTATTTCCTGGCTATGAAAGTTGGGTAACATATAGGCTGTCTATAATGCCAGTTGACGAACCGATATATATGTGGTATGGCATAAAAACATTACTGGTGCTTTTCTGGTGAAACGAGGGAAATCCCAGATTTGGCTAAGTAGGAAATACAGATAACGACGTATATTTATACCAAATAACCTGGTAATCAATGTTTTGCTAAAGGGTTATCACAGAACAACGAAAGAACAGGCTAGCCGCGTCAGTAATACACGCTGTTTCATTAATCGATATTCATATTTTGATTTTGGATGCTTGGCAACGGAATCGGCGCGTCACGTAGCTTACTGCAAAATACACTGCCGCGTGCAGTCGTACAAACAAAATTAATACCCGACGTATGCTTATGTTTGCTTACAATAACACAGGGTACTAAAAACTGACTCATTCTCTTCATATAAGACAGCCATTGGTTGAAGGCTATTCGCTTACTTTCACAGTATATTGGCTATTTGTTGCGACGTGGGTCAGGTATGCCTGTCGATGTCATGGTCCTCTCCAGTTCAAACAGCAGCACAAAAATATGTTATGATGTTACGTGTTTTTGAGTACATGGAGATTATTTTCCCTTTTGTTGCGATGTGACATGTCAGTAAATAATTGAGAGAAGTATTTTATTGCCTATGATTACCATAAGCTTCCTTGACGGAGAGCGGTACGTAGTTCATAATTCATACATTTCAATACTATTTAATCGCTGGCTATCAGAGACCTACGTAATGCTATATATAATCCAGCGACAAATAGCAGGGTTGAGCTATCTAACTGGTGTGTACGAATTTAAATGCCTCACTCCACTGATGTATTGCATTTCTCTGAACAGCTATAGCTTCACCAGTAATCTCAAGCCACTTATTTTCAACGCACTACCCTGCTCCACTCCAAGGCATTTGTGCGGTTGAAGGAAAATCTCATCGGATCCTATAAGAATAGCAGGTTTCTGTTGGCCAGTGACCTCTCAGTTGAAATATTTTGTGTGGTATTTTGCAAAAGTATACGCAATCAGCAAGAAAGCGGATTATGTCCTACCCTCCAGCCCCGGAGAAACCATGAGCAGCAGTGCGCAACATAGTCAACCTGAAAATCACAGCTGCCTAAGCAACAAATACTTGGAAGGGAGACGATGCATTTGGCACTTGCAGTCAGACACACAGTTCTACATGCATAGGTCCAAAGGTGCACCGAGTCACGTGCTTCAATGACTTGTTCTTTTTCCTTGGCTACAGTAATATATTTTCCCGTTTAAAGCCCAAGTTTATTCTATATCAATTAATCTCACATTGCTCTGGGCCGTTTTTACTGGTACCAACACAGTTTTCTGATATTAAGTGCTGGGTTACTGCAATACTTTAGGATAAAAACCGCGAGCGTAAGAAAGTAAATACACCCAACGACGTCATAATTACTGTAAGAACGCTCTGCGGTACCCGATTGAATGCCCTTTGCACGTTGATAAACATGATTACCTAAGTTGGGCCATCATCGACATATCGTGATGTTGTTCATATAATAAGTTGACATGATTGGCAGAATGATGCCTAAAAATTGTGCGGCGGAGTGATAATCATAAATTAATTAGAAATTCATACGCTTTGCTTTCACCATGTCTTTCCTAACATTAAACAGGATGTAGCTATGTCTTATCAAGCCATGGTTTGTTGCATCCTTCTTATCTCCAGAACGCAGAACGATGGTTGCATTTATCCAAATCGATGGGGCGATGCTAGTGTTTACCTACTGAACTGGTGCTGTAGCAGGCTAACGTGATCAAGGAACTTAACGGGTCAAGTGCCTATTATTAAGCCTTTCGTAAAAAGATATTTGCAAAGAACTGAAGAGAATCCTTGCTTATTTATAAAGTAAATCTTTGTAGCAAAAGCATCGGTCTATTACAAAATTTGTGAGGCCGCTCCCACTGCATGAGTTGAAATATTAAGAAGTGAACCTTAAAGCATATTCGTACTATAACCAATCGCTTGATATTTGGTTGATATTGGCGTAAACAGCATATGTCATGCAGACCTTTTGAAAACACCTTCTTTTAATTAGCTGAGTACGATTCTTTTGTTTTGCCTGACCTGGGTGACTTTGATTTTCTTCAGCGTCGCGCCTTTTACCTGGTTGCGAAGCAAATCCCCTAAAACGGTTGCTAAGTTAAGGAAGTACCAGAAATTCTTTTGACTTCGTCTAGATAAGGAACATTATGCTAATGAGTCGTTTACCAGCAGTTGGGAGATGATAATTTTTCTGGCGCTTTGTCATAATTACCGAGATGATAATACCCGGAAAAAATGAACGTTCTGGTAAGAGCTTTTTACCGTCAGTTTTTGGTCGCTGGTGAGCAGAAAACCTATATAGTTGTCTAGGATTCGGCAGTGATGTCCAAATTTCTGGTCAGTCAAGCGACGCTGCTATACAGCGCGTCACAAATTTTGCCTCAATTATGCTTGTGGAAAACGGGATGCTGAATTTCACAGGATTGTGATCAGTACCCATCATAGCTGTCTGGTATTTTAACCTTTTCAATAATGGGGTTAAATATAGAGATAATATTAATGGTTTAATAGAAGAACACACATCTTAAGACCAACCTTGGAGCAGGTGCATGAGACGAATTATAGTGTCGGTTGCTTTCATTAAGACTGTTATCCGCATTTAATCAGAAAGTTGCTCATTCATTGCTTAAATCGAAATTCGCGAATGAGAGATTTCATCATTATACAGAACGCAATCCTTCTCTCTCACCGCCACTACCATTCACGTAGTTGCTATTTGTCGAAATACAAGTTGATGAAAATCGTTGAAGGAGCAAGCGCTACCAATATAATCCCTAATGGATTGCTTTAATTTGGGTACATATTTTATGTATTAAACAATGGACCGTTGAATACCATTAGAACTAGCGTTCGATGTGGCATTGCTTGCTAGTTATTTCCCATATTTGTTTTAAATGAACATTAAAAATGTTAGAAAACCGGGCCCCAGATTTTCCTGATAATCTGTGATTCCATAGTCGGCAATAAGCGTACCGAAACGTAACCAAACACCATGCATCGTTTAGATTTTGCAGTAGATTTATATGTTTTTCTGGTGTTTTGCAGGAATATTGCAGCTAGGGCGATTATAACGCAGCAGATGGAATGCGTATTGCAGAAAACCCACTTCCTTTAGATGAAGGAGTATTATTCAGATAAGCATAAACGAGAGAATCAAACAACGGGAAAAAATGGTCACTTATCTGTTTACGTCGTACTCGTTGGATCACAGTATCCTGTGGCTACACAAAATGTCTGTAGCCACTGCGACGAAGCTTATTAGGGAGGGCTCTTTTCCTTCGTGGTAATAGAATGTAAGGGCTGGATTGCTGTTGGTTTCACAATATTCAAAAAGCGAATCATTTTATGCTTTTAATGCTTGTTCCACACTAGGATTTTATGCTTCCCGAATGCCACCGCTGCCTTCGATACGCAGATATGTAGCATAATGGGTCCCTGCTGGTCCGTTGAAATCGCACTCCCTAGTTATCCGAAGAGGGAGAGGTTTGCTATTACTTCGACGACAATCTGGATTTCCGGCAACTATGCGGGTATTACTTCCAGGTGAAGGCTGAAAGAGACAGACAGTTTTATTCATGCTGTTGCTGGGTAAGAATGTGGCTGCTGTCGAACCTAGAGCACTACTTACGCGCTGCAACCCATCCACGCAGTTCGAGATGTCGCACATTGGTCAGCGAACAGCAACATACGCATAGCTGTCTCACAGACTAGCATTCTAACACCGAAACGACTCATGTTGAGCAACCCACCATCAGCACGATGCTCCACACAAACACCGTAAGCAAAAGCCGCATCAAGCGCACAAGACGTCGTGAGATAATAATAAATAATAAACAGGGCAGTAGCTAAGACACCGCCTTGATTGATACTAGAGACAACTGCACACATCAGAAATATCACCACTCTGCTGCACCTTCACTTGCATACCACTGCGCAAATAATACAAAAAACATAAAACTTACTCATGAAACCCAACCTACTTAACACCAGCTACAGTGCCCCGCGGTTCACCGTATCAAAGGCTTCGGTGAAATTAACGAAAAGCAAACACAGTGGCTAATGTCAAGCTCTGATTTTTGCCTGCAATGACTAACCGCAAAGGCCATGTCAACGGTGCTGCGGCCGGAACGGAATTCACAGTGATCTTTCGACACTTTCGCATCTACAACCTGACTGACGAGGCCGTTAAGCAGGATTCGGTCAACCAACTTGCCCATACATCTCAGCAAGTTGATACCAAGATAATTGGTGCAATTTTGATTGCTCCCTTTGCGATTATCCCATGGTAGCACAAGGGCATTCTTTACCTCAGGAGGCTCCTCCTGCTCAATTCACATGCGTGGCACCAAGTATCACAGTATAGTCACCAAAACAGGTCTGTGATTTTTAAATACTGCATGTGAGTTCCTGTCGTCCCCAACACACTTGTCGTTTTGCAGGCGAGCAAGGACGCTCTGCGTCGCAATCAGTGTCAGCTTGTCCGCCAAGCTAATTTATACATTGTGCTGCTTCAAGCCATTCTAATTAGACCAGACAAGCCGTGCATGTTTCTTAAAGAAAAAAAGTGATTTCGCTAGACTTACATTATCTCGGCAGTCTGTATGCAAGTAGCTCCTGAACTTTTATCGCTTAGCTTCTTCACTGACTGCAGCCTCCGCCCATGCACTGCAAACAAGGAGTCAAAGAATTCTTTGAGTTGGCGGCTTTCGCAGTAGCATTCCTTCCTCTTTACGTTCTTCGGCACCATGCATTACTAATGCGATCAATCTCTAGAGTCAATCGCCGACTAGGTTTGCGAAACTGACTCTTCTTCCCCAAGTCACTGGGTTCTGCACATGTGCAGCAAATGCTGCATGCTTCTCAGACACCAAGGCACCAATTGTCGCATTGTTTACATCAAACCAATGGGACCAGTTATATTTTCGCGCCCGAAGGTTTTCTTGGCATCAGCTGTCATGCGGTCGCGAATGCGATGATCCAGGTTGCCAGCTGTGGCTATGTATTCCACATCACACAGTCATGCAACCATCGCTTTCTCCAGCTTCATCCGCTTCTCCAAATATCGAGGGGGAGATTGTTATATTTACACTGGTTCAGGGTTGACTGCAATACATAGATTTACGAAAAAATTGGTACAGTGTGGTCCGCACCAATTTGTGTTCAGTGCCAAACCCAGCTCCACGCAGTACACGTGTCATGCACATCACAAGCATGTACGATGACATAGTCGAGTAGATGAGCTTGACCACTTATTTGATGCGCGCAGGATGCACGTAAATGTCACAAGAAGTAAGGTCTGGACTATTTGGTGGGTAGGCAACTTCCTGAATGCGTTCTCTAGCCAGAACATCTGCCACGATATGGGACATGTGCACAGATACGTTGTCAGGTTGTAGCGATCTGCCTTGTGCTCTAGCTCTTGGACGACGACTGACTACAGCTTTCAGCACATTTGGGCGCGATTCGGTAGCATACCGGTCTGTGGGGAATGTTCCTTGCGGTACGAGCAGGAAAGTAGGCACATGGTTGGTCTTTGCGACAAACAGCCAATAATCGCTTGTCCACACTGCGCTCAGGACAGAATTTTCTAGGCAGCGCGTAACAACTGCCGTCTACTGAGCAGATTATTGTTGGTCTGTGGGTCGAAACTGTAAACCCAGGTCTTAACACCACTGAGGATCCCTCAAACAGCAAGAAGATATCCACCATGAAAACTTGGAAGCATAGTGGGGCCTCAGTTC
>OX104068.1:48331437-48373416 GCA_944474145.2 Dicrocoelium dendriticum | reverse complement strand
CATTATTCCAGCAGCGTTTACTTCTCCGAACATGTAAAATACACTGTCGCTACAGCCAAGAAAAAGAATGCGTTGTTTCTTAATCTCTAACTTAGCAAATACTAAGCTTTCGCTGCACAAACTCATCCACGCCCAATGTTAGAATACTTCTGTATGCAATGAAAGGCAACGTGACACAATGGCATTAGAGCGCGTTCAAGGTGAATTTGCAAGAGAGATGCTGGATTCTACCCAGAGGTTAACATACTCAGAACGCTACAAATTGCTGATGTTGGACAACATATGGCTGCGTAGAATAAAGCTAAACCTATCTCTGACTTTGAATAAAATATTGGGCGCAAACACGCACCTTGATACTCTTCCCAATTACAACAAAATAAAGCTGCGTTATCCGTAACAGAAAGTGCACCCTCGATTGCAGAGTCGAGCACAAACAAGCGTGCGCACGTTTTATTTAATAGATATGCATTGATTTAGTATCCTTTCTCAATGTCCATTAGATCACGCAGATCTCCACACATGTTTCATGTATAGCTAGATAACTTTCTTACAGTCTAAAAAGCTATGCGACCTTTCAAGCTGAATATGCCGGAGACAGAGTTATCCGAAGGAACCATAGGGCATATAGTGCATGTCTGCAATACCTCCCGGTCGTACAATTACAAACTTCATTAAAACCACCTAAACTAATTAGAGCAAAAACTAAATTTCACGCCTACTCTTCCAAAATGTGTCACTTTTCTCCTTATCCGGCCATAACAACCTTAAGGCCTGTGTAGTGTGGAACGGAAACTGTCGTGGCGCGCTGCTTGACTTTGAACTGGTGCTTACACTGCGCTCCCATTTGCCTTACAGGAACCTGGTCGTGTGCTTTAACAGAAGAAGTGCAAACAGAAGAAGATTGACTGTAACGTTAATCTTCCATTTTATATCATTATTTTCTATATTTTACTTTGCTACGTGTTGCTTAATAAATCTTCAATTCCAATATCCGGAGTTCTCCTAAGCTTGTATACTACAATATGGGCGACCCTGCCGAGGCACGTTCATCAGGAATCCTATTTCACTGGTCTCATGAAGATAGTGCCGAAAGCAACCGACAAAGCAGATGACGAATGTAATTTTGATGCTAATGACCCGACGGCAAAGCTCGCCGCTTCGCTCGTTGTGTTATCACGGAATTTGCAGAAGATGTCTACTTCACCAACTTCTTCGACCAGCATGCCATCTATCCCGCCGCCAGAACGTTTTACCCTGGGGATGCTGTACCCCAGGTGGGAAAAGCAAGTCCAGTTTTATCTGCGTCATTTCCCATCCAACCAACAGACAGCTGTGCTCGCCGGCCTGCTCTCGGGAGAGGCCTTTGATATTGTTGCAGACAGTAAACTTTTGGAGAAAGAAGTTACAACCGAGGCTTTTTCCGCCATGCGCCGATTATTAGCCCGCCCCGGTCTATCTGCGCCCCTACGCAGGGCATTCCATGCACGTTACCAATATCCGGGGGAAACCATCCACACATACGTTCGTGAGCTGTAGAGGATAATCGATATCGCATACGAGAACGAAACGCCAGACGAACGTGAAAAACTGGTCTTAGGGCAACTCCTAGAGAGCATTAAAACACCGTCTATTAAAAGGAAGTTCCTGCGATACCCTCCTCGCCGTTTGGACAAAGCATTGGAAACAGGTGACCAGTTTGAAGAAATAGATGCAGCGATGGGTACACCTACATCTGGCTGTTTTACTGTAAGGGCGAACACACGGCATAGACGCGTTCTACCTGAAAGAATGACGGGAAACCCGAGGAACCAGGAAACTGAACAACTCAGCACCGTTATTTCAAGCACCAAACTCCAAATGCTCTGATACGTGTTAGGCATGCCAGCCAATCGACTCCGGCGACGTGCGTTGTTTGCGCGCCGGGGTGTGGATGGAAGAAGAGGTGAGGTGGCCAAACGATGACTTGGTTAAGAGGAATGAAGGCCCTTACTTCGGAGCTGGCCTCGGTTGTAGCGCTTTGGTTCCCTAATAGTGATCCGAAAGACGGTGCACACGTTTGACTAGATACAGTTGCTGATATGGCTAGGAGCCGACCTCAGTCTCGATCATACTCTGATTTACTTTGTCGCTCCCCTTCCCTTTTTACTTTCCTCTGCATCCGCTAAATCATTATGTAGCACTTTATAATTTTGCATGGTTAATTTTTCTTCTGTTACATAGTAGCCAGCAGGTTGCTAAACGGAACAATGCCCATCCATTACCGGTTACTCAGCTGGCTTGCGTCTGTTGCATTTTATTCCATTTTTCCTTATGATTTGCGTTATACTAGCTAAGGTGTTTCCCACCTCTAGGTAACGTGTATATCGTGGGTGTGCATGGCTGCATTTCGCGCTCCTGGTTTTACTTAGTGTTCCAAAATGTTTAGCGTTTCCTTATGATGGATTAGTTCATGTATAGTATGATTCCAACAGTACTGTGGACTAGCAAATCATACGAGTTGCAGAGTATGTTGAAAACAGACTGATATTCTATTTAATAAGGCTTTCATCCCGGCAGTTCACAAGCTACATAGCAGAGCCTAGTCTGGAAAGCGCCAGACGCGTTTCGCCCTATTGGGGCTCGTCAGTGGCTCGCATTCCCTCGGTCCTCTAATGAGGATCGAACCTATGACCGCTAGAGGCAGATGCCAACTAGCCAGCAGCTTAAGCCACTGAGCCATGGGGGACGTCGGCTGGGCTACATAATTTGCAAACTAGCTGGGATATAGCACCACCTATCTACCACTGTCACGGACAGTGGTTAGCCTGCTAGGTGATGACGTCCTCTCACTAGACGCTATACCTATAGCACTTTGAAACTAGGAGAGGCAATATGGCGAAACGCGTCTGGCGCTTTTCCGGACTAGGCTCTGCTATGTAGCTTGTGAACTGCCGGGATGAAAGCCTTATCAAATTTACAACTGAAATCCTGCTACTCATGAGTGATATTCTATTTGTCACAAGTTTTTCGTAAGGGATTGCATTTTTTCACTCGCAGATTTCTGAGGATCAGATGTCAAATTACATTTGTTATTTCAAGAAGAGTTGAGAAAGTAGAGATATCTGTTTCCTGTTTATCCATTTTTTCAAAGCTAACTTAAATCCTAAACTGGAGTTCATCATTGGAAATGAATTGGTGAGGATATTTTGCTTTCTCTCTGGCAAGGCACACCTATATATTAATAAGATTGCGATAGGCTGAACAATAATGTAATGTGATAGCTATACAGGTTGGTAAGAATCTTCAGCCGTTGAAGCCAGGGTTGTTTAAGCTAAAGGTAGCGACATCGCTTCTTTACTTAAGCTTGATGGTTTTCCAAGGGTCGATTTGTTGGAGACTTCCTTGCTCAAATCCTCTTGCACCTTTCAGTATATTTGTTCATAACTGGCAGACACTCACGGATGGTGTTGTGCATATATATATATATATATATATATATATATATATATATATATATATATATATATATATATATATATATATATATATATATATATATATATATATATATATATATATATATATATATAGATCTCAATAAAACTGAACGCATTATTCGGTGTCGCCTGCAAATAAAAATTTGCGTCCTTGCCTCAAATGGCCACATCAGTTGTTAAATTTGTATTCGTTTAGTAAAATGCCTTTAAACCCCTTCTAAAACTTTTGAAATCAAAATATTTCTGATCTATCCGTACTGGTAATATTACAGGGTTCCCTACTTGAATGCGTATATATCGGTTGATAAGTAAAAACAGCTCCTCTTATTAATTGAGTTTCTTCGCAGCCACCTTCCATATTAGAAAGTTTTCCACATGCCCGGTAAAAGACTAGGTTGTAGTTTAGGCCTGTTTGGCATCGTCAGTACTGCGCTACAGTGGATGTCGCGTCTTTTGGGGTACCCTGTCCTGTGAAACTTTCGTAACTTGCATGACAGTGGAGGATAAAACGCGCTATATCGTAGTTAGCATGTAACTCATGACGGCACGAAACTGTTCCCCGAGGCACAGTAACATAAGCTGCTGACTGTTTGTGCAATCTGCTGGCGTTCATGGGTTCAAATCCTGCTGGATCCGATGGATGCGCACTACTGACGATGCCCAACTGGCTGAAACTGCAGTCTAATGCTTTCCCGGGCATGTAGAGGATTATCAGATTTTGCAGCTGTCAGCGAACAACCTCAATTAAGTATGTCAAAATCTCGTAAGCATGAGCCCCTATTATTATTTACTCAGGGAAATTGATTGTAAGCACGCCCACTGCACACTAATCCTAACGTTGACGTAAAAGCACAAATACGCTACTTTGCAAATGTGGGTCACATTATGTTGCAAAGTGTACTATATCTAGTTTGTACCATACATATTTTCACTGTATTTTCATAGACTTTCTATTAATCCCTACCGAAGTTTCAGCCGAAAAAGATCTATACTTGCAAACAAAATGTTTGTGCGTCTTATGACAACCGTGGCTATTAAAAAACCGGATTATTACTCTGGGAGACATGAAAAATATAGCTATCTTAAATTAGCCGTGAGATGACGCCTATACTCTATGCCATTTTGCTAATACAGCTAACATGTGACACAGATTCTGTCGCCATTCAGTGGGCTATGGGCGCGAATACAGTAAAGCGGTAACGTAATGACAAAATTAGCCATTTTTTGGAGAATTGGAAGGGCATGATCTCTGTAGATGACAATGTCCATGAGGAGCATGCTATGCTAAAGCTTTCTATTTCTCATTAGGTTTGTGTCTGATAAGTGAAGACTAACCTAATACCTAGAGTTCATTAGATGCATAGTGATTACTTATGCAGCATTTTCTTCGCAAACCAATGTTTTATCCCTCTACGGCGTAGAGAATTTTTATGTGTTCTTCGATCCTGACAAACCGACATCGGAGAGTAAGTAAAACGTGACCGTCTCCATAACTACAGATGATCTTGTGTAAAACAGTGGGAAATGCGGCATTTGTTATTGGTGTCTTCGGTGAAATTTTAAATAGAATTCATCTCCAACTAAATAATGAATACTGTAGTGAAGGAGCAAGTACATATTTCAATCTGTACAACTTCCTTCTAATACATGCAGAATGTTGTGAAATGAATATGTTCCCTGTGATAAGTCTAGTATACGTAATGTTCTGTTTTGCCATATAAAAATATTTGGATTACGCTAGGCTCAAAATAAAAGATGTCATTTCTAGTGTGCAATCGTTCACTGAATCGAATAAAAGTGAAATGCAAATCTAAATATTTGTTATTACAGTACAGATTTAGCCTTCACAACTTGTTTTGGCAGACAATTCCAAACATTTAGCATCCTCCGTTCAAAACACCTTGAGTGTGGAACTCGCCTTACATAATTCATTACAAGCTCTCACCTGTGTCTGCATGTACCACATAGCGTTCGCAGCTTCCTAGACTTGGGAAATTCAAAGTGAGTATGATGCAGCATATCATGATGAACTTGATTTGCTACAAACGATTAGTCACAGAATCCTAGTTCCTCTCATCGCTTTTGTATGGTAATCTACCTTAACCAGGAAGGAGTCTAGTAGCGACGTACTGGATACGTTAAATCATCCGTCCTTCAACTCAGCTGATTGGACAGTCACCAGAAGAGCGAAGTTCCAGTTTTGATCTTGTGGTGGAAGAGCAGAGGCTAGCGACGACCACTTTAGATCAAGTAAAAAGCCCAACACTTGCGCATTCCGCAACTATTTGCTCTATTCATTTTGTCGACGGAATTTAAAGCACGGTGCGGAAGTAAACCTAGATCATTCACCGAATGCATCGGGTATAGCGTTTGGTCGTTGACGCTGCAATTTCGGCTGTCAGCGCTGATTGCATTTCATCTACATCGTTTACATAATTAGTTAAGGTACTCCTCCATGTAGCCATAACTACCACCGTTGAGATAGAGCTCAATTAATCAGACATCCTAAATCAGTGGTCACTGGAATTTGTATCGCCCTGCCACAATAGCACTTAAGAAACTACAGGGGATGGCCGCCTAAGTGACGCTGGGTACAGCACCTATGTTGAGCTTTCATTTTTCTCTGCAGTTCAAACCACGTGAGTTCAAAGGAAGGCGGTCTAGATGGGATATCGTGCTTTACGATGATACAAATCTCCTAAAGTTCTTGTTTTAGAACACTGGAGCGTAGATTGAGCTTTCGATAGGTAGATGCCGTTTCCTGTTAGGTGTGTGTCTGGTTACGGTGGTATTTGCCATGTTTATTCTACAAGGTCGCTGTAGAATATTGACGAATAATTTTGTGAGCTCTGGTTTGACACTTAATGTTGCCACCCTAAAACATGACTAGCAGTAGGTTGTGAACACAACTATTGTAAGACTTCGCTGGCTTAGAAAGTTGGAGTTTATTTCGAGCAGGTTAATTTAGTTTGATGAACGTTTTAAAGACATCATTGCGTTATGTGGGATGTCATTGGTATACTCGTGCACACTAACGCCAGTGTGATATGCGTGAATTACGACCCGCGACTGAGCATTCTGACAAAATATATTTGTTCTAGGTATATAGTACCTAACATTTGAATAAACGCAGCCACATAAGTGGTGTTCAAAATTCGGTAACCGTAAAAAAACATCTCGTCAATTTGCTTGAACACGTAGAAATAAGATGCTTGATCAGTTGGGGATGGCAGTAAGAGAGCCACCTTATTTTTAGGAACAATCAACCAAATCTTAAACTGACACGTAAAGCCGGGAGCCTAGCAACAGACTACTGTCAAATTAGGGTGTATTTTACCTGCTTACATCTTTATGACCATATAAGGTCTGAATCGCCTTGGTTTGCGCTGTTTGACCTCACCAGCGAGTCTCTGAACTTCTCCTGCTTCGTCAATAAAGACAGATGCGTAATCGGCCAAATTTAGCATTACACAGCTGAGTTTCGAGAAGGATGGCCATTGGCGTTTTCTTATTCCGCCCTAAAGATATTGTGAATTGAGTCTGTGTAACTTATGCCCAGAACATCTTCTGCAATTGAGCTTCGTCTAATCGAGACACATGGTTATGTATGAAAACCTTTTATCACTTGGAAATTGTGTCTGCCACGAATATCTGTCTACATTTGCGTTACTAAAGTAGACGTTCAATTAATTGCCCTTTTATTCGCATTGTTTCTATCGCGTTATTCTCACTAACCTTGTACGTATTCAAACTGTGCCGATTAAGAAAAATGCGGTTTCCGCTTGCATCAGTCAGCCGCATCATGATCAAAGATATCCTCGAATTTATTTGTTATTGACTGTGAAAATATATGTTAATAATTATAGTTTGCTCAATATTCGTACACAACGGAACAACTCTTTATTAGGCGGAACCTAACATGCTAAATATGATGACTAGCTGAACAACCTCTCCGTGATATTAGCTAAGTAGTTTGCTTTAATCCGGGTAAGGCAAATAGCTCGTTGGCAGTGTGCGGGTACGTGGTTGGTTTCCGCCTCATAAGCCTTCTCCCCATAGAAACTCAACAAGGTCCATTTAACAACACCGCGACGTAGTGAATTTGACATGTCACTAGATAAAGTCATTGCATCTTCGCTTTCCGAAGGATCTTTCGAATTCACTAGTCACCCAGTCCTAATAGTTTTTCTGATACATTTCTACGCTGGTGACGACAGCGAACAAAATCACGAATACAGAGTCAAAATAACCAATTCAATCACCATGTTCGCTTACATATTCGTAAGCGTGACTTACACATACTGCTACATATGTACATTCACACACCGATCATATATGTGACTGGTCAACTTGCGTTGCTTTTTTCATTTACCAACTGTTCCTGCTTGGATTATCATAATCAGGAATTTGCATACGTGCCTCACGTTGCCGAGAATAAAAAGGTTTGTTTATTTAAGCCTAATCGATAATGATTTAAATGAATTATTCGCTGTAACTTGTTTTTAGGGATCCCTATAAATCCATCGTTGTTAATATCCTGCATAAAGGCATGCCAATTTCTGTTCATGTGTAAGTGGCAAAAGTATTGTAGTAAGCAGAAGGGAGGACCAGTGCAAATGTTGGTAGATTGCTCGAAAAACACCAACAGCAATTACATTAAGGCACTTTTGGTGAGCCAAGTAAAAACAGGGCTGTTTCAATTAGCGGTGCAAACTTGCAAACAATTGCACTTATTCCAAGCATCTGCAAATAAGATGCAAGTCATAATTCAGCGCTGAAGGAAGTCTAATTTATTAGCCAATTACAAATATTGGCTATCATTGGCATCATTCTGAAAGAGGGGTATACACAGAAGAAGGACAAGCGCCATATACAGTTTAACACACATATTAAGACACCGAGATGAATGGTAAAGTTACTATTTAATGAATGAGGGGTTAGGCGACAAGACTGTTATTTTTTGCTTATCATGGGTTCACATACTAAGGCTGTCAATGAACAGGTTTGTAACAAAAATTAGATAAACTCACAAGTTGGTGAAGGGTAGTTTGTATGGAAAATTAACCGTAATGTGAACATAATGGAAAGCAGAAATATATATATGTGTATATACATATATAAGGGATGTATTGCATTTCTCTACAGCCGTAACACTTTTACATCAGTTAACGCCATTCAACCTTGGACAATGAAATTATATGGTCTCTCCAAGGGATTAAACAAGGCCATTGGATATAGTCGGTTTTCATTGAATTAATGGATATGCGGAGAAACGTCGACTGCGACTAACTCGGAGGGATTGAGACCAAATGTAAGGAAACTGTGTGCTATGCTTTTAAGCATTAACATCAAAAAGAGCGAATTCGATGAGCATCAGGTGTATCCATTGACTTATTACTGGTGTACAGTAGGCCGGATATGCAGATGGCAAAACTAATATATAGCAACGAGAGTCAACTATAAATTGTGTTAGATGAATGAATAATTAAAATTTCTCCAATCGTCACAGTTGTCTGTACATTGCAGAAAGGTATATGGTTGGAGAGTGATTGCATACACCCAGCTTGGAAGGTGAGACATCAGACTCAAACCAACACAATCAACAGCGAAACAAACAAACTGCCGTAATTAAAGAACTTTTAAGCAGCAGACTACATAGTTGCATTCAGGGAGGGAAGCTGCGGTTTTGATTTGGAGATACTCGAAATCTGTAGCCTTCATTTTAGAACAGATATTGTAGCCTAATGTGACTGATGCGGAACTCCCATGAAGAATGGAGATGCAAGCGCTCAATGTATTACACCTAACAGGATCATCGTCGTCGTCAACAATTGCATCTGCCATTTATGCTGTTGCAACAATGTCATTCAGACAAGGTGAACTTTGGAAGGAAGAATACTTAGAAGGAAAGACAAGGGTCTAGGGTACATTTTAAATTTTGAAAGCAAATATTCAGCGACAATACGCTAATACATTGTCATGAACCTGTTAGTAACAAAATCTTGATAAAGGGATAAGATAAGCGGCGTAGGTGAGACAGATACCTTCCATATTTCACTGCCGCTCGTCATACTCAAACACATAACACCGGAGTCTTCATCATTTTGATGGAAGTTCAAATAACGAAAAGCACAGGGTGGTTGCAAATATGAACATCAAAGAGATTGAAGTAGCAATAACTAGACCAATTAGTAAGATGTAAGGAAAACATGCACTCAGTAAACTATCACAACATTACATTTTATTGAGGAATACATGTTTTACAATTTTTGGGGACATTTCGCAACGAACACAAGGAAAGCGCTACTAAGCAAAAATAACAAACGATTAGATTCCCTTAGGCGTGTCGGTCAGTGAACCCTTTAGAATTACGCCATCCAAGTGAGACCCACAGACAAAGGGTAGTTGGGTTAGGAGGATTAGTTACCTGAGATATTTAGAGGAATCGATAGAAAATGTACCTTTCATTAAAAGGTACAAAAGTAACAGGCTGTCTTTGTTAGTGACTAAAGCATTTCAAACATTTCATTCATGCTTGCTAAGGTAGTCGATGGTTATGACCTTGATAACGCGTTAGGTTTGAATAATAAAAGCCTAAGCTTCAGTATGAATCAGCTTGAATAGTCCTTTGTCGAACAGGTGGAAATTAACAATAAACCCAGTTAGAAAGTTTTAAAAACACGATTCCGGAGGTTGAAGAATAGAAGACTGGCGAATGTATTTGGTAAATTCGTTTTATTTCTAGTGGTTGTTATTCTAGTTTAAGTATCATCACAACGAAAAGATTTTGGTTAGGGGAGCAGCAATTTTTAGGTAGTCAGAGAATTGACATTACGGCAATTCTGCGCCTAATGTCTAAAGGATGTTCCGTTATTTAATTCCAAACCTAGCAAAATCATCCGCAGTGCTTTCGTACAGATGAGTACATCAAGAGTACTAAGGGGATATTTGAGCTTCTTATAATAATTATCTACCTTGGAATTGGATACAAACTCTTAGTATATATATCAATGCCATGTGTCCAAGCATTTTGGTGTCCAGGGAGGAGTTGCATTTGAACTGCCCCGCTCATTCTTGGTCATGCTTACTTCTCAACTGATGGCAACATTCAGCTAAGAGTGGAATCACATTAACAACGAAAAGTTCTAGATAGTAACGAAATCGGGCCAACGAGTACAATGGTTTATTATAATCATAATGTAAACACTTCCATATGTTAAAAAGCACGAGGTTCGGTGTTTAGATAGACTTCCTTAAAACGAGCTGTTGTACTCAAGGCAACGTTAGGCGATTTGTGTTGGCACAACTTGACTCATTGGGGATGTGAACGGCTGTGTGCATGGCGTCTAAACATACGCAGCGTCAGATGTCAGACATACCTGTGTAAGATGTGCCGTATCGTGTATATAGTTCGTAGGTCGTTGACTGTATGTAGGGTGCAGAAAAAGTACTGTGTAATAATATTTGAACCGAAAACCTTGACACATTAAGATGTGTGTGGCACTGAACCGAGCTTACCGACATAATGTGATGGAAGCGTAGTGCGATTCTTACTCAAACGTATTGTCTATTTGATGAGCAGTTATTGTGACAACCGGCTGTTTTCGTTTGAGTTGTACAAACGTCCGATGGTCCAGACAGAATATCTGCAACAGAGTTTATAGGAAGTTTACAAAATGTAAGTATAATAATGTAAGTAAGTAAGTAAGTAATAATAATGTAAGTAAGCATAATCATGTGTACTAAGGTAACTATAATACTTCAAAAATGTATGTGCTAAAATTTAAAAGCGTAGGTTGCGTATGTCTTGCATTGTGAATGCCAGTGTCAGGCATTCTTCGGTAAAACGTTGCATCACTTCACCCATATACATGTTCGATAGGTATATAATAAGGTAAACGGCGATGCTGCATAAAGGTGATGAGTTGTAAGAGTTTCCAACTTAATTCATGCCACAACGGCTTAAATGGTCGTAGCGTGGAGGTGCAAATTGCCATTTCCGTGTTTACAAAGTGTATTAGTCAGCTGACAGGTTGTGAGTTATGCAAAGAACGTTGGATTTCTACTTGTTAATCAGAGCTCCTTTGTATGTCACGTTGGGTAGATTTGGAGGCTGCTCCGGTGCATTATTGTGGTTTTGTCTGTCTATTTATGCTTGCATTGCGAAATGTAACTGAGGACGAACATACGTACTTGGCACTTGCCAAAAATAGATTTGTCTATTTTTCCGAACGACCGTCGTAACCGACAGACGTGTTGGTTTCCAGTCTTCGAAGCCTTTTGGATTAACTGGAGCAACCCAAGTCGTTTGAACCAGGACACCAAAGTCACGTTTGACTGTTGGTTGTTGCAGTGCATTCGTTCCGGGCCGGTATGAGTAGCATATCTAACGTAGAAGGAAGAATAACATGCATGTACAAACGTTGAAATGCAGTAAATGTTGGGTTTTATCATTGAAATACCGTGTCTAATTCTCCTTGAAGCCAATGCTGGTCGGTGTTTGCCTGGATCCTGCGCAAATCTTGATATCGTCGGCAAACACTAGGAAGTTTGAAGCGATTCGGTGTGCACGGTTATAAATAAACATAAAATACAAACGGGGACCTAGTACTGAGCCTTTCGGCACACCACACTCGACTTCTATGGGGTCCAATAAAGAGCTCCGAACTCTGACCACTAACTGAAGTTAAAGTGGTAACTTAGCAATCCAGCTTTGAATTAGGTCACCGATCCCGTAATGCTGTAGCTTACGTAGTGGTATCCGATGCCTTTGAAACAATCTTTGTTTATCACATGAACGCCTTATCCAGCGTCAGCTGCATCCAGTCCAAGTACTGCGAGCGATTAGTAAATTCGTTGTGCTTTACCAATGATTACGGATTCTTCATGGGTGGAACAGAAAAATGCCATTAATTACTAGAGGGCAGCGCAAGCTGATCTTCGGAAGACTACTGCATAATACGCTGACGAAAATACAGAAACAGAAAGCAAAGATGGGAGAGAAATGACCATCAGACGAACACATACTTCATGTTCATCACCCGTGCTATTAACGAAAAATGCCGACGTTACCCACCGATTTTAACTTGATTTCAGAGAACGTAACAAACTGACAGTGAAGGATGCGTTTCCGATGCCCCAAGCGAAATAAATTTTTCCCAGGCTTTACAGCGACAAGCGGATATCCGTGATAAACATCCGATTGTGCTTTTGCCAGTTGCTTATCGCAGAGGAAGTTCACCACAAGACGGCTCTCATTGTGAATTGCTGGTAGTACGTGTTTGTAAGAATGCAATTGGATTATGGAAGGCCTAACTACATTCAGAAGCCAATTGGTGATAATCCTGGAGAACCTAAAACGCCTGGTTGCCTACTTACCGTAGGACAGCATTATTTACCCCGGAACCGAGCACGAACATGATACCAGACTTGCAGCAGTAATACAATAACTGAAAGAAGCTGGTCTGAAACTCAGACGCGATAAATCACAGATTACTCGGGATTCTAGGTACGTTTAGGCCGCATTTTGTGTAATAGTCGAGTAAATCTGCTCTCGAAAAAACGCGGGACGATCACGAAGTTCACAGTACCAAAATCTGAACCTTAACCTCATACATTTCCAGGAATGTTAGCTTATGACTCGAAGTTTGTGCCCCAGTTTCAAAGAGGGTCAGACCGTTTTTAAAGCTGCGTCCCAAAGACAAACCGTTTGTGTTGGCAGCCGAAACAGCGAAATAATTTAATCGCCTAAATACAGCATTGCAGAAGTCCCAACTTGCGTACGCCCACGGAATCTTGATAGATTCACTGTGGCAATCGAAGCAAGTAACATGTTATTCGATGGGACGTTTTCTCAACAGGCTGAGTTGATAGCATATACAAGTACAGTACTGAAAGTGGAGGAGTAGAAATATTCAACGCCTTAGAGAGAACGATTAGCCATTGTGTGGACCATGGATAATTGGAAAATTTACATCCCAGCGACAGATTGCCGGGTCGTCACTGAACATAAGCCGCTTTCATGGGGACGACTTTGCGCGGGGGCATTCCGACTGCAAGAATTTAACTTCGCCAACGAACACACAGACGGAACGCAGAACGTAATACCCGAAGTGTTATCACACCCCTGGTTGGATGACCTCACGCCGGATAACGCTACACCGGTTCGCGCGGTCAAAGTGGCGGAGATGAACCTGTTGGGAGATCAGAGGAGATGAATTCGTAAAGCTGCTTTGCTCTCGGTATGATTTTCTCCCCTATCTGCACTCAACGACTGGCGGTTTTGTTTTTGTTTAGCCTCTTCAGGTGCAAATAGCATAGCTGGTAGTGGAACACGGAGCAGAGTACTTTGGGGCTATCGCCAGGATCACTAGGCCATTGAGCTTTGCCTGCATAGCTGCATAAGCCGGTTAGAAGTAGATTTGCTTACAAGCTGATACCAAGACGGAGGCCACCTTAGGTGAGATGGAGGAACTCCTTAGTATCCGGAACAGACTTGGATCGAAAACGATATGTAGTTCTTGCAACTGACAACAGGAAAATATATTTTATTCCGCCAAAGCTGCGAGAGCAGGTGATGCGCATACCTCATCATAGCGCCCATGTGGGAATCGAAAGCGTCTTGAAGTGCTACGAAGGTGTGTTTGGCCTACCATGAGAAAAGGAGGCCGCAGAATACATCATAGGATGCCCAAACTGCTAAACTAGTAGCGAGGTGGGTGCACCGGGATATCCGATGAGATTGATGAAAATCAATGAACAACCAGTTTTGATAGCTGGTTGTCTTTAGGCCCTTACCAAAGAGTCGATCACGAAAAGGATACGTTCTGGTGATGATCGACCAGTTCACGAGCAGAGTGGAAACCATACCAATAAAGGATAAGACAAGCGAGACCGTGTCGCAAGCATTCGAATTCAATGTACCAGCAATGAATGGCATGCTACAACGTGTTCTCACCGACCAATGGCCCTGCTTATATTTGGAATTATTGAAAGCGCTTTTGAACACTTGGGGCGTCCAGGGGCAACGCATTTCACCGTACCCTCGCAGGCCAACGAAGTGGCAGCACTGTTCAACACGAATATGAATACTTTCATAAACTGCACGAACGTCACATAGGAGGAAGCATTGCCTGAAGTTCTGCTTGCCTACCGGACCAGCATGACGTCGAACAAAAACATATCGTCATTCCAATTCCAATTTGGCCGAGAATCACGGCTTGCGCTCGCTAGGTGCTTAGTGAAACCAACTATGTTCAAACATCCGGCACGGGTTCACTAAAGACTGCAAGCGAATGCTAGAAGGGAACCAAATCCCTAAAAACTCGCAACCAGAGGAAAGACGACGCAGGTCATAAAGCTCAGCCAAGGACGCCGTACAGGATTTGAGAACAATTCAAGATACGGAACAACATTCGGATAGATCGTCTAGGATGAGGTCCGAGCTAGTTTAAGATACGTTGGAACGGCTCTTACACCATAGGCGATCGGAAAGGTGCAAACTTCAAACTCGACAATGGAGAAACCAATCGCTCTGTGAACGCAGCCATTCTACGACTATTGTACGAGAGGACAAAGCAGCTTCCAGAAGAGGCGGGTGTAGGATGGCGGAATCCTTCGACTTCACGTGAACCGGAAAGACAAAAAATATGGGATAGCAACTATGTAATGGCGAGCGCAATGGATGCGACAATACCAGTCTCTGCGAATCTTGCGGACCAAGCCGACAACGGATCACAAGCGCCGACTAGAAACGAGTCCGGGCCAGGATAACCAAAGTTTGCTTTGAGAACGCAATGAATCAGACAAATACGTTGTAATCCTATCCCACAGAAATGAACGTAAACCGAGAGATTCAGCTAGGGAAGAGCCAACCGCAAGCTTTTGAAAGACTCAGATGGCCAAAATCGGATATGGCGAAGCGGAGATACGGGATGCCAACTTGAAGGGACTGTTTCGATACTTAACCTCTGGAAAGGCCTGTCACAGATATCCTGATCCGCGCTGCGTCGTGGGAAGGAAACTCGGTCTATTTCTGTACGGGTCTTAGAGATTTCATTTGCAGGTTGTTGTAGCAATACGCGTTTTACTCCCTCTCGTGTCGATTTTGGTGCAATAGGGATTTAGTTCTTTGAGACTGTGTCCATATTAAACGTTTTCATGAAATTTGAGAGGTCCTCCTTTAACATCGCAGACTAAAGCTGGTTCACTACATAACTGCAATACACTTGCGTATGTATTGCCAGGACGATAAAATCATCTCCTTCTCCAAGTTCTGTTGTGGTTTGTACATCATTTTCCCCTTATTAGTTTTCCGGATTTTGTGGTTGGAGAGAAATAAATATAAATGGTATAATCATAGTTGATGGAAAAGTTTACTTATTTACGTGTTTAGTAGGCAAATATCCGGTCACCTATGTGCAAATAATTGCAAAGTAAGCTTCTAAATCATAACAAATACACCACCGCATTGACAAAATTTTTGTGCACGTGCCGCTCAATTACATTTTCTTCAGAGATTGTGCAGTGAAGTTGACGTACCTGACTTCGTATTCACTTATCTCTCCTTTTACTATTCCTGCTTCGCTGTAGTTAGCCCACACGCGAGTCAAATTATGCCGTTTTAACGAACGTTTATTGGTTCAGCGCTATTGACAATGCGTCGATTTCTCTCAGGTACTTAGCTTCGCATTCTACGTATCCATCTCGTTGAGAAAAGCAATTGTGAGATAACATTATTGCGGATAACTGCGTCTTAATATCCACAAGTTACGAAGAATTACTTGGAGACAACATTTTTGCACAATGTTGTACTAATCACATGGTCGACGCACTGCCTGTCCTGAATGTGCACTATCTAAGTTGCGGTTCCCTAGATTTTGTTGTGGATGCAGGTACCATGGGGATTACCGTTCAACAAAGTCGTTCATTTATCTATATCAACCAAGTGTTTTGGAATTACACGAAACTGATAGGGTTGCAAAGGCGAACTATTTGGAAATGACCAGTTATAAATATTTGTTTTTTATTTTGCGACATGGGCTATGGGTGCGAATATGTTGGCTAAACTGCAATCAATGTCCACTTAAAAGATGATTCGCTCACATATATTTAAATGCGTATAAAAGACACAGCACAGGTTGAAAAATCTTAACATCCCATGAAAGGTGCATCAAAACATGCTAAAATGTCCGAAATGGTCAAGCAGTACAAATAAGGTGTATACCTCGTATAACTACCGGATTGTCGAAGACTCGATGGTTAATAATTGTCTGCATTCAGAACTGACCACAAGAAGGCACAGTTTCGCCATGTATGCTAAGTTTAATTGTAAACCACCATCGATTTTCGAGTGAAGGCAGCAATAAATCATTTTCATAAATCATAATATTATGGTCATAAGCACCGTTCAACGGATGCACCAAAAGCATCAGTTGCAGTCATTTGTTTGGGTAGAAATGACCGATTTAGACTTGCATTGCTTTAAACTTGTCACAATAAATGATACATATTTTCAGGACTCCCACATATGATCGATCAAATTCATAACTTGACGAGAGCTACAGGTCTCATTCCGTTTCGCCGCACTTTGTAAGCAAACGCCTCGTTATGCTCCTGGACACATTTATAACTTGGGTCATCTGAAACCCTTGCTTTTACGCGCCTGGTATGGATCTACCTCAAGAGAACGTCATCACCCCACTGTAACCTCTATATTTAACTGCGTTAAAACATGTTCCGTTTACTTAAACTATGTATTTGTGTCCTTATCGTGAGCCTGCTTGAACGATTGGTAATCCATTGAGGCTATCAATGACTAACGACAAGAACCAAGTATATCAGACTTTTATTATTAGTGTCCACAAGCTAGCTTTACTTATGAATTTCACCGCCGATAACCCATTGTTAACCAACAACATGCCGAAATGCCTTTTACATGAAAGGATTCTCAGTGGCAAACAACGGCACTTTCACTGATCAGTTCTGCTGAAATTATTGTAAACGTTGAGTTAAAGACTCAGAATTGGTTAGTACCTAAAAGATCCGTGTTTCAAATGAGACCAAATAACCAGTATTTTTGCAAAGAATATATCAAGTGTCTACCTAAGTGGTGTATTCATAACGCTATATGAGCGATTGCATTGCTGACCAGCTTAGTATGCAAGCACCCATTAACCAGCGCGTCTTTGTTGTTACTCTGGCCACGTCCAAGTATTTACTAACGTTTTTCGCACATGTACGCTTTGTGTGCAGAAAGTGTCATTAGTACCTTAACGATTCTTCTGTAAAATGCAACGTATGAAACAGCCGTGTCAGTTCGTTTCACAACATTGAGACAGTATGCTACTAACTGGAACCATTTACGTATCCGGAAACCCAATGCACCCATCCTCAAGGGAACGTATGAAGCGTTGGGTTGATAGAATGATTAGTTCCGAAGCAACAAGAAGACTAGGAAAAAGAATAATTAAGTAAATCGCTAAAACGCAGTAGGGTTTAAAAATTGTGTTAAACATTGTCGAAAGCACTAGTTATATGAATTAGCCACCATAACCCTATGACAGCTTCAAGTGTACGACGAAGGAAATAATTAACGGTGAAGGTAGTAATGCGTACACGTGTTGCAGATTTCGAAGATCTATAATCGCATGTCAGCTCTCACGCAACGTGTAGATAAATTTGCAGCCGTAAATAATGGTTTGCTCCTATATTGTGATATACAGTCGTCATAGCGAAAAAGCATAAAATACCGAGAGGATGATGGGTTGTGCATTTGAGTTTAATACATGGAATCTGTTATGGAAGATTAAGAGGACGTAGAGCCTGCAAGTGCAGGAGCTACCATATTGGTTATTGTCTGCGAATTAGTGCAACCTATAAAAGCAAAAATCATCTGGTCCAAATGAGCATAATAATTTGCCCACCAGACATCACTTTTGCAAAAATTATTCGCAAGTGAAGATTTAAAACACAAGTTGGTGTAGCATGGCACTGTGTAATTTGAAGTATCTTCTTACATTATATGGCACAGAGAATACAGATTGCAATCTAATTTGTGACCGTCGACATGGCTAATCTAATAAAAACCTATTGTGGCTCCAACCGTTCCAATATTTGTGCCTCTATCACAAACTCCCCTGTTCTTCAGACGGCATTTTGTTATCTTTCTTATATTCCGTCTTTGTCACTCCAAAACATGTCACCGAGGAAGCTATCATACAAATTTTTAGATGAGGGGATCCTGTGCACCGCGCCTTAATAACCAAGTTACTGGAGTGTGGACCTTCTTATGAGATGGTCCGAAGGTCATGCTGTAGTAAACTGCATTAAGATTCATTAATCCTTTGTTAGTACCTAAACGAGGCGGTCATAAGCAGTCAATCATAAAGTGACATAAAATTCACATATATAGGGAGTGGTTGCACCTATTCATATAAGTCGAGTATCTAGACATCACATTGTATCACGAAATGCCTTGTTCTGTTCGTAGAAATAAGCGCTCACTAGAGGTACAAATCCTTTTCTTTCCTGTGCTGATTGTTTAGAACTTAGATGCATTAATATATGTGTGTCACCGCAGAGGACGACTATGCAAACATTTTCAAGTACTACGCGATTCGCTAAAACAATCGTCTTGTCTTCGCAGCATTATATAGCCCAAGTTGTCACAGGTTTTATAACCACTCCTTCTAGTTCCCAACACAAATCGCTACATGTCATCTCCCATATTGTTCAAAACATTATTGCCTGTCAATTTCATTGGCCAGACACAAGCAGCTATCCAACTAGTTTTCACATGTATTATTTGATGTGATCTGTCATATCATTAGCACGGTTTTGTGTAGGGAGATACAACATTGTATCAAAAAATGATGTCAACATTGTAATTACAACAATCGTTCACCTGATATCGAAATACTTTTGAATTAATACGTAATATATCATATTTGTTAAATTATAGAAGACATATGTGTTCTGAAAGTGTTTCTTATCAACTCGCTGCACAATGTCTACTTTGTTTTACTTGACGTGAAGAAAGATGTATGAGTACTTGACTTTTACAGTAAAGATTTATTGAACTATATTTTAGTTGGAATTTTTGTAGTGTTGTGTATAAGCGAGGTAATAATAGCCAAATCCAATAACCTAGGTTTCCTTCGTTAAGCGGCATAGAGTTATCATAATATCACGGTTCCAAAACGTTCGACAACAAAAAGTCGTTTCTTGATGTATTGTCAAATTAGTAGCGATAAGAGTGTTCTTCACAAGAATCGACAAAGTCTGTAAACTGCAACTGCTGCTTTCAGTACCGCGTTAAGACTGAAGGTTAACAAGTATATAATTAAACCCCCAAATCTAAAAACACAGTGCAACTTATACGTGGAATATCTGAGAAACTGTAACAAAAATTTACTTGAGCTAATGGTTGTATATTAGCAATTATATAGCAGGCCAAACAAGGAAAACTATTATACCCATATTGGGTGTCACCAGAATAAGCAGTCCGCCTAAGCAAATATGCTGTCACCGCATTAAACACCTAATTGAATGTTCTTCTGTGTGGAATGTCAGCTGAACACAATTTTGGATATAATATATTATTTTTCACAGTATATGCGGCACTTGCACAGCATGTGTATCTTAGTAGCAAAACGAGACTACATTGTCAAATGCGTACTCTCTACACAGCTTCATTTTACTTATGTTGGAAACAAGTTTCCGTTTAATTGTACTGAAATACCATTTAACAAATATAACCCAGAGATCTATTATGACATTATCTATAATCTGCCTAGACGGCCTCCCTTCAATTTCAAAACGTAACTTATGTGCAGGAACGTATGTTTCAAGCAATGTACATAAAGGCCAACGGAAACTTAATAACTCTAAAGTACAGTGAAATAAGCCATCTAATCCATTATGATGGGTACATGCACGTAATAATCCTGAGCAGGGCCAACAAGTAAACCTTTCCGTCTAGTGCACGGGCATTTATGTAGAAAACTGTCTGATTTATAAGCCACTGCAAAGAAACTGGCAACAATTCGCTCAATTGAAGAATTTCTCACTTCTACGCAGTTTAGGATTTCTTCATTCAACCTTGCTTTTTTGGAAATTGGAATAAGTGAAAACCACTTCTACCACACTTAGTAATTGAAGTGCTCGTTTTAACTGGGTTGATGAGACCAGGAGATTAATCGGAGCTGGTTACGGTCAATCAAAAAGCAAAATATGGCGATTTGTCATCAGATCAATCCACTAAATAAATTCAAGTTGCTAGTAAGTGGCGGTATACCGAAGTTCTTAGTCACTAGGGAGGCGACGCTGTAAAGATACATCTGCGGTGTTGTGTGAACGCGCATAGCAAACAATAATGTATATCCTCCATAATAAGTGTGCTACTTATTCAACTGTGTATAAGGCAGCAATTGAAATTATAACAAACTATATTTTAACTCCCTTCTGATCAGTGCCAATGTGGATTCCTCTATACAAGTTCAATAATAGGGATGAGATGAAATACGGTTTGATTTATCAAATGTTTGAAGCTGCGCCTATAAACAAGCATGCGTTATCAAAAGGGGAATGAAGTTTTTATCATATAAATAAGAGGGGGAAATCATGGCCTATTAACCTAATTTACGTGTTAGGGAAGGTTTACAGCACATTGTAACATTTGGCTTCATGCTATATAGCTAATGCAGTCCAACGGGAAAACTTTTAGGTTGTAGTGAGCACTAATTCGGGCATTGAAAGTATATGAAATGTTTTCTTGTCATGTATTCCGAATGTTAATTGTTTTATGACAAGTGGATCACAATTCGAAAAAGGAAACACATTTTCCTTCAAGATTCGTTCTATCTACCACGCAAAATCAAGGCAGATTCCATTATGTGTTTTACATGTTTGGAAAAAACCCCGGCATTATGTAATGGGAGCAGCAGTGTGTGGTCATTCGCAAGATTGCAGAAGTGTATTCTAGTACGTGGGCATCTTTGATGAATGGTAGTGAAATAAAACATTACCAGATAATTTGACTTCGCATGCAGTGATAAAACTGTCATTGATAGCTTTTGCTTCAAAGTGCATAATACATGCGGGTTATCATTAAAACTAAGCATGGCTTGCGATGCGGGAGACAGTGTTTCTCTTCTACAACACGGGATAGTTGTTACTGAATTTTCACTGTTTTCGCTTTAAAATAATTTAGATGATCTGCGGTGAAATACTGTTACTCAATACTTATTTCCATCATGTCCTGAGTTATCAAGACAAAAGCAAGAGTTGTACCCAGGATAGCAAAATAAGGGAACTGAATTCCTCAATATTGATTGCGTTGGATTTGCAAATTTTACTACACAAACGAATATATTTGACTGCTTTTCCTCAAACCTATTGACACAATTCGACGTATTCATTCCAATGCTGTATGCGATTAGTTCTGGCCTATACTAATTAAAAATGACAGCACATAAAGCATTGAAGCTTTAACTATGCAGGAGTTTGTTGCCATGTATTACGATGTAAGTAGTTACTGCATTACACTTCAGATACTCCCGTTCGTTCAGATCTGGCAGACACCTGACCAAATTTGTTCAAGTTTACTTTGAAACAAGACATTCCCTTCATAATTCCTGAAAGGAATCTCAGAAAACAAATGATGCGGGATGATACTTTCGTTTCAGGTATACTCAACAACCACAAACCAAGCAACTATAAAAGGACGCAAAACAATTTCCCGTAAAAGGAATTATTGATCAAGTGTTAACCTATTGGTGCGTAGAACGCTATCGCCATAGGCTTACTTACATTGTCAGCTGATTTTGAACACACAGTGGTAAGCGCAATTGAGCGATCACAATAACATCAAGTAGCTTGAGTAAGATAGTCATTTGACTGCGCATGAGATCTGTGAATGATGCATGTGGGTTCACTTGGTGACCGGTGATCATGAAACGTCGCGTAATTGCGGAAGCATGTTTGCTTCATATTCACCACGTGTAATTGTCGCAATTTCCATCCGTTTGTGGAGCCACTTTGCAATGCGTTCATTCATTCGAGAATCCAGATTTCGATAAGTAGGCCAAAAATAACTGTCATCAGAGCTACACATGAATTTCCATAAGCAATGGGACGTGCGCCATTTCGAGAAAGTGGACATCACTGAACACTTAATTATTAGTTCTGTGGTCGTCAAGACGAGTAACTCCGCTGCGTTTTATCTCATTTTCAATGGGGCGCTTATCCTTTTACCAGGGACTTAATCGAGGTCGTCACTTTTGAAAGACAATTCAATGAAAGCCGTTTCTTGTGGACAGTTTCCTATCGATCCCATTTAATCGACTCATCGTACCGCTTTAGGAATTGAAGTGGATAACCATTAGATTGAAACATGTCAAACAGCAGTTCGTTCACTGCTTTTGACTTGGCTGTGGTGCAGACCGTATGAGCCCGATGGAACAAGCTTCTACCTAAAGCGCGCTTGTGGTGGATTGGCAAGAAACCCTTAAAATGTAAGTAACGACTTGTCCAAGTTGCTTTTCGTTTGACTGCACGTTATATCGAGCCGTCTGTTTGTCGTGAAAGAAATATCTTTAAGTATGCGATACAACTTTCCTGCACAGTTTGACATTTCATAGTAAGATTCGGATGCAAACCATTGAGCTCTTTGGTTTCAAGTTCAACATCATCATTTGAGTCCATGATCAACAATACATCATCAACCTGAATTTTATATAAAGTTGTAGACTGAATAATGTTGTCCAATTACACTTCAATTATACCTGTACATATGTCCGCCAGCGGAGGGTCTAATAGTCGGTCCATAGTCACACCATCGATCTGTCGACATGCTTTTCCTTGGACGTAAATCTTGACTTATTTTGTGCACAGCGGAAGCACGTTCTACAACATTTTCGTGTGCAACTGCAGTAGAATGGTATTTTTCTTGATAAATGCACATATGTGGTAACGGTCTATTCCAAGGGAACATTGGTGAAAAGTGACTGAACGTCAAGTGAAAACATGCTCTTGGGGGCTGAATTGATGGGCTTAGTTCCTTTGGAAGTTAAAGGGAAAATCGTGTTCCAGACCTCTCAAACCAATACGTCCTGCTCCTTAAGTGAGGGGACTCCAACGCTTATTGTGTCTGAGTTGCAAATTGTGAACGAGCGCGTTGGATGTAAATTTTTGGACAGGTGCTTTGCTGCAACATAATTTCTTCACCGGAGTTTTCAAATCAATTGCGCAGGGGCAAAATTCGTACAACCGCGGCTAATCTTGAGCGACTTCCTCTAAGCTACCACGAAACCAGTGTGAATGGAATCGATCAACTAATGGAAACAGCTCAAGTTTACTGATCATTATATGATTGTTTGCCTCTTGCGTGCCGAAGAATCTTCTTTAACTTTTGTCAAAATTTGAGGTAAATGGCGTGTTCCGCCTTGATCAAGTTCCGGTGCTTCGTTTCTAGTGAGCTAATATATTGGCGAGTTTTGGCCTGACTGTTCAAACTTATTGTACAATCCTGAGCGCTTTTACTCAATCGTTTGCAAACTGAAGACATAATTCTCGGTTTTGGCTTCAAAACGCCACCTGTTATATTCATAAATCTACGGTTGACACCAACTTCGAGAATATATATATAAGTATATATGCTCTTATTTGAGTAAAACTTCTGTCGACAATAGTGCTTGGTATTAAAAGATATAATGGATACATCGCATACTTTGTTCAACGCTCTAATACAACACTGAACGTTGCTAATTGTTGTTCGGTATAAAGCGCTGCGTGCTGGAACGAATAAATACTTTTTTATTTTAAAGCGTGACAAGGGCTCAGGTGTGGTCATTGCCGACAGATCAGATTACCTACTCAGTATGGAACTAATACTGTAAGACAGCTCGCAATTTAAGCCAGCTACCATCTTCGACACAGTTCACTTGGTTAATAAACATTTGTCTGGTGAATCACATATCTTAATGCTACATGGATTCATCACGGTTGATGAATTACAATCAAAAAGGCAAATAGGCACACAATTCCAAAGTGTAAGGTTTACCAAATGTGCACACAACTGAAACACCCATGCAGCCAATATTCTCCGTGGATACGAGAATAATTTATTTGCTTGTTTAAACATGTTGTCAACGCGTTAAAACGCATGTGGAAAGTTCTTTTTGTGTGGAAAGTCGGCTGAACTACCATTTATCTTTAATATATTCAATGTTCACAGTGGGAACGGTTTGAGTTGGATTGCTTCATCACGTAGCAGTATGCAGTCAATAGGCAAAGTAGGCAGGCATATTGGAATATTTCTCTGCAGTAATTGGATCAGTCTCGGTAGAATGGGCATGTTGGACAGATAGAAAGCTGAACCGGTTTAAGGATTTGCAATCAGTGAATACCGCCGTGGTTATGCCAGTTTAAACAAGCATAAGATGTTGTGAGAAAAATATGACACAGGTTAATACTAATGTGTTCAGCAGCTAACACTGAGTAAATATAGGTAATAAAGTCGTGCATGTTGGTTAATAATAAAAGGTTCGAGATGATCATTAATTAGAATTTGTCAGGCCTACATCCCTAAATAGCACCAATAGGCAAGCGAAGGTTTCGGGATCAGCAGATAAGGTGACACTCACACACCAGTTTAATTAGATGCAGAAAAAGTACATAGTACATCTATCATAACTTGTACCTTGATGCGCGAGCTTGAGAATCGGTAAAAAAGTTAGCAGTAGGAAGCATCGCTGTTTGCGAAATAATAGAAAAGTGTATCAATGTAACAGTCGTCGGGTAGGAGAGAAGGAGTGCCCGGTTGTCCTTTTCATACGCATTGAAGGCTTTGTGATAGCTATGGCCGGTTAATGAGAGGATATAACAGTTTTCTAATGATTGCAAAAAAGGAGGATTCGCTTTAACTTCCAACTTCGACTTTCATGTAGGTATAATGGCCTCGACGTCGGCTTGGCCGAGTAAGGAGAGAATATACTTGTATTCGGAGGAATGGAGAAAAGGGCTATGTTTAACACCTTATTTAACTCCCATATTGAAATGCAGGTGTAGTATACAAGGTTGGGAGAACTCCGGAGATTGGAATTAGTGATTTATTAAGCAACACGTAGCAAACTAAAATATAGAAAATAATGCTATAAAAAAGGAAGATTAACGTTACAGTCAATCTTCTTCTGTTTGCACCTCTTCCGTTAAAGCACACGACCAGGTTCCCGAGAAAAGTGACACATTTTGGAAGAGTAGTTTTTGCTCTAATTGGTTTATGTGGTCTCAATGAAGTTTGTAATTGTACGACCGGGAGGTATTGCAGACATGCACTATATGCCCTATGGTTCCTTCGGATAACTCTGTCTCCGGCATATTCAGCTTGAAAGGTCGCATAGCTTTTTAGACTGTAAGAAAGTTATCTAGCTATACATGAAACATGTGTGGAGATCTGCGTGATCTAATGGACATTGAGAAAGGATACTAAATCAATGCATATCTATTAAATAAAACGTGCGCACGCTTGTTTGTGCTCGACTCTGCAATCGAGGGTGCACTTTCTGTTACGGATAACGCAGCTTTATTTTGTTGTAATTGGGAAGAGTATCAAGGTGCGTGTTTGCGCCCAATATTTTATTTAAAGTCAGAGATAGGTTTAGCTTTATTCTACGGAGCCATTTGTTGTCCAACATCAGCAATTTGTAGCGTTCTGAGTATGTTAACCTCTGGGTAGAATCCAGCATCTCTCTTGCAAATTCACCTTGAACGCGCTCTAATGCCATTGTGTCACGTTGCCTTTCATTGCATACAGAAGTATTCTAACATTGGGCGTGGATGAGTTTGTGCAGCGAAAGCTTAGTATTTGCTAAGTTAGAGATTAAGAAACAACGCATTCTTTTTCTTGGCTGTAGCGACAGTGTATTTTACATGTTCGGAGAAGTAAACGCTGCTGGAATAATGAAGCTATAACTATCGTACTTGCTTACCATATGCTAGGGGCTTGCCGAAGAAGGTTGTCGGTTGGACACTCAAATCATATTTGTATGAAGTGACATTTCCTTTTTCGACAGGGAAATTCATTTTCGAAGCGCAACATTATCCTTCAACTGCCTTCAGGTCAGTTTGTATGTTTCGAAACACGGATTCTTGATTCCTAGGATTAAATTTGTATACGATTTTTAACTCATCTGCAAGCATATGGGGCCTACCGTATACAGTAATATTAAAAATGTCATTGATCTACATCAGGAAAATAAGTGTTCCCCGAACGCTACCTTGAATGGCGCCATTTGTCACAAGGGGGGACCTGGCTGCTTGGGTTCTGTCAGTAAGGTATAAGGCGAACAAAGAAAGTAGAGGGTCAGCAATGTCATACACTGCTAAAGTGATCAAAAGCCTATTATGGATCACTTGGTCAAAGATATTTTCAATAACAAGGAGAACTGATAATCTAAGCTTTACCACCATCGACTGAGCTTGTATTTTGATATAAGATGTCTAGTTGAAAAGACAGACAAAAACACCGTTTACCACGTACATGTTATGAATTGTTGATAAGATTCCTTGATATTGGAAACTGGAAGGTAGAAGACTTTATAATCCTCTCCAGGTGTAATTTGTAACCTTCCGTTTGGAGCCTTTTTAGCTTTTGTCAAATTGCATTGTGGATTTTGAGCGGTTCTCCGAGCTGGGTAAATTATTATGCAGACGTTTCGTTGCCTGACTAGGCAACATCATCAGTGCGGTTTCGGGAGCCTGGTTCGCAGTGCCTCGTAAGCGACTTCCATGTCCAAGTGCTTATTGATCGAGTTCTGCTTTGAATGCCAGGCCTTAGTGAACTCACGTGCTTGCCGGCTTTTAGCCCTTCCGAGGATATCGGCATGCTCTATGTCGAATTGATGGTTCTCAGCATTAATGTACAAATAAATAAATAAATTTGTATATTTACCGACGGACGGTACACGGCCCCATAAGTGGGAAAGATCATTTGTATTGTGAACACGTTTCATAACATTAAAAAAGGATTATTGCTAGCATTTCGGATCTTGATTACTTTTCCTTGAGTCCTAGACCTGCACAGCTCATATGTAAAATTTACGGATGTTTGCGTTGTCAGGAGTAGTTAATAAAGGAAGGGACTATTAGGATGCAAAGACACAGAATTTGGTATGGCATGTAATGACATGCAGTGGATAAGCTAGCTGTAAGTTATTATCAAATGTTTTTTATACCAACTTCTGTCAATGTTTCTAGTGTTTGCTGTGGGTCAAATATCTTCAGAGCATTTGGTATAGTTAGAAAGGTCTGATGGAGATTTCGAAAATTGACATGGCTTGTACACATACGTATCTGTAGGGGTAGTTTGTTCCACAGATAAGTGTATCTCACTTAGAAGAAATTCAACCGAATTTTATGACTTGAAAGGTTTGTACGTATCAAGTAGCCGCCAGTACGTGTGGGATAGACTGCAGTCTTCCGTAGTTCAAGTGCGGTGCTGTCTGCGTAAATTCGTTGGTTTATAACGTTGTAGAAGAGAACGAGGTTGTTCTTAAGGCGTCTCAGCCAAAGTGGATCCAGCTGGAGTTTTCGACAGCGATCATAATAAGTCAATTTTGAGCAGCGCCCCATGAACAGCTTGTTAAATGATCGTTGGACATTTTCTAGAGCCGTTCTGTCTTTCTTTCGCAATGGGCTGTGAACGATAGTACAATATTATAGAGTCGGTCGTACGATTGTCTTGAATGATTCAAGTCGTACATCAGGTAGGGAGAAAGTTCTGGTGATATATTCGCATAGCTGCCTTGCTTTCGCAACCTGATAAAGGACATGTTCGGAGAAATTGTAAGAGTTGGAGTAAATAATTCCTAAGTCCTCAACTGAATCAGACGTTGGGCACTAGTTTCCGGCAAGTATAATGGAGCCTTCAGGGATGCGGCATCTGTACCCAAGTACTTGGGATTTCACTGCGGTGAACTTAATTAATAAACGCTCACTGACATCAGGGAGTTCTGATCGTGGCGACGTATGGCTAAGCTGTTTTCGTGTAGCCTTGTGCCAAGCGTTCTCCCAGTCTGTCCCACGTAGTACTTGTCGCAGTTCCGGCAACAGATCTTATAAATCCCACCAGTTTCTTCTACTTTCTAAGTTTATCTTGCACCTTGAAGAGTTTACTGCAAATGGTTTCCGTTGGCTGGTGTGCAACTTTGATTCCAAAAGGCAATAAAAGCCTCGCTGCCATTTCAGAGTTACCGTTTATATAGGGAAGTGTTGTTCTCTTTTCAGTTGGTACATTTGTCGAGGTGTGTTGAGTAACCTTTTGTGATGCGAGGCAAAGAAACATGAAGCTATTTGGGTACGAGTTCCGCTTGAACAGGTAAAAGAGATTATCTTCCTCTTCCCGTCTCAGCTGCGTTGTGCTACATTGGGTTTGTGCTCGTTTGAATAGGGTTTGTACGCAGCTGCGTTTGTGGGCTGCCGGATGACTGCTGCAGTAGTTGAGGATTTGGTCTGTATGCGTAGATTTTCGGTAGACTGTTGTTTCCAACTTTTCAGCACCAGTCCGTCGTATGAGAACGTCTAAGAATGGTAACTGTTCGTTGTTCGCCTCCTCCCTGATGAATGGGATGCCATCAACCACACTGTTGATTATTTCGTGTGTTTCCTTCAATTTGGAACGTTTGAGGATGACGAATGTGTCGTCTACGTATCGTACCCAAAATTTTCGTCTCGCAATCGGAAGTGCTATTTGTTCCAGCGCCTGCATCACTGCCTAGGCTATTAGACCAGAGATCGGCGATCCCACTGGTGTGCCTCTTATCTGTTCGTAAATTTAGCCATTGAAAGTGAAATGTGTTGTTAGACAGAATTCCAATAACTCCATCATCTGTTTGGGTTCGGGTCCACTGTTTGTATCAGACGACGTGTGCTCCTCTAGCAGGCGCGTCATTGCTTGTTTCCCCAAGCCAATGTCGATTGAAGTGAACAAGGCGGTAACATCGAAAGAGACCATCATTTCATCTAGTTCAATTGTTGCGGTTTTAAGTTTCTAAACGAACTGTTCTGCCGAGTTGATCGAGTCTTCCGATCGCGCTATTAAATGTTTTAGCCTTCTCCAGAGCTCTTTTTCAAGCCTGTAATTTGGCGCTCCAGTTAAAGACATGATGAGGCGAAGCGGCACTCCGCTTTTGTGTACTTTAGGTAAGCCATAGAACCGCGGTAGTACCGAGTCTTGTGGTCGCATCCTCTTGTGTTCTAATTTTGTGATTTCCCCCACTTGTTCCAGCTTCTGCAGAGTGCGTCTGATGTTGCCTTCCAAGCCGTTTGTCGGGTATTCGTTTATCGGCTGGTATGTGTTGTTATCACTAATTAGATGTTGTGCCTTCATCATGTAAGCGGATTTGTCCATTATAACAGTAAGGCGTCCTTTGTCGGCCGGCAGTATAACTGTGCTCTTGTCTTTCTCGAGGTTCTCCAGAGCTTTCCGTTTAGTGGCGTTGTATATGTTGGGTTCAGCTTTATGACTGAAAGCCGGGATGATTCTGTGTCTGATCATTTGTTGTGCTTCAGGCGTGATGTTGTACGATTTTAGGGTTGATTCAAGTGCAGCGAGGAAGTCGATGGGATTGGAGTCCTTAATATTGAGTTGCATACCTCGGACAATGACTGATTTTTCCGCGTCCGTTAATCCTCTTTTGGATATGTATGCAATCCAACCATCGTCTTCATAAGATGATTTCCTTTGCGAGATCGAATTCAGCTTCTCTTTAAGCCTCCGTTTGGTGTTTATCTTTGTCTTGTGTGTTTTGACGGCTATCGCATTTTACAATTCTTCCGTCAATTGCAATCCTAGTCTGGATAAGCAAATTGCTTTCTGTTCGTTAATCACCCTTTGGTATTCATGCTTTCGACTGTGTGCATCTGTAATCAGCAGGCGCAACATTCTTCGCCCATGCTGTTCCGTTATATTCCAAGACAAAGGATGGATGATCGGAGGACGATAATGCAGACTCGGCGGCAAAAACTTCCTTCGCAAGCATAATCATAATAATAATAACTCAGCTAGGAGAACCGCTCAAAATCCGCATCCACATCCCGAGCTACGGATATTCACATTTATTTCAAATTGCATTATGTTCCAGTGATGCGAAATAGTGCTGGCCTTAATTGACAAGACAAATATGTTCTGCGAAAGAATAGGGTTATACGGATCCCCGTATTTCAGTAAAACTGATGGAAATGCCATTGGGATTAGCAAAATACAGCGTCATTCATAATGGCCCGAAGCATATATGAAAGCGCAATACATTTTACCATAGTGGTTGATATATTCTGTACCCGCTACGGATTACCCAATTTTTATCGGAGCTGATTTTAATTGCTAAGCTAAATATAACACCAGCCACAAAAGCGTGATCAATTCTCGCCTTTACCGTATGACAGCTAATATGGGCTAGTCACATGAAATTCGCAACTGAGGAACCTCCTACATTCTGTGTAACCTTATACGTTTGTCATCATATGTTAGAACGAACGAAGCAGCAAAAAGCACAATTGTTATTGCACGCAAACAGGGTTTCCACAAGGTGCGCGCACGCGCGCATTTATCACCATGTTTCCGTCCCACAACACGAAATACATTGGGAATCACAAGATATCACATTCGTGTCTCGTTGGCCTGCATATTTAAGGGCCCTGGCTGCCTGTCTTACTCCGTAGATTTGCTTCCATATCTCGCATTCTGATCAGACTGGACTTGTTCTAAAGCGCTGGGCCTAATTGCCAACGATTGCGCTATTCTTTACGGGGTTACCTGGATGCAGCAACAAAGGTGTTTCTGTCTTATTAATTGGCCTATCAACACCGCACTTTTCTATTCTCTATTGATCAGGCCCCCTCCCGTTTGTTGCACGCGGTCCACTCTCCACTCGTATAGTTCGATTGGGGTTGCGTCGTCCGATCAGGTTTATCATGTCTGCGTCTGCTTCGACCCTAGCTCTTAGTAGCGTCTTTTAAACTCCTGTGTGATCACAGCCTTCCACACCTCGACAACCTCCATTATATCCCTAGAAGAATACCAAATTGGTCTTTTCTACGGAGCTCAAAATGTATACACTATGGAACTGTAGTTAAAAATATCTTATAAACTATCATGCGGATTAAAACAGGAAAGGATTTGTTTTGGCATGAGGTTTCTGCTGATATCTCAGAAGTCCAGGGTTGGTGTCGCAACATTCGTACCACCAATTAAACGGGGCAATTGATCACGCAACTGCTTGTGCAGTGTAGTATATGGGAACGGGCAGCACGTAGTGTCTATCTGCCTCAGATATGCTCTGTGCTTCATATGAATGAATTTCACTTTAAAATGGATTGCGATCCAGAATGAAATAGATTCTTAGAGAAAAGTAACAGAAAACGGAGGCTTCCAATTACCTTTTCATAGGTCATTGCAACGGTTTGCCACAAAGCAAAAGATGACCAGTTTTCAGATTTAGATTTAGCTTGTTTATGTACAATTCTGGAGGTTTTCACAATTTCCCCGAACTTTCTTTGTTAACCTGCGTCTCAAATATTATATGGACTTAGCTCAAGCAAAACATACAGTATTTTTAATTACGTGCAAATTTCTGCTGAAACTAATCACACGCTCGCCCGGCGTCTCAAATATAATACAGTGCACAACTGCAAATTGTGCTGCATCTGTTTGTTCTCCTTAGGCAACAACGCAAACCAGTGGTGTCATTTTATCTTTTATAAACTGGGAGCAATACATTACACAAATTACATCTTCTCGCTGCGCGTACATGAGTTCTGATATCGCGAATCTGGTTCCCGCCTAACACACTGTTTAGGTAATATTATCTACACTTCTACACGGTTCTAAGTTAAAAGCCTCCATATTTATCGAAAAATAGGCGACAGTTAGAGTACAGGAAAAGTTAAAGCAATGCGCATTTATCAACTTTGCATAGCTTATTTAATTGTCAGAAGTAATTGGTTATGTAGAATATCAAAGCTAACTAACTAGTGTGTTGTGTCTTAAATTTTCGCTGGATTTCACCAGCTCAAAAAATAACAAGAAGAAATCAACTTATACCAGTTGACATTTTGACAGAAACTGTGATTATGTTTGCTTATTCGTATGTTGTCTGATTGTAATCATGTTTGGTAGATTGCAACTTAGTGTGGCTAAACTTCGGAGCAAAAGATTAAATCTAGGGAAAACATCATAAGCCACGATCACAGATCCGATTTGATTCACACGTGCTAGACAAATAAACGTAAATCGCCGTCTTGCTTTTTCTAACCTACACACTTGCTATCTAGCTTTTAAAATATAAAGAATTTGTCTAATTAACAGATACGAGTTACACACACAACGCTTCCGTGAATGCTAAGACGTGGGGAAGAGAAATAACGTTGTAATATGAACAAACAATATTTTTGAGCTTACTCTGGTTTAAACCACTTAAAGTGCGTTCTTGCACTTACTCCGTCATCATCATCATCATTATACACATCAGCTAGATGTGGGAAAAACACCTCCGCTATTGTGCCGCAATACATGAAGGAAATACATACGTACATGCATACAATACAATACACAATGGAGAAGTAGGTACAACAGTTGCATGCCATCTGAGCTGCCAGCAACGGATAGGCATATTTCCGGTAAGCTTCCAGCTAGCTACTAGGCAAAAAGAAAAAAGAAAATATTATGTTTTACCCTAGGAAATGAGATCGTAGATGGATGGGGAGGCTAAAAGGGATGGGAAGGGAAATGAAACTCACAGCATAAACGCCACTGAGGTCGGCTCCTTGCCATGTCAGCAAGTGTATCCAGCCAAACGTGTTCACCGTCTTTTGGACCCCAACCAGGGAGCCGTGAAACTCCAACCGAGGCTAGCTCCGAGGTGAGGGCTTCATTCCCCTGGACCAAGTCATCGCTTGGCCACCTCTCCTCTTCTTCCACCCACATCCCCGATGAGCAAACAACGCACGTCGAGGGAGTCGGTGGGCTGGCATGCGTAACACTTGGCCGAGCCATCGGAGCCTGGTGACGAAAATAACGGTGCTGAGCGGTTCAGATCCCTTTCCTGGGCCGTAAGCAATGCGTCGAACACGCTCGTTACTCACGCGGTGTTCCCACCATATGTGAGCCAAACTGCGAAGGCACCGATGGTCGAACGTAACTAGCCTCTTCATGTCCGCCGATCTTATGGGCCAGGTTTCGCAACCGTGCAGTAAGGTCGAACGTACCGCTGCATTGTACACTCTACCCTTCAGGGCGAGAGTGATGTCGCGCCGTCGCCAAAGGTGGCGAAGGTTAGCAAAAGCACATCGAGCTTTCTCTATACGGTTCGTGATCTCGTCTTCGATCTCAAGGGCGCTGATACAACTTCCCAGGTAATTGAATTTCTGAACGACTTCCAGCTGATCCCCACCAAGGGTCAGCGCAGGAGGCGATCACTGCCAATCTTGGAGGAGCGCTTTGCACTTCGATAGTGCAAAGCAAAGCCCGAAGCGGCTGACAGCCAGTGCTAAGCTGTCTAGCGCGGCTTGGCACGTCTGGGAGCTGTCACAGATGAGGGCAATGTCGTCAGCATACTCCAAGTCAAGAAGTCGTTCTCCTGGGAGTAGCTCCACACCTTCCAAGTCATGTCCTGTAAATGCAAACTCCATGACTTCGTCAATAGCGAAGTTGAAGAGGAAAGGTGATAGCGGACATCCTTGTCTCACACCGTAAGCCCTC
The DNA here is from genome assembly GCA_944474145.2 of Dicrocoelium dendriticum. NCBI lineage: Eukaryota > Metazoa > Platyhelminthes > Trematoda > Plagiorchiida > Dicrocoeliidae > Dicrocoelium > Dicrocoelium dendriticum. Next base: position 48,339,186 of record OX104068.1, on the reverse strand, counting down.
ACTCTGCCCGTGCTACCCGCATATAATGCTTGGATAATATTTACATATTTCTCGGGCACACCTTTCCTGAGTAGACCATTCCAAAGGGCACATCGATCATCCGAATCAAAGGCACCTTTGTTGTCGAGGAACACGACTACGGTGGGCCGCCAATATATGTGGCGGTGCTCCAACAACTGACGCAAAGTGAAGATGTGGTCAATGCAGCCACGACCACGACGAAACCCGGCTTGCTCTTCACGAATCTGGCTTTCACGAGCGCCAGTCAGTCTGTGAAGAATTATGGAGGCGAGTAATTTGGAGGCCATGGAGATCAGACTGATTCCTCTATGGTTGCCGCATTCCGAGCGCGAGCCGCCTTTGAAGATGGGAGCAATAACGGAGCGGCTCCAGTCGGTTGGGACAGTCTCCTGCTACCACAGTTTCACTGGTAATTCATGCAAAGCGTCCACAAGAGCAAGGCCTCCGAATTTGAAGAGGGCTGGAGTTGATCATCTGGTCCCGCGGCTTTGTTCAACTTCAACAGTCGGATCTCACGTTCGACTTCTGAGCGAGAGGGTGGATCCAAAGGGACAGCCCACGGAGCAGGGCGGTAAGTGACCGGCGAACCGGACAATTCTAGCCGATTAAATTGCTTTTCAAAATGCTCAGCCCAACGCTCCAAACGTTTTGACAAATTGTGGATAGGCTGTCCACTCTCATCACAAATTGTTTCACTAACCCCAGGTCTCCTGCTGCCCGTTTCCCGTATCAGACGGAATAACTTACGATGGTTGCCAAGGGCAGCGGCCACTTCCATCTCTGACGCACGATGAGACCACCAAGATTCGCGGTCTCTCTTCAGGCTAGCACGGAGTTTTGCCCGGAGCTCTTTGCGAGTTTCATTGTGTTCGCTTCCAGCCGGGATATGCCGGCGATCGTCGATAAGTTCCAGAGACCGAGAAGAGACCCAATGTCCATGTGGGCTATTAGACATACCACATGAGGATTTGCCTGCGGCTAGTAAGGTCTGGCGAACATGTGACCAGTGACCATCAATTGTCTCCAGTGAGCGAGTACTCAACTCGCATGTCAGCGTACTTTGATACGCATTCAGAACAGCTGGCTTTTCGGTTGGCTGGTGTCAATGCGCTCACAGCGTCGTCGTGGGCGTCCTCCAAAGCGCATCCGCATGTCAGCACATACAAGTGCATGATCAGTGTCCACACATGTGCTCCAAATCGAGCGACAATTCTGGATGCAGCCTCTCCAGCGGTAACTAATAGCAATGTGATCGATCTGCGTCCAAGGCTGGTTCGAGGCTGGTGGGCGCCAAGTCACCCTCCGGCGGGTGCTGTGTCGGAAATTAGTGCTCGCAAGAAATAAGCGAGCATCTTCACACAAATGAAGTAACCGCTCACCGTTATCATTACGGGAGCCTACACCGTGCTGACCGCCCAGATGCATTTCATCAGTGGACAACTTTCCAACTTGTGCGTTCATATCCCCCGCCAGCACAACAGTGTCCGTGCTTCTTCTGTGGCGAAGGAGCTGAGTCAGTTGGCGGTAGAAGTCGTTCTTTACCGAATCATCGCTACAGTTTGTGGGCGCGTAGGCAGCGATGATGAATAGACATCTATTAGTCCCGCGCGACTTCGAAGCTTTAGAGGAGCCAGCCAATCGGACCGCACACATCCGGCTACTGATTGGAATCCAATCAACCAGAGCAGCTTCAGCCCGGGGACTCAGAGCAATGCCAACACCAGCTTGGCCGGTGCTCGAAGCTGCATCGTCACCGGATAGGCGCAATGAGAAAATACTGTTTGCGTCACCTGAAGGGGATCGCAGAGTGAGCACAGAGCTCGAGTCTTGCAGGCGGGTCTCTGATAAGCAGCAGATATCGATCGAGAGGGTCTCCAATGTTCGGGCAAGTGCTGCCTGTTGACCGATCTGTAGTAGTGTGCGTACATTAAGGCATGCCAATCTGAAGGAAAATCGAGGGCTCCAAATGGAAGCCGATGAACTGGAATGGACCGCTTGGTTGGACATGGGCTTGTCGACAGGAGAGGAGTGACGCTTCGCGTTCACATGTGAGTTGAAACTAGAAGATAAATGCCTAGCAAAGCATGTTGGGGGAGGGCCAAGAATCGGGGGGTTGAAAACTGGGGGGATATAAGTGAAGTTGGAAGGGGACAGTAAGAGTGAAAAAGCGTAAGATGGGGAATAAGAAGACGGGAAGGCTTGAGCAGTAGCATCCAAACCCCTATCCACCCAGCCCGACGCAGCAGATAGGGCACCGTTGATTATCCTCTGCGGTGGCCAGAGCATCAGCAATTTGTTTGAAGTTTGATTCATTGTATTGCGTGGGCAGGATACTGTCAGGTTGCCCAGGCCTAGACAGGAGAACGATTAGGGATCTCAACCAAAGCCTTTGGTTCAAAAACCTGACCGCAAGGCAGCGGCTTTGGCGTTGGACTACAAGGAGTCCGTTTTAAGGAACAAGGTGCCACCCTCATTCCAACCCCCAACCTGGAGGACCAGGAGGCTGAGTTTGTCTGACCTCTAACCATTGACCAATCTGGCATGAGTGACTCTGAAGGTGCAAAAGCACCACCCAGCATAGCTCAATGGATCGCTGAGGCACACAAACCATCGCACCACGGTAAGGTCCAGCCTCATTGCGATGGGCACTTACTTACTCTGTACAGATAATAGAATAAGCATGGTTCTTCCAACGATATCATCTGCTCGGTGCCTTAAATTTAAGCTGTACAACTGGCGTTGTAATGAACATCTATACTTTTACACCTTTTATATTGCTGAGTGGAATTTAAGTGTGTTGGCGCTTGCATCATCCTACCCTCTTCTTGCTCGATACCCTGTTACATTTGAGCGCAACATTTGAGCGCAGTCGGATCTAGGATGCCAACGTTGCAATGGAATGCATGCCAGTAAAGCCGATGCACACTTTTTGCTGCGATTAAATCAATACATAACTCAGTATCTGCAGTTTCACTCCACTGTATAGAACGGTCTTCTTCAAAAACCTTAATGAAAAATTTCGTAATGGGCTTACCTTATAACGCAATGAGTTCCAAACGCAACATTATCAATATAATGCAGTGAAAATTAACAAGTACTAGTTAATCAACATGAAATTGATAGGTTTATGTAACTGACTCTTTATTCCTTAATTCCTTAGACATTTTGTATATGCCAGGAATCTCAACACATAAGAGGTGCATTATGATAAGGAAATATTGTTATAACTATAAAAGTGCCTAAATTAGTAATTGCATTTTTAAGACTGCGAGTTTTGGTTTTTCACAATACGAACCTCATCAAGTTATAAATTCAAGATTATAGGTTTGTCATGTATTACATGCGAATTTACATGCACTTATCCACAGATTACCCACAGATCTGTAGCTTTATACTTAATGTAGCCTTATGGCGATGAACGAAATTTGAATCTTTTTTAACGTGTTTTGCTTGCAATTCCCAACGAACACAAAAATATTTATCTCGGTTTATGTCACAGCGTGGAATACAAAGCACATTATTCCTTTAGATTATGAAGAGTAGCGGAGCACAATAACGTGCAGAGCTAAGGAGAGCACGGAATAATCGGTGCTCTTATAATGCCGCCAAATGGCATATAATTGCATAGACTCTAATAATTCAAAAGATAAAGATATATCTAAACGGGTAATCCTTGGCATTTAGCCTTAGTTACCTTCAACATTCCAAAAAATTGTCCACGTATGCTTGGGCCTAGAAGATGTGTTATCTGAGGTATTAGCCAAAAGTCACCTAAATAAAGGTTCAAAGCGGGAATAAACACTGAAAAACGAAATGTAGATATCAGTATTACATAATACAGGAGCACAATATCTGCAAATAGTAAGCTGTTTTAACTTAAAGGTACGTTTCTCGCATTTTAAGTTATTTGTGATATATATATATATATATATATGTAAGCTACACCAGTTATGTCGATAGTTTTAAAGTAAGAAAACATAAAATGTGAATTCATCTTTGGTTCTCTGTTTATGACGTACGTTAGAGAAACAAGCGAAATTGGCAAAAGCATACTCGTTAACTGAAAATAGTAATATAGTGATTTCATACGTTAAGTAAATTTATGGTTTACTTTATACGGTTGTAGCCGTATAAATTTTAACTAAATGCCTGTGTTTGGACTACCAATCTAGCGGGTTTATATATACATATATAGCAATAAATCTAGAGTGCAAGCGATTGTAACTCAAATATGAACAGCTAAGTATAATCTAACGCTCCCATTTAGTATATGGTAATCAGCTGGTAATTGACGTCTTCCAACATATGTTGAAGTTTATCTTACAAAATTGAATATACACAAAATATAAAGTGTATATTATGTCAGCTACATTAGTGAGGATATCATCAATTTCTGGAATCCAATTTTAATTGTCATAACATAGGCAGCTATCAAAAACTCTTTTCATCTAACCATATTTGCGTCCTTCTTACAAACGCTTTTGTCTTACTGGAATAATAACCTGAGTAAGACATAAACGACTTAAGTGAACTTATAAAAATACTAAAGGAACACGAATGGTGCTATTTCCAGAAGTTCCAAAATTGCACCTTTAAATTTCCATGATGATCCGCGATGATTTCATTTCCTCGACAAGCAAAATTTGAATGTTCACATGTACGATTTTTTGTAGCATTGTTAATCATATGAAAGTTGGGCTTGTCACAACTTGGCGGGATCCATATCCCTGAGATGCAGTTGAAACGATATGGAGGTGATCGTGTATGCAAACGGATGACGCCAGCAACTTATATCCTCCTGGATTACTTGAGTCGGTAGCTGAATTAAAGCTAGCCTGGTTCAGCAGGCATACATGTATATTGAAAGCTTTGCGCGAATAACAACGCAGTGATAGCAAGATAATGTATGAGGTAGAATATGTTGGCCATGTTTATTGTATTCACTCAATATCCCCATCTTGTTTAACAATTTATTTATATAACATTGCTAAAACTCCTTTGGGAAATAAGTTGACAATATCGAACAAGTTCTTTCGTCGCCTTATTTTGTTGTGCATAGTGATCAGTCTAAGTAGTCGGTTTGTGTCACGCTGTCGAATAATATATAGCGTTTGTTTATTTCCATAGAAAATGTAAAACAGCAAATAAAATACGGATGACGGGCAGTTTGTAAGCAGCAGTTCCCCACTTGTCTGGCAATATATTCTGTGTGCACATCAACATTCGGATGACATAGTTCGTAGTATCTATTGCAGTTATCCGTCTCTCGAAAGTATGATCATGTGTTGCGCAGCTAATCCCATAACATTGGGGCATGCAGTAATCAACTTGCCAGGTGGTCGTTATTGGCTCTTACTCTAGATGGCAGGCCTCTAAACAAAATGTAATAAGTAAACTCACAGGATGAAGCAAGTCGAAATCAGATGCTGATAACCAAGTCTGCATCAAGTGCATCAGGTAATCCGAATATCAAAGCAAACGCATTACTAAGGTTTTCTGTTTTATACCTGCAACTATGGAAGGGAAACTTGTAACTGATAGGCATTTCTCTATTGCTTAACGTAAGGGCACAAATAATACTAGGCCAACAGGCGTGAACAACCATCGTGGTTCTTAAAATACGATATTTCAAGTCATTGGTCCCAATGATATTTTTACCTTTAGGGAACGGGAAAGAGTTAAATGTCAATTTAATAAGGCCTATCCATTTACTCAACCATGGACTGACTCTTTGATCCCAGGAGAGGTGTTTGACCAAAGTCCCTAAAACCATTGGTTAAAGTTCTGTTCTGTGTACATCTAACTAGGGTTACATGTGTCCATGGCATTTCTTTATTTAGCTCAGAAATCATCGCGTCCTTATCGGCTTTCCTCGGATAAATCATCAAAAAACTATTTGCGTCAAGCCTATATCCATTTGTCATTTTCTTTATGTGCATGAGTTTAGGTCGGTAAACTCTGCTTCATACTCTTGTCTAGTCCTGCCTGACTAGGGTCTGCGAGCGTGCTTTGCTTCATGTGGTGGCTACGTAGTATTGGCGACAGTCAAGTTAGACCGTATTATCAATCCACATGATAACGTTTGATTTTCTACTTAGGACAAAGCGTCCTTAGCAAGCTGGATGAGATGGAAGAAAGTATTCGTTAATAATGAGGTGCCTCTTGCAGAGTATAACGTTCTGGAATACTCAGGCAACGATCTAAATTTTAAAGTTAAGGAAGCTAAAATATGTTAAAGCTTCCATGAACCTACGGGAGCAAACCAATGCCGTTTGACATAGCACGAACATTACCTTAAGCCATGCGTTCCAAAATTGAAATATAACTACAATGGTTACAATCCGAAGGCTTAATCAAGTCCGTACAGCGCTTGGATTGGGATACCCCAATAGTTCCTGTACTGAAACCCGACTGTACCTTTTGTGTCTGTGTAGACTTTAATTGAACCGTCAATCAAGCTTCCAGGTGCAAAGACATTATTTGCAACTCGTCGAATAGTTGTACGCTACCTTTTCCGGTGGTCAAACATGGTCTACCCTTGATGTTAGTCATGCAGCTACACAAAGTGAACTGGATGTGGACTCACGTGAATTAAGCACCATAACTACAAAGCTTAGGCAATCTCACTATACTGTCTCTCTCTTCAGGAAATAATTCCAACACCAACAACTTCTAACCGATTGAGGAAGACATCGTGAAGATTACACCTTGTATTTATTTGAATTATATCCTGGTTATGGTCGCAGTGATGCCGAACACTTAAAAACACTTCGCGCAGTGTTTGCACGTTTGGAATCAAATATATTGAACCTTATAGATCTAACTATGAGTTTTGTCCGCATATGTTTCTTATGTTAGCTACAAACTTGCTAACAGATATCTGCATGTCTTGAAAGATAAACTATCCCAGTAACATAGACACCACAGTCTAAGAATAGTAAGGAGGGCCGACCGTTCTTAGGAATGTTATCACACCGTCGTAGTTTTTCCCCGGGGGCATAAATATTTAGCTCCTTTGAACGCACTGACATATTAACACTCGGTAGTTGTGGAATGATGAACATCAGACGGATTTCATTCGTACTAAAAACTGTTCAGCAACGGCGTCACTTCTCTTTGACTATGATAGAGAAAAGACTTCGATCATATGTTCGACGCTTCTCAAAGCGGAAATGAATAGCTTTTGTATCATAAAATACCGAATGGTGCAATTCATCCGATTGCTTCCGAATCGCGTGCATTACAACATACCAAAATATACGTGCAACTAGATTTAGAGGCCCTGCCAGTCGTCTTTGATTTCGAGAAAGGTCCCCCGAATATTTATGACAGTCATTTTCAGACCAAGACTGAGCAAAAATAGAATATATACTAACTAAATGAATCCCAAGGCATCGATCAAATGCGTTCACAAAACCTGCAACCATGGGCGCTAATGACTGGTGCGCGTCCAATATAAGAACTCGCATACAAACTGCTTTAACAATCGTGCAGCGGATGCACTGAGTCAGTTACCGCACACTACCAGGGGACGGCTGGTAGAGAAATCGGTGGAATTGGTTCATTTGATGCAGTCGTTCGAAACTAATAGTTGATAAGTGACATCATGCATCGATGGCCTGATTTGAATTCCAAACCATCCAACGTATAGGCATCACAAACTTTTGCTGGCCAAACAGTACTCCAGCTGATTTGAAATGTTTAAAGCATTAAAAATGAGCTGAGTAT